>JAJEJO010005672.1:576001-610975 GCA_020662805.1 Glaucomys volans | reverse complement strand
TTGCTGAGGCTGGCTTTGAACTCGCGATCCGCCTGACTCAGCCTCCCGAGTGCTGGGATTACAGGCGTGTGTTGCCGCACCCAACGGGCTTGCCTTTTAATAGCACCTTAATCAAAAGTTTCTGTTCGTTTCTCTCTTTAAGACAGGTGTAGAAATTACATCTTTTCCAAATGTAAAAAGACAGCATGAAATAATGTCATAAATTCTGTGTCTTTGTGTGTGTGTGTGTGTGTGTGTGTGTGAAAGGATACAAGGGAAAAGGGGTAGAAAAGGAAGAAATTTATCTCCTATCTTTTAGACTCTCATCTATAAAAATGACTTTTCATATTTAGTACTGACCTCAAGGAAAGAAAATAATTAACATTTACTGAGCACAAATCCTATGTGTTGGGTAATATTCTGGCAATGAGAACAAAATGCTGGGAATTTAATCCACCTTGCAATTAACAAGGACATTTAAACAGTCACATAAGTACCAGATCTCTGACCAGTATATTAGTTCCTGGGCACTCACCCTGGAATTTCCATGTGACAATGGGAACAAGTCCCTAAACTTGCAACAATACTCACTAGACAAGAGCAAATGTTTTGTTGTTGTTTTTGTGGCTGGAGATTAAAGTCAGAGGTGCTTTATCATTGAGCAACAACTCCAGCCCTTTTTATTTATTTATTTATTTATTTTTATTTTGAGACAGGTTCTCACTAAGTTGCCCAGGCTGGCCTCAAACTTGCATTCTTCCTGTCTCAACCTCCCCAGTCACTGGGATTACAGGTGTGTGCCACCACACACAGTAAGTGCAAATGTTTTAAACACAAGAAAAGTATATATTTGGCTAAAAGATATCATGGCTTAGGGAAATTCTAATTTCTATATTACAAATTTACTGTAGTTTTTGGTACAAGCAGCTTTGTGTAATAGTATTACTTTAAAGTCATTTTGACAGCCTGTATGAAACAATAAGATAATTAAAATCTATTAAATTATATATGCCAGCAAAGAAATTGTATATATTAAATATAATGTTAATCTTTGAAAATCTTTTGAATGAAAGAGGCTCAAAATGTTTACTTTCTGGACTGAACAACTTAGAGCTGAACTCAGCAGGAGTGAATTGAAAGCTAGCACAAAGCTAGGGAGATTGAAGGAAGAAGGTTAATACATTTCTTTCAGCAATGGAAAGATGGGAGGCAGGGATCCCTACAGACCCTCAAGGTCTTTTTAGCTACAAAAATTTTAAAAAAGGAACAAGGTATTGGAAAAATTGTCAGTTATTTTTATCAATGAAAAGATCACCTATTTTGGCTCACTTAAAGGAAGATAACAAAAGACACCTTAGAGAATCTAAGAAAGCAACTGCAAAGACAAGGACACAGGGAGATAAGGGGGAAAGAAAACCTACAATAAATAAGGCACATCTATTTTTAAACAGCTGCAACTGTTTCCCTTCTAAAACTAGATGCTTTACAGTGCTCTGAGAGTAAATGCTTCCCAGTAGGGCAGGGATACAGACTCAAAAATATCCTTAAAATCATGCTCTTGAATCTTCAAATCTTTAATTATCCTCTACTTGACTCCCCCTATTTTGGTAAAATAAAAATATTCTATCATTTTAGCAGCAATTCAGCAACCTCTAATTGTAGGGCTTGTTGTAAACTTCACCGCTCTTCCTTGTCTATCACTAGAGAAAGCAAAAATGCTGCAGATTCATTTTAAATAAAGCTAGGTTCAGAGCCCATGCCCTGAAAAAGGTATTTTGCCATTAGTCAAATACAACTGAAACTGAATCCCTCATATAAGAGCATGAAACCAGCATAAAATCCTTCCAGAATATTTTGAAAAGCTAAAGTAATAGCATGAATGCTGTGTCAGTGCATAACGATTTCAAATAGCAGTGCTCTCCGTTGCCTTTACAATGTGGTGTCCTCATCTTCCCTGAAGTCTCCCACCAGGAGAGAGTGCTTGTCAGGTTCACTAGTAACAACGCTGTTTAGGGAACGTCTATCAGACAGTAATGAGTTTATGGAGGCTCTGCTGTAATTAACAATCCGGTCCAGCAAACCCAGTTTAGGAGAATTTCTTGAAGTGTCATCTATTCCAACATGAACGCTGATTTCTGAAGGACTCTTCTGTCCTATCTGGCTCCGGGAATGTAGTTCATAGTTCTCATAAGTTGGTTTCCTGTAACTGGACACATGGAAAAGCACATACATTTAAAATAACCAAATGGTGAATAAGGTGCTTGTTACACATACAAATGAAAGAAGATGTACCTGGTATGAAATGTACGAAGGTTATCACTGCTAGAAAGGTAGCTTGAAATGGATTGAGTAGAGCCACATTATCAGAAATTCTATTCTCAGAAGCAGATTTTAACCAGACTAGATTTTATCTCACTCAGTGCTAGTGGTTGCTATACATAAACTACATGAAGTGACAATTACATAGCCAAGTATTACCTAATTATTATTATTAATAATGGCTTGAGTTTATTATTGATCCATGGTCAAGACTGACCACAGATGATAAAAGGTTTGTAAGAAAAAAAGCAAAATAAGCAACCCATTATACTTACAGTTTAAGGAAGAGAGAAGAAAGTACCACAGAAACAGATGAAGCAGCCATTGCTGCAGATCCCATCCAAGGTTGCAAAACCAAACCAACGGGCATAAAAACTCCTAAGAAATTAATTTGGATTAGAGTAGGCAGTACTAAACAGATCATCAGTGCATTTTAACACATATATACAAATGATTTCTTTGGTATTTCCTCAGCATTTTATCTTCTTGGTGGTAAGGATTTACGTTGTCAATTTTTCTTTTTTTATTTTCCAATTTTTCATTAATAGAGCATTCCTGTGAACATTCCTGTATGTCTCCTTGTACCCACACTTGAGAATTTCCCTAGGGTGCATCCTAGGGGTGAAATTGCTGGGTCATGATAACATGGGCCCATCTTCATCGTTAGGTGGATATTCCTCAGTTCTCCAAAGTAGCTGAACCAAGTTCAAAATTCCAAGATTATATAGGAGTTCCTGTTCTATAAACTCATCCACACTTGCTTTGAGATATTTTAATATTTACTCATATGATGGAGATAAAATATAGACTTACTATACTTTTAATTTTTATGTGCTTATCTGGATTTTTCTGCTTGTTCTATATTGATCATATATTAGTTGTATAGTTTTTAAAAAATAACTTGCTCCATGAATTAATCTTACTGGGGGGAGGTTGTTCTTTTGCCCTTTATCCCCTGAGCATTTCCATGTCCTTGTTGATGAATGGCTTTGTAATTGTTTTCATGTCATTTTATGTCTTTGTCTCTCAAAACCAGAGAGAATAAGAAGAAATGGATAGCTATTCTCCTGTCATTACCAACTCCTATCAAGTCACTAAATTTAGGAGATTCTCAGATGCTTATTAAACAATCCTAAATTATTATTTCTTGGCCATTTTCCTTTAATCCATCTCATTTGATCTCTGAACATAAAATGACACCTATTGACTATAACAGAGTATTAAGAACAGAAAATTCTCTGTATGCTACAATCACAACTACACAACAAGACCAAAACTGACACAGAGTAAAAGACTGGAAGGAAATATAAAATGCTAACAATGGCTATGTTTGGGTAATGAAATTAAAAGTGTATTTGCAGCCAGGTGTGGGGATACACACCTGTAATCCCAGTTACATGGTAGGCTGAGGAAATGGTAGGATCACAAATTGGAGGGCAGTCTCAGCAATTCAGTGAGACCTTGGTTCAAAATAAAGAATGAAAGGGGCTGAGGATGTGTAGCCCAAAATTAAAGCACTTACTTAGCATGTGTGAGGCCCTGGAGTTTAATTCCCAGCACTGTAAAAATAAGAAGGAGTCAGGCATGGTGGAGCACGCCTGTAATTCCAGTGGCTTGGGAGGCTGAGGCAGGAGGATCAAGAGTTCAAAGCCAGTCTCAGCAAAAGCGAGGCACTAAGCAACTCAGTGAGACCCTGTCTCTAAATAAAATATACAATAGAGCTGGGGATGTGACTCTGTAGTCGAGTGCCCCTAAGTTCAATCTCCAGTATCCCCGCAAAAAATAAAAAGTAAAAAATAAATAAATAAAAAATAAATAAATAAAAAGTAAAAATAAAAAAGAAATTTGTTCTCTCTGGCAAAAAAATGCACTTAAATAAATACATATGTGTGTGAGTATATGGAGAAGGAAATGAAGCAATGTGGCAAAATCTTGATTGGTGAGCTTAAATGAAGGGTACACAGATTTTCATATCCTTTTTTGATGTTGATATAGATTCGACAATTTTCAGAAAATAAAGTTAAAGGGGAAAATAAACCTGTCAGAATGCTCATACATTCATAGACTATAGTGAATACTGCTAAAAAATGAAAATATTGGGTTTAACATTACTTTTCAGTATGGCAGTAGGTTATATACAAAGACTAAGCTAAAAATTAATAATACTAAATCATCCAATATAATAGGTCTCTAATGACTTCTGTGAAAAAAAGCAGTAATAGTTAAGAGTCACATACCAGCAGCTATGGGAATTCCAATCAGATTATAAATTAGAGCAAAGACAAAATTTATCCGAATCCTCTTGACTGTCTTTCTTGATAAGTCAATACTTGCCACTACATCCAGAAGATCATTCTAAGAAAAGAAATATTTATGATATTAGTGAGAGACTCTAACTTTACTAGTAACTTTTGCATTTGATACTGTGCATACTGAAGATTATGTATACCTTACAGTAATATGTGTATTAACTAAAAATCTCAGACATTGCTAAAACCTTTGAGTCAGTCTCAGAAAATGTTTTACAGAAATTTTTCCCAGGGTTCTGAAAACACTTTAAGGGTTATTCTGATACAAGGATTAAATATCATTAAAATAATCTCAACAAATATTTACCAAAGATAATCATATTATAAATATATTCCTAAATATTATTCTTCACATTGGAAGCTTAGAATTCTCATTCACATTGCTGCATTGAGAAAGTCATTAGGTAACATGTAAGATTTCCCATACTCCCACCTCAAATTCTCACAGTCTTAACTAGGAACATAGGAATTAGGGCAGAATTACTGTGTTCAATATACTGTATGACATTATCATTGACCATGTATGGCAGTCTCATGTTCCTCAGCGGTCAGGCCATGGGACTTACCCTTATCAAAACCACGTCAGCTGCTTCAATGGCTACATCTGTGCCTGTGCCAATGGCAATTCCAACATTTGCCATTGCCAGAGCTGGGGAGTCATTGATTCCATCTCCTACCATTGCTACCCGTTTCCCCTCCTCTTGAAGTTGCTTAACCTTAGCAACTTTGTGGGAAGGTAGAACTTCAGCAAACACCTTAGTAATGCCAACCTACAAGAGGAAAATAAACTCAATTCATTTCAAGCAATTATACTGAGTACCTGAAGAGTAACTGAGACATGACAAGTCATCATTTTTTACCCACTGGATATCTACATTTTAAATGACTGATAATATTCAGTGATAATATGAGAAGTGAGTTTTGCATGCACTATTGTTGAGTATGTAAATTGACAATCTTTTTGGAGGGCATTTGGCAGCATTTATACAAGTGTGCACATCGTTTGGCACAGCAATTCTACATCTAGCAATATTTTGGACAGACTTGTACATGTACAAAGATGTTTATTATTGCCTGTTTGCAACAAGAAAACTTTCAAATTTGCCTTAATGCCCATCATTAGGGGAATGGTTAAATAAATTTTGAATGATCCATATCATGGAATTCCATGAAACAATATAGAAAGAACAAAATAACTTTATATGTTCAGACATGAACAAAGTTCTAAGGAATAGTTATATTTAAAAAACTAGGGAATAATCTGAATAAAATGATCCAATTGATGTTAAAAATATCAGAATTATACATTTGTATAATTTGTATATTAACATATATGCATTTGTAAGTGGAAGGGGTAGAAATGGACAGAGAGCATGGGAAAAGGGTGACAAACTCTTTACATCCTTCTATATTTTATAAAAAAAAGTATTCATATATTCCTTGTGTTATTTAATAGGAGAGGGGAGAAGGAATTCCCAAGTAGAAAAGACTGAAAAATGTTCGAGGTAAGGCCAATGCAGTGGTCAGCAGAAAAGTGGTATGTCAAAGTGATGCATTAGGAAAATGGTTCCATTAGTGGTGTTTGGGACTGAATAGTAAGGAACTTGTTTAATAACAACTGCCATATTTCAGGCAAGACATGAGGAGAGCCTGGCTTGGGCTAACAGCACTGTGAAGAATATGAGCAACATTTCAAAGGACACATCAACAGAAACTGGTATATAAGATCACTCGAGCATCCAATGAGCTAAGCAAATACCTTTTTACTTATACTAGTAACACACGAAGCTCAAAGTCCTTCTAGAATAGCATGCTAATTCTTCTTTAAGGAACCAGATAAAGCTATTTGGTGTGAATTACTTAGTATCTAAATGCAAGAAATAAAATGTATGTGAAGAATCAGAAGTTACCACATGCCCATACCCAACAACTAAGTAAACCAGTTACCTGAGAAGCAATAGATCTAGCTGTTTTACTGTTGTCTCCAGTCATCAGAACTACTTCTAAGCCCATAGATTTCAGGATATGGACAGCCAGTTCTGCTTCAGGCTTCACAGTATCAGCAATAGCTATCAAGCCACATAGTTCATCTAATACAGAAGCAGCAGAAGACAGTTTGGAATGTGGTGAAAAGTAGAATATTTTAATGTAAAATTTCAGAAAGAAATGAATTTTAATTTGTTCAGGGCTCGACTTAACTCAAAATGTCTTGGAACCCATACAGAGTTTATACTACAAACCCTATAATAAACTTACATATTTGGTTATGAAAACTTCACAGAGTAAAGTAGGGGTAACGAACAAAGGTAGAAACAGGAAAACAAAAAGAGAGACCTTACTGGATATTAAAATAATCTTTTCCTTTCCTTAGATAGGTATTTGCCAATAGCTACAAATACTTCTTAGTTAGTTTAAAGGCAAATGAAACTTACAACTAATATTTTTCTTCTTTTTAGAGTGAAAGGGCTGTGTAAATGGAGCTAAAACTGGCATTTTACATAGGTAAAAATTACTGCAAAACACTTACTTTATTCTGTTTAAAAGACAAAAGTAAAATGATATTCTCTATTTCTTCCTGGACCTAAAAAATAACTCCTTCATACTTAGCAAGGATTATAAATGTTCAATGACTAATCGCAGAACTAGAAATTTCCCTAAGAAATAGTTTAATAAATGAAAGCACCTAAAACCTCAAGGATGTTTATTTCAGGGTTATTTACAATAATGAAATGTTAAAAATTCCCTAAATTTCCAACAATAGGGCAATGATTCATTAGAGTGGTAAGCTAGATGAATCATGTAGTATTAAAGTAAAATTATAGGGCTGGGAAGTAGCTCAGTGGTAGAGTACTTGCCAAGCATGCACAAGGCTCTGGGTTCAATCCCTAGCACCACACAAAAATAAATAATAAATAAATAAATAAATACAAAAATTACATAGGAATAATGGAAACTAAGTTTATTAAGTAAAATAAAGAATACAACATTACAAAATGGTATGTACACAAGAGATTTAACATTTTTACTTAACTTTATTGAGGTAAAATGCACATACAATCAAATGCACTCATCAAAAATAATAAATAGACTAATATATAGTGGACTATTATCATAAGTATAAATAGGCACATCAACAAAATCAGGAATAGAAAATATGAAATAAAATCTGACATTGTCTCAGTAGGACAAGGTTCTGAATGTCATTTTACTTTGCTATTATTTAACTGTTATATTACTTTTAGGTATTTATTTGTACTGGGGATTGAACCCAGGTTCTCATAGGCAAGCACTCTACCACTGACCTATATCCCCAGCTACTTTTAGCTTTTTTTTCTTTTAAATCCATGATTAGCTTTTATTTATTTAAAACAGGCTAAGGAAGAAAATAACAAAGGAAGGCAAATGCAAGAGGATTTTTTAAAGGCTTTTTCCTTCTTTTTTGTAGTACTGGGGATCAAGTCCAGGAAACTTTAATTAGTCAATAACAATCATATGTTACTAATGCTTTCACTTTGCATCGAAGATGCTTGAGAAAAACCCACAGAGTTCAGAAGTTTCTCAAAAATACACAGAAAGCACTGGTTATGTGCTTTCACTCACTTGTAATCCCAAAGACTTGGGAGTCTGAGACAGGAGAATCAGAAGTTTGAGGCTAGCCTCAACAATTTAGCAGGACTCTCAGCAACTTACCAAGAATATGATCTCAATATAAAAAAATAAAAATGAGGACTGTAGATGTACTCAGTAGTAAAGTGCCCCTGGGTTCAATCACCAGTACCACAAACCAAAAGACCCCAAAACACACATTAAACAATTAACTGAGATTACAACAGTGAATCATAGCATACTCATGGAAAACCTTACCATCAACTGCCACCAATACAGCAGTCCGACCTTTTCTTTCATGTTCAGTCATGGAATCATCTACATCATTATTAATGATGAGACCATTTCTAATCATCCACTCCCGGTTACCAATGAGGACTTTATACTGCTGAGTACTAAAAGTATCTGAAAGTAAATATAGAAATAACATTTGGTGAGCTCATGTAATCTTTATACCGACTGTATGCAGGCAGTTCTTCCTGTCTAATCTTATAGTCACTACAGCTTATTTTTGGTAGAACACAACCTGGAATAGTGATTTTCAAATTTTCTGGGAATATATTCTGCCCTTCCATGTTTCTAGGCCTTTGCATATTTTGCTGCCTTGACCTGAATACTCTTACCTCTCCTTTCCAAATAGCAAACTTCATTGTATTCTTCAAGAGCCAATTCAAATGTCCTGTTCTTGGTAAAGCTTTCTCTTTGACTTTCCATAGAAATTCAATTAAATTCAAAATATTTATTGTGTATCAGTAGATGAATGAATGTTGGACATAAATATGCAACCAAGTTAATGCTGCATTTTAAACTTGTGACCACTAACTTTAAGTGAGAACTTAGTGCTTTCTGGCAGTTCATCTACAATTCCTTAGGTCATTCATTTTCCATTTCTTATAGATGGGTATTTTACACCTTCTCCCCTTCTTTCAAATCTCCAACTTCTCCTCCCCTATTCTCATACTATATAAGAACTCTGGTTCTTACTTCAGAAAGAAAATAGAAGCAATTGGAAGAGAATTTCCACAAGCTCTCATTACCTCATCTACCCAGTGATTTGCCCCTCCTGTGTCCATATAATTTAATATTCCTTCTATTCTTATAAACTGACCCTATTCATCCTATTTAAGACCAACATCTCCATTTGTGTATTAGATCCCCCTCTTTTGCTTATTTCAGAACATCTCTCCAATAATTCTCCCCTCTCCTTTTCTATCTCTGCTTCGCATTGTCCTATATTTAAAAACCCCTCTAGATCTCACCTACCTCTTTAGCAACATATTTCTCTGCCTATGGACCCAGCAAAACTTCTCAAGTGTTTTTATTGACTGTCTCCAATTCATGTCTTCCCATTCTCATAAGAACCCACTCCAATCAAGTTTTTACCTCTCCTATTACAATGAATTGTTCATATAGTACACTGGTGACCTTTACTCTAATAAACCTAGTGGTTAATTCTCAACCATCATCCTACTTGATCTAATAGAAGCATTTAACACAGTTGCTTACTCCCTCCTTCTGGCAATACATTCTTTGCTTGGCTTCTAGGACACCACATTCTTGCAAGTTACTCCTTGCTCACTAACTTTAAGTCTTTGCTAATCCCTTCTCATCTCCCTGACCTCTTAATTTGTAGTGCATTGGGGTTCAATCTTCAGTCCCTGCTTCATAATCTTATCCAGTTTTATGTCTTTAAAAACTACTCATATCAGCATTGTCCAAGAGAACTTTCTATGATGATGGAAATGTTCTGTATCTGATCTGTTTAATATAATAGCCACTAACTAACACATGTGACTATTGAGCTCTGAAATGGGGCTACTATGATTGAAGAGCTTAATTTTAAATTAACTTTTAATTAATTTAAATAGTCTCATGTAACTAGTGGCTACTGTACTGGACATCATAGACCTATAAGCAAACGATTCCCAAATTTTTATCTATGACTCAGTCTATTTCTGACTCCTGTGGTCAGAAATTTCCATTTATGTGACATCTCCACTTGGACATTTAATAGGTTCTCAAAAACATGAGCAAAACTGAATTGCTGATCTTTTATCCAATACTACCTCTCCTGTGGTCTTGCTCATCTTATTTAAAGGGTAATTCCAGTTTCCAACTGCTTGGGCCACACACCGTAGCACAAATTTTGACTCTGGTTTCTCTCCTACCCCATATATGGAATCTGCGAAAAAATCTTTCAATTCTTCCTTCAAGGCACATCCAGAATCAGAACCTAGATGATGGTAATAGCCCACTAACTCATCTTCCAGCCTCTGCCCTTGCCCTCAACTGTCACCTCCACATTATATTTTTACCAGAGCATCCAGAGTGATAATGTGAAAACTTAAGTCAGATTCTTTCTCTTCCTCTACTCAAAACCAACCCTTAAATAGCTCCCTAAGAGTAAAAAACAAAGTCTTTTCAATGTCCTTACATGATCTAGTCCCATACTACCTCTCTGATCTGCTCTTGCCACTCCTCAAACAAATCAAGTACACTCCTGACTCAAGGCTTTCATACTTGCTATTCCTCCTTCCTGGAATGCCTGTGTCATGGATATTCACATAGCTTTATGCCTCAACCCCCTCACGTGTTTGCTCAAACATCACTTTCACAGTGAGGCCTACCCTGATCAGCCTATATGAAATGGCACCCACAAATCCCAGCATTCTCCATACCCTCTTCCCCACTTCATTTCCTTCCATAGCACACTATCTCAGTCATACTATATTTTCTGATTTCTTTTCTGTTTTGTGTTCTCGTGTGTGTGTGTGTGTGTGTGTGTGTGTGTGTGAGTGAGAGAGAGATAGTGAGAGAAATAGATATACGAAATAGATATGTGAATTGAACCCAGGGCCTTGCACATGTTAAATACAAGTTCTACCACTGAGCTATATCCCCAGCCCTCTCTGCTGATTCTTTAATGCCTTGAACAGTATTGACACAGAGTAGATGCTCAATAAAAACTGTTGAATGGTTTCCTATGTATCTGTTCTTGATTTCAGAAGTCCACAAATAATAAAAACATCACAGACTAGTGTAGATGGCTGGTAAATAAATAATTATCAGTCTGTCTAGTACAACAACAGAGATTAAGTACAGTTATGATTTAAGAAGAGCAATTCTCTCCATCAGTATATGTCAGTGAAGAAAGATGTGAGCTTGGTCTTGAAAGATAATCATAATTTCAAAAGGTAAATGCTATTTGTGTATAAGAATATAATAGCAAATGAAATGATCTAATAAGCATGAAATGACACACTGTAAGGAGGAAACTAAGTAGTTAGGTATGGATGGAACATAGAGTACATGTGGAACAACGGGAAAGACAAGATGTGTGATCCAGGGAGGCAGGAGATTATAACATAGGGAATAGATCTTGAACAAAGTCCAGAGACTTTGACCTAAAGGAGAGAAAAAAACATCAAATCTGGGACCCTTACCCAAGATCTATGGATGAGCTCTAAGGATACACATGAACCTCCTAAAACAAACATATTGTAAGGGATAGATTCATATCTTTCATCACGTTCCTCCAAAAGGTTCATGATTCACAAAATAGGTTATAAACCACTATAATAGAGTCATGGGTCAGAAAATGATATGATCCTATCTGCATGTTAGCAAAATCCCTCAGGCATAAATGGGTGGAGAAGTAATAGCACACTTAGGTGGACAGATCATGTTTGGGAGGCAGATAAGAAACCAATGTGAAGCTCAGGAAATAGGCCTTGGCTAGAGATACAGATTTTACAGTGGTAGTAGAAGCCTGTTATGTAGAGGAATAAATGATGGGCATGAATGAGACTAAACAGAGAAAGTATAGAAAATGAGAAAAATAAATACCAAATACCAAATACATTCCTGAGGATATCCAGTATTTGAGAACAGGAGAAAAAAGGAATTAAATGAGGATTACAAGGCAGCCAAGGAAGTGAGAAGAGAATCTAGAGAAAGCAGGGTCATGGAATCAAGGGAAGAAAGAGTTTTAGGGAGGAAGAAACATCATCAAATGTCTTAGTGAAGTCACATGCGATAAAGATGAGAAGTGACCACTGGAAAGGGCTTGGAGTGACCTAGAAAGTATAGTTTCAGTAGTATAGGTGGAACAGAAGCCAGATTACAATGAACTAAGGCATGGCTCTGCATTGAATAAGTGAACTCAACAAGCTTACTTTTTCTCAAAGATTAGATACAAAAGGAAAGGAAAAAGTCTAGATGGGAATATAGTGATTTTGACAGGAGGAATATTTAGAGATACAGATTTTAGAGTGGTAGTGGAAGCCTATAGGAAAAGAAGCTACTACAGAAAAAGAGCTGGAAAATAAAGAAGCAATGGAATATGACAGAGAAAGGTAAGACCCTGAGGAATGAGAGCATGGGATCTAGAGCAAAGATGAAGGAATTTACTAGGCAAGACAAGGGACATCTCTTCCTATGAAAAATGAATAATTTGGGCAAAAATGAAAAGAATGCATGCCTAAGAACCATAAGTTTCTATTTGATAAATAAAATAATTTGCAGAGGGGACCAGGGGAAGGATCAGAGGATCTTGTGAAAGATATAAAAGGCTTGGAATAGTCATAGTGAGAAATAAAAGAAGAATCACAGAAGATCAACTAAGACTAGACCTCATCAACCTATAGTGGTGTCAATGAACACAGTTGGGAAATGTAGAGCAAACTGAGTGAAGATATCATATGGCCCATAGTAAAGAGAGAATGAAATCATGATGCCAATTTTTGTTTCTTACATGACAGTTCAGAGTTATAAATTAGCCATCTCTTCATTACTCATACTACAAAGAAAATTAGCTTACTTGAGAGCTGGGCATCAATAATCATGGAAGACGAAGCTGATGACTGCTCATTTCTTGCATCAATTTGAACCAGGGATGCATTTTTAATGTTATTTTCCTCTAACTTCCAGTTATTCTTATGTAGCAAGCCTTCAATATTGGTGACTTTACAGCTAATACCACAGCCTGGTACGACCTGGAAATCTATGCAGGTACCCAAGGTTTCAGTGTCCAGCTCCTAACAAATAGAAACAGAAGAATTTCCTCTGCTGTTCTGATAATCCAAGATCATCCATTAGCAAGATTGAAGATTACTCCTGGTGAATTCTAAGTATTTTGAATAAAACTGTCACATATCGTTGCCTACTTGATAGTGGGTTTTGATAAGAATAAAGGAACAGAGCACTGAGTATAACATTCAAAGTTACAGGAGAGTCTCAGAATCCTTTGTTTTAATTTTACTGTCTCAAATTTACAGAAAACATGGAAGTCCTGCTCTTCTCTGCCCTTTCCCATAGAGAATCATAAATTTTTAATGCACAATCAAGTCAGGTTTTCTATTCAGTACAGGGCAAAGAATAACAAAGAACAGGGCCTTCAGTTACCAGAGTGCTCTATAGTCTCATTCTGTGTCCTTAGTAAGCCAAAGAATTCTGGGGGCCACCATTGTTTCCTGACTCTTTCTATCTTCATCGTCTCTGTTGTTTGATTTGGGTGTAAAGAAGTCAGGTTAGTAAGAGTTAGTAAGAGGAAAGAACAAATAAAGAAATGGCAACACCAGTGGCAAAACTGTCACATTTTAGGCATAGAGTGAATGAGAGATAATTAATAAAGAATTTACACAAATCAATGAGAAAAAGACAACCCTATGGGAAAATAGGCAAAAGATACAGACAGACAGGTAAGAGAAAAACAAATTTGAATGGCCAATAAACATAAAAAGATGTTCAACCTTACTCATAATTAAGGAATGCAAAGCAAACCATCAACAAGTAAGTGTTTTTCATATTAAATTGGAACAAAAGTGTTGGTAAGAATGTAGGGAAATGAGCAGTTATAATTTTGGGTGCAGATTTAAACTGGCAGAAACTCTTGCATAGGAGTTGGTAATATTCATCATATAGGTGTCTATATTATTCATCAAATTTTAATTGCAAGAATCCTTTGAGGGCTGGGGATATAGCTCAGTTGGTAGAGTGTCTGCCTTGCAAGCACAAGGCCCTGGGTTCAATCCCCAGCAAAGCAAAAAAAAAAAAAAGAGAGAGAGAGAGAATCCTTTGATCTACCAATTGCACTGAGAGGCATTTAACAGAGATAGATTTGCAAAAGCTGACGAAGATGTTCAGTGTACATTATAAGAGCCAAAAAAATCAATCTTACAACAGAATAAAATACAGTCATTAAAAACAAAGGGGCAGATCTATATTTCCTGATATGAAAAATTCATTGAACCAAATAAAAAGCAAGTTATCAAAGACTGGTCATTGTATGACCTTTGTACATAAAGGTTTTTTTTGCAGTGCTGGGGATTGAACCCAGGGCCTTGTGCTTGTGAGGCAAGCACTCTACTAACTGAGCTACATCCCCAGTCTATGAAGTTTTTAAAAATGATAAATACAAGTAGATTTAAATATGCACTAAAAATGGTTAATGAGCTAGACACAATGGTCTGTGCCTATATGCTCAGCTACTCAGGGGCCTGAGACAAGAGGATCATCTGAGCCCAAGAATTAGGAAACAGTCTGGGCATCACAGGGAGACTCTGTTTCTTAAAAAAAAAAAAAAAGAATGGTTAACAGATGCACACCTTTGTAAATAAACCCAAAATAATTAAATCATGTACTTTAAAGGGATGAATTTTATAGTATATGAATTATATCTTAATAAAGTTGTCACTAAAAAGGACTGGTAGCAGATTATCAACTTAAATTTTGGAGAGAGAAATTATGGAAGGGGGAAGGGAATGAGGTTTTCACTTTTCATTATTCACTGAACTATCAGAATTTTCCTATCATAAATATGTATTACTTCTAATTTTTAACATACACAGGGGTTATCTATGTGGTAGGATTATGGTTATTTTTGTTTTTATATGTGTCATCTTCATATGTGTCTGTGTGAAGAAACTAAGATGTGTACAGTTAAATGAAGAAATACAATTCTTTCAGCCTCTTACCAACTATATAAATTATAGCCAAACACCAGTCTGGATTTGGCTTGTGTGGTTTCTACAGGAGATGATTATAAAAGGAAAAAACTGTACCTGCTTGCAGTATTTGGTTACAGCTGCTCCTAGAGGGTGTTCACTGTTACTTTCAGCAGTCCCCACAATGGCGAGGATCTTATTGCGTGATATCCTGTTACTTTCCACTAGGACCTTTACTTGATTCACTACTGGGGTTCCATGGGTAATGGTCCCAGTCTTATCGAATACCACTACCTTTACCTGTAAGAAAATTAAAAATACAATGCATCTATATAAGACTTGATAATCCTTAACATCACCTTTCTAGAAATGAGAAAAAGATTTACTTTGATAAACAGATTACTATTTTGTTTTGTATAGACTGACTTTTGACTTAATTTGACATCATAAATGGTCTTTAGGGAAACAAAAATTAATTAAATTAAATTAAAACACTCTAGTTTTAATTAATAGCTCTCCCCTGTAAATGTTCAACTGTTCAGTACTGCTAAATGTCTGTGAATACATGATAAACAATCACAGCTAATTGTTAAGGGTTGACTGTTAATAGGTAATTAAGAGGCCTCTACTGCCTCCAGGGAAAAGGCTTTCAATACTAATGAATTGGGGAAATCTGGGTAGTAGGCAGATGATTATAAGAGAAAAGTTAAGTAATTAAGTTGAGGTGAGTGCCAGTAAAGACCAGCTGAGTTGCTCTGGCTTGATTTCGTCTTGGTTAGAAACTTGGGCTCAGAAGAGATAACTCAGGGAACCAATGTGGGAAACAGCCCACACTGGGAGGAATCTGGAACTATACAACACATTCACCTCACTGTCAATGCAGAAATAAAAACCCTGAAAAATTAATAGCTCAAGAAACAAAGATTAAAGAGAAATGAATATTAAATACAAAGCATGATTCTGGACAAGAGAAAATACAGCTATAAAGGGCATTATTGAAACAACTAAGGAAACTGGAAAATGGTGTAGATAATAGTATATCAATATTAATTTATTGATTTTGATAATTGTACTGTGGTTACATAATGAAGTGTACCTGTTCTTCAGAAAGGTGCCCATCAGCTGCAGCAAAGGTCATATGGCTCTCTATCCTAGTACTGCAACTTTAAATTTGAAATTATGCCAAAATAAAAACATTTCTGTGAAAATAAATAGCTTGTATTCACTGGCTAGATGAAGTTCCAGATTTCTTGTATGTTTATTGAATGCATCTGTATATACTTTATATACTTATACTAGTAGAAATGTGTGTGTTTATTTATGAAATGTGGTTTTAATTGAAGTCAAATAGCCTAAATTGAGATTGTGAAATCCTAATATGAGAGAGAGAGGGATACAATTATATTTCTGAAGTCATGTCTGAACACTGCCAGCTGATGGCAGCAAAGGGAAAGAAAGTACATTGTAGTGGCTGAAGAACATAAACATGGAGTCACACACAAATGCATTAGAAGCCCACTAATCTTTGGCAAATTTTCCCAAGCAAATACTCATTCTATCTTCCTGCCTAAAAACTGTTCTAGACTGAGCAGGGAAATGGCTACAGGTTTTCCACATCAAAGTCTGCTCTAAGAGATAGGGCTGAAGCAGTGTTAGAGATCTTAGATAACTACAGCCAATCTGGAGCAGAACCAAAACACCTTTCTACCTCAACCCTCAGAACAGTCCAAGAAGTAGCTTGGCTTTTGAACCACGTGGAAATAATTTAGGACTCTGTTTCTCAGAAGGGGTGCTATTACAAGTTTGGATGGGGCAATTTGTAGTTCTGGTGACTGCCTTACCTTATGAGCCATCTCCAAAGGCTCTCCACCTTTTATAAGTATGCCATTTTGAGCACCTACTCCTGTACCCACCATCACAGCAGTTGGAGTGGCCAGTCCCAGTGAACAGGGACATGCAATACACAAAACTGTGATAGAGGCTTGGAAAGCAAAGCGTAAAATGGTTTCTGTTCGGGAGATACTTCTATTGTAGCCCTTTAGGAAAAAGGTATAAATTTTGGTTAATTGATTTAGAGCTGTTCAAAAGAAAAGAAACAAAGCTTAACTCATTTAAATAAGATCACAATGTTAAAATCACATATCCTGGGCTGCAGTTGTGGCTCAGTGGTAGCACATTTGCCTGGCATGCGTGAGGCACTGGGTTCGATTCTCAGCACCACAGGTAAATAAATAAAAGTCCATTGACAACTAAAAAAATTTTTTTTTAAATCACATATCCTACCTAGATACCAATATATATGTTTTAGTTACTAGTAAGAAAAGTTTTTCTTTTATGAATATAATGTGACATAACTGGTAAATAAGTCCTCAACTCAAGATTTCATTTTTTATTACACCAGCATTACAAACTACATAGTGAATATAAGAAATGCAAATACCACTTTTTCTTTTTCTTTTCTTTTTTCTTCTTCTTCTTCCTTTTTCCCCCCATAAGAATGAGTGTTTTTACTATGGGCTTTCAGGAATAGCTGTAAACATGGGGCATATTTCTCAATAAATGTGATTCTGAACAACAGATTTCTGGTCCTCTGTATTCTAAGAATGTAAATCTGCCTTTTACACTACTCTTTAAAGACAATTCACCTGGCCTGTCAAGGGAGTTAAATCATGTATCAGTAAAGTCCTTTCAGATGTAACAATGTAAACACTAGCTGAGCTCCTAGTGACAGAGTGCTCATGTGGGGAAATATGATTAGCAGTTTTAGGCAAAATCTCCTAAGACTCATGGAACTCATGAGAAAAATTCCTGAAGGACACATTCTAAAATGCTTTCCAACAATCCTACTATTCAATGTGCACTTAAACCAAGATGAACAGTTTAAACAAACATTCTCATATGTACATATGATGTACTAAAACATGATGTACCCATGTACTAAGGACTAGAACATGGAATAGATAGTTGTTATGATTCTATTTTTTTTTCATACCAGGGACACTTAACCACTGAGCAACACCCCCAGCCCTTTTTTATTCTGAGACAGAATCTGAGTTGCTCAGGGCCTCACTAAGGAGCTAAGGCTAGCCTTGAGTTTATAACCTTCTGCATCAGCCTCCTGAGTTGCTGGGATTTCAGGTGTGTGCTATCACACCTAGCTTCTACTTTTTCTTCAACTGAAGGAACAAATAGATAAAAACAGTGTACAGCATAGCAGTTAAAAAAAAAGTAAAGCTTTCTTAAAGTGCTAGGATTTTTAGTAAGTTCTTAAATATTCATCTAAGCACAATAGATCTATACAGAAATGAAGTTGGAAGGGATTTTCATAGATACCTAGGTTTATGCTTTCATATACATCATATATGTATGTTTTCACTTATATTGTGTGCTTTAACCAATACTAATTACAATCCTGCAACATAGGTATTATTATCTCTATTGTACAGCTAAGAAAACAGAAGATAACAGAAGTGATTTCAAGTTTATATATCTAATTTGAGCCACAGAGCAAGTCTACTTTAACACTTTACAACAACATACTTTAATATCATCAGAGTAGGCACTAATATCATCTTATATTTGTAAAGTATCTAATAAATTACAAAGTATTTCTAATACACTACCTTTTTAAATCAACAATGACTGCAAGTAACTTGACCTTACAGATGAGGAAATTGTAACTAAGCATTTACATGTTCTAAGATCACACTGAAAATAAATGATAGAGTTGAGATCCTGAAGTTTTTCTCAATGTATCTATACAGTCCTTTGTGAAAACAAAATCATGCCAGAAACAAGACTAAGAATAAAATGTAAAAGTTCAATACTTCCTTTTGGAAAAATCACAAAGCATAATGGACATGTTTTTCCAAAAGGAAATCTTTTATGTTTACAGAAAAGCAAGTGTTATTCTTATCACTTTCCCACTCCATCCCCTTAAAGATACAGTAGTTCCTATTTATCTGCAATTTGAGTTTGAATTATTTGCAGTTTGAGAAAACTGGTCCAAAAATATAAGGTGGAGTCAGGTGTGGTGGCAGACACCTATAATCCCAGAGGCTTGGGAGGCTGAGGCAGGAGGATTGTGAGTTCAAAACCCACCTCAGCAACATAGTGAGACCCTGTCTCTAAATAAATTATTAAAAAGGGCTAGGGACGTGGCTCAGTAGTTAAGCACCTCTAGGTTCAGTCCCCGGTTCAAAAAATATATATATATGAAAATTCCAAAAATAATTTCGAAGTTTTAAATTGCACGCCATTCTGAGTAGCCTGATGAAATCTCATTCTGTCCCACCTGGGATATGAATCATTCCTCTGCCCATCATACTGATGCTAAACACTACCCATCCATTAGTCACTTATTAGATTTCTTTCAGTTATCTGAACAACTGTTGAGGTATTGCAGTGCTTGTGTTCAAGAAGCACTTATTTTACTTAATAAGGTACCCAAAGTGCAAGAGTGTGATGTTGGCAATTTGAATATGACAAAGAGATGCCATAAGTGCTTCCTTTAGATGAAAAGGTGAAAGTTCTTGACATAGGAAAAATCTATGCTCAGATTGCTCAGATCTACTATAAAAATGAATCATCTATTGGTGAAACTGTGAAGGAGAAAAAAAATACATGATAAATTAGTTGCATATCAAACTGCAAATTTATGGTTACAGTACATGGTAAGTGCTTAGTTAACATGACAAAGACATTAAATTTATATATATATGAAAAACAGCACATATAGTATTTGATACTATCTGTGCCCTTTTAGGCATCTACCTGGTGGGAGGGGGAGGTCTTAGAACATGTTCCCTGGAGAGAAGGAGATACTTGAGTACTGGTAATTTTTTTTTTTCATTTTGGTGCTGGGGATCAAACCCAAGGTCTTGTGCATGCCAGGTAAGCAAGCATTCTACCACTGATCTATACTCCCAGCCCCTATACTGGTAATTTTATAAGTTATTTCCACTTAATTCTGCAAAAGACTCACAAATGGTTTTGCATAAAGAGTTGTTCCAAGTCACTTACAGGAAAGTAGGTTTCCACAATTTCAAAATTCAGAAATCCAATTATAATCCATACCAAGAGGGTAGCAATGGAAACAAACACGATAAAAGGAACAAAATAGCCACTGAGTTTGTCTGCAAACTGCTGGATAGGAGCCTGGAATTAAAAATAATTACAATAATAATTATTATTTTATTTCAAAGTCTCCTTTTCTGATACTGAATACAGCGGATTTTTAGTAGTTGGCACAGATAGAAAATATTTTAATAAACTCCATATTAATTCACCAAAAAAATAAAAGAAAATATAAAATCTTAAAAAGATTTATACTGAGAAGGCTTTAAAGAAAACCCTTTCTTTTTCTACTGGGGGGTTAAGTTACCTTTGATGTTTGTGCCTCCTCCACAAGTTTGACAATTTGAGAAAGGGTTGTGTCTGCTCCAACGTGGGTTGCTCGGATAAGTATGGACCCATTCTGGTTAATGGATCCAGCAATCACTGTGCTGCCAGGTTTTTTAGCCACAGGCATTGCCTCCCCTATAGGAACAGTAAAGATAGATTCAGGGAGCATAGATGACCACTATCTTCAAACATACCATCATTTTTTTTGTTTTTTTTTTTATTTGGGTTTTTGTTTGTTTTTTCCTTCTTGTTCTCCAAGCCCTTGTTTAAGACAGCAGGTAATTTTCACTAACAAATTTCAAGAAAATTGTTTTGTGGATAATAATGGAGACTTTATGATTCACAAACTCTAGGGGACTTCAGCATAATTTTATTTTCACAAACTAAGAGTCATTTATGGGAAGTTTCTTTCTGTTCTTGAAAACCATACAGCACATTTCAATTTGATTTTTTTTTTTTGGTACTGGGGATTGAACCCAGGGGTACACCACCACTGAGCCACATCCCCAGCCCTAGTTTGTATTTTATTTAGAGACAGGGTCTCACTGAGTTGCTTAGGGCCTCGCTAAGTTGCTGAGGCTGGCTTTGAACTTGCAATCCTCCTGCCTCAGCCTCCCAAGTGCTGGGATTACAGGTGTGCACCACCACACCCGGCCACCATCATTTGTTAATTGTCAAGAAATAACTAAACTACTGTCATATATAACTAAAAAGAAAAAAAACTTTTAAAAAAAGAAACTAGAGAGAAGATTCTCACTTTATGAAATAGAATCTGGACAAATGCATAGGTGAAAGTTGCCCTCTCCTTTTCCTCACGTCAGTTCTAGGTCGAACCCAGGGATATACACTTTAAACTAAAAACCCTAATATGTTAGCTCTTGCTGAGAGATACTTTTGGAGCTTCACCCTACTCCTAATACACTGGTTCTCAACTTGTTCTCAAGGAGCACTTAGAAATGTAGGAAGGAATTTTTTTTTTGTAATATTGACTGGAATGAAAGATCATGGGAAAGTGGACCAGCGTCAGGGACACTAATTTGTACTACAGTGAATAAGACAGTCTCCCAGAACTAAGACTTTTCCCATCCAAACTGGAAATGGTATCCCTACAGAGTACTCAATTATTTCACCATGGTTCATAAATTGAGCCCCTTCTGGGACTATCTGAAGAGTTGAGGAGAAAATGAGTTATTTTAATTCTGCCCCAAATTGGCCTTAGTTATCTAAGACCTATAAAAATACTCTTAGGCCTACTCTTTTAGAGCAAACCCTGATGCAAAAACCTTGTAGTTGTAGCCCAGCTCAGACCAGACCAGTTGTTAGGGCAAGAAGAAAGAATAATATATATTTGCCCAGAAAAATTTGCCAAAGCCTATCTAACTCTATAGCAGACTGAGAAAACTTCCTTTGGTTAGGCATTCTGGTAATTAATAATCTTCAATGAAAAGAGTCTCCAATAGCATAATTAAAACCACAGAGTAAATCTAAAGAAACTGATTTAACACATTCTGAAGAGGAACATATATTCTTTGCTCATAAATTTAACTCGTGTAGTTCCTACAAAAAGTGCTTCATCTTTAGTGCCTATATCTATTACCTTTGGATTCAGTTCACTTTCATGTCATGATCCTCTGAAAAAACATTACCTGTGATGAGGGACTCATCTACCATAGAATGTCCTTCAATAACACGACCATCCACTGGAAATTTGCCTCCTGGAACAACTTTAATGATATCTCCACGTTGTACAAGTTCCACATCCACTTGTTCTTCACTGAATATAAGTGAACATAAAAAGTGTCATAACAATATACTTTTTACCCTGACCTATCCATGTAGGCTTTGTAGTTCATGTCAAGCTTCAGGTTCCATAATTACTACCAATGGAAGCTAAGACTAGCATTTAAGTCAGGAACTACCACATTGGTCTTGCTCACTATTGGTGAGCTCAAAATAGGCACTCTAAATATTTGTTGCCTAGTCATATAATGAATCAGTGAAAGATTTAAAAATAATGTGATGGGTTTTATTTAATTAAAAAATTTATTGTGTAAATCTGTCTCATAGTTTTATGAGTATAAAACTGAGAAATATAAATGATGAAATCTAACCAAGCCTTTAGCTCTAATATCCAATTTATAAGTAACATAGGAGTTACAGAATAAGTTAAATGAGCCAAGTGTGGAGGTACACACCTATAATTCCAGTGACTCAGGAGGCTGAGGCAGGAGGATTACAGGTTTGAGGCCAGCCTCAGCAACTTAGCAAAGTCCTAAGCAACTAAGTAAGACCCTGTTACAAAATAAAAAGTTCAGGGGCATAGCTCAGTAGTAAATCACACCTGGGTTCAATCCCCAGTACCAAAACAATAAAAATAAACAGGTTAAATGACATCACAAGGGAAGCTAAGAGGCAAACTTAGATTGTGGGATATTCTGTAGAACAACTGATGGGTGTTTCTTCACAAGTCAATTATAATGGGGCTGGGAAGGAAGGAGGATGGAGGAAGAGAGGAAGGAGATATTCTAGATTAAAAGAAACATAAGACACATGATAGAAATATATACATGAATCAAAACATCACACTGCTTCTCGAATATTTACAAATATTATGTGTCAATAAAACCTCAACTAATTTTTATTTTGGTACCAGTGATTAAACCCAGGGGAAGCTTCACCCCTGATCCACATCACCTGCCCTTTTTATATTTTATTTTGAGACAGGGTCTCACTGAATTGTTGAGGGCCTTGCTAAGTTGCTGAGGTCCTCCTGCCTCAGACTCCTGAGCCACTGGGATTACAAACAGGTGCCACCATGCCCAGCCAAACTAAACTAATTTTTAAAAAATCAAAATGATACAGTGACCCTGTTTGAATTCTATTTCAAGCAAAGATACTTAAGACATTTTGGAGACAAAAGGAGAAATGTGAATATGGATTGGTTATAAGAAGACATTAAAGAGCTGGGCATCGTGGTGTATACCTATAATCCCAGTGACTTGAGAGGCTGAGGCAGGAGGAAAATTGCAAATTCAAGACCCACCTCAGCAATTTATCTCAAAATAAAAATTTATTTATCTCAAAATAGAAACAATAAAAAGCACTGGGAATGTGGATCAATGGTAAAGCACCCCTGGGTTCAATCCCCAGTACCCATCCCCAAGTAAAGAAAACATTAAGGAATCATTGTATATTTTGATAGGTATTAAATGATAGGTATTAAATGGTATTAAATGGTATTTTGATAGGTATTAAATCCCCTTTTTAGAGATATTATAGGAAATGTTAGCAATAAAACAATATGGCTTGGATATACTTTTTTTTAGCAGTGCTGATGATGAACCCAGGAGTACTCCACCACTGAGTTACATCCCCAGTCCTTTTTCTGTTTGTTCTTGAGCAGGGTCTTACTAGGTTGCCCAGGCTGGCCTAAACTTCTACTACAACAACAAAAAGAAAGACAAAATGAGTAGATGAAGTACAGTCTGGTAAAATGTGGATAACAGTTAAATCTGGGAGAAAGATTATGTGGTTTTATGATACTTTTCTCTCTACTTCTGGGTCTATTTGAAAAATTCTGTAAGAAGGTAAAAAAAAGACAAGGGAAAAGAATGAAGATAAATACCTCAGGAGGATATTTTCAGAGTTAAGAGTTACAATAGTTGCTTCTGTAGCTTGTAGTGAAATCAGCTTTGCAAGAGCCTCTGATGTTTTGCCCTATAAATTAAAACAAACACATTAGAAATGCTAAGAAATAAAATGTTCAGATCTTAACTAAAATAAAGATATAACTTTTAACATTTACCAGAAAATAAGCTTTGAGGCTGGGGAGATAGCTCAGTTGGTAGAGTGCCTGCCTCGCAAGTGCAAGGCCCTGGGTTCAATCCCCAGCACCACAAAAAAAAAAAAATCAGCTTTGGAGATATTAATTTGTTCAAATGAAAAAAGTTCATATCAAAAATATGAAGCACAGAAAATATTGAAAGGATTAAATATATTTTATGAAAAGTATAATAAGAAAAATATCAGGAATTCAATAAATACATCAGAAAATGACATAATAGGCAAATCCTTCAAAAGGAAATATAAATACCCGATGCATGGAATAATGTTTATCCCTGTTACTAATGGAAGACATGCAAACAAAAGCAACCCATTAATGTCATTTAATGCCTAATAACTCTGCACAAATTTAGATAAGATGCAATGCTGATGAGGTTGTAATACACTAGTTCATGACACACCCTTCGTGGCAAAAATTGTTTCAATTTGTAGCACGAAATGTATAAAGTTTTATGCCCTTTAACCCAGTAATCACATTCTTTATAATTTCAATAAAGACACTAGTTCAAAGAAAATGACTATTAGACATGAATATGTTCAATGCAGGATTATCTAAAATTTTTTTAAATGGAAGCAACCTATCTGAGAACAAAAGCAGAATGGTTTAATAAATTAGAGAACACTGACTTGATACTGTTATTATTCAAAAATATGAAATAATTACCTAGATTGCAAAAACTGGGAAAAATCTTTACAGCGTTAAGGATACAAAGTGCTAAATATATACTATGTTTGCAACTCTTAAATAAAAAAGTGGAATAGGATTAGAAAACAATTTACATTACAACATGGGACTACAGGTAAAATTTTCCATCATTATTTTAAAACGTGGTTACATCTGTCTTTTAATTAGTAGAGTGATATAAATAAGAATTTCTCAAATACCTCCCTCTTAAAATAACCATGTGCACACTTTATTCTATAAATGTGTTAAATCTATTAAAGAAATATTCAACTTAAAATATTACCAAAACAAAAATACTTATTTCATGGAAGAGAATTAGGGGAAAAGGAAGGCTAATTAAGGAGGGTAATGGAGGGCTGGGGATATAGCTCAGTTGGTAGAGTGCCTGCCTTGCAAGTACAAGGCCCTGAGTTCAATCCCCAGCACCACGCAAAAAAAAAAAAAGGGAGGGTAATGGGGAAGTAGATTAAATCAGAGTACATTATTTGCAAGTACTAATATGCCACAAAGAAACCATTCAAATGCACTAATAAAAATGTTCAAAGGGGAGGTACGGGGGAAGGAAACTGACCAAATTATATTATATGCACATATAAATATGTAACAACAAATCCCACTATTATATGTAATTATAATGCATCAATAAAAGTAAATTTAAAAAGCTAATTTTTTTTTCCAATACATGCTTGGTGCAGTAAATAGTTTACTACATAAATCAACGTAGAAAATATTGTGGTCAGCTGGGCGCGGTGGCACGCGCCTGTAATCCCAGTGACTCGGGAGGCTGAGGCAGGAGGATCGCGAGTTCAAAGCCAGCCTCAGCAACTTAGCAAGGCTCTAAGTAACTCAGTGAGACCCTGTCTCTAAATAAAACACAAAATAGGGCTGGGGATATGGCTCAGTTGGCGAGTGCCCCTGGGTTCAATCCCCAGTTCCAAAAAATATAAATATATATGTGTGTATATATATATATATATATATATATATATATATAGTGGTATATATATATATAAATAAATATATATGTGTGTGTGTGTGTGTGTGTGTGTGTGTGTGTATATATATATATATATATATGTCATTTATCTGATACCCAGGATTTTAATAAACATCAGCCTTTCTTACTTTACCTTTGCTATATGTTCTAGCCATCGGCCCAGTGCAATAAACACAAACAACATAGGAGGTGTGTCAAAGAAAGTAATAGGGTTCACTTTGGCTCTCTCATACATTGCAACCAGAAGAATAACCAAAGAGTAGGCAAATGCAATGGTAGTTGCCAGCACAATCAGTACATCCATATTCGCTGTCTTATGCTTCAGTGCTTTGTAAGCCTGAATGTAGAAGTACCAGCCTCCAAAAAACTGTAATATAAGAATGACAACCATTCAGTTTTTTAAAATGCGAAAATTCACACACATACCTCACCCATAACTTAAAGTATCAATATCTACAAATCCTTTGGCTTTTAACTGATCCACAAATGTAAGGGAATTCTAAAGTGAAGCAAGTTTATATTTTAGCAGATGTGTATGTAGAAGGAGGGATTCAAATTGTAGTACAATTGCCTCGCAAGCATAAGGCCCTGGGTTCAATCCCCAGCACTGCCAAAAAAAGAAAAAGAAAACAAATTGCTGTACCAGTCCTTGAGGGCTATCCTCTGTGATCCAATGGATATTCCATATTATAAGGAAAGTCAGATAATTCTTGGATTTTTCTTTTTGATGTTAGCAAAACATAAGGACAAGAATTTACATTTTGGTCAAGGATTTTTAATTTTTTTGTTATACATGTTAAAATTATACAATGACAGTTGAATCTATTTTGATATGTTTACACAAGCATGGAATATATCTTATTCTAATTAGGATCACAGTCTTGTGGATATACATGATGTTGAGATTCACTGTGGTGTATTTAAATATGTACATTGGAAAGTTCTATCAGATTCATAAAACCCAACCCCCTTTCACCTAGCACCATACTCAACCTAAGTGGTATATTACAAGTTATTGGATCCATTGGCTGTTTTTGCTGGTAAACATAACTGGAAAGCTCATTTTTCATTAGTATAAGGAAACATACTATGATGTTTTTAAAATCACTATTATATTTTATAAGGATCAAATAAAGGAAGAAATTTATTAAAATGAAGTGTTCTATTCCACAATGAAAGTTTATCTCAAAACAAGGGTTGAAAACATATAGAAAGTAATAAACTGAAGTGACAGGGAGAAATAATAAACATAAAGCTATATACAGCAGCAGATATGAATATCAAATCCAAAAAATGTGAACTCTTAATTCCTGCTTTGTCATTAACAACATTCTTAGGAATTAAATGGTATCTATTCTGTACTTCAACTAACAATAGTTAGTTTAAGATTATTTTTGTAAAACATCCAACATAATATGATCAGACTTCTGGCTAATATCTGTTTTGCAAACAGAAATAACCTTCCTGGCCACATTTTGGCTATTTTTTCATTATTACCAAATATACTTGCTACATTTCACTTGCCTGTACAGGTACACATAATAAAAAGGACAGCAAATTCATAATGGACAATCCTGGCAGGAGCTGGCGCTCCAGGAACATAGAAGAATGAATGTTGATCATTTCCTCATCACTTATGTTCTGATTATGATGAAGAGTTGTAAGGTGGTGGTCCATAACCATCATATATATCATCAGTCCCATTACAGGAATGCAGAAAAACAGGCTCACAAGGAAGGACCGTCTCCATCTTATATGGAAAAAAGTAAGAAAAGAAACATAGTTTATTAAGTAGCTAATGGTTAAAGATGTTATTGTACTATAAAGAAATTCAGGTTGTATCCATTCTACCCAGTATAAGGATGATATAAAAACTCACATGCTAACAGTATGTGAAATTTGCAATGAAGAGTCAAAATCTGATGTTGTTTTTTTCACTGACACTCCAAAAGTACTTACTGTCTTATTTCTCGTTTGTGGTCCAGGTGGCTTGCTGACCGATCCTTCTTGACCAAAGAAGCTTCAAAACCCAAGCTCTAAGGAAATTCATAAGAAAACAATCATTTCATTCAACATAGAAATAGTATATAGAGAAATTCTAAACCATGATATTCTCATTTAGTGCAATTCAGTTTGATTACTGAGTGCAAGTCCTTCTGGGAAATATGAAGATTATGTGCTTCCTGGTGTTGATTACCTGTGTTTCTAATATTTCATCAAATAAATTGATATTTCCTTAATTTTAGTTAATGTCTATCTTACTGCTCTCAAACTTACAATTTAATTCAAGTGCAGTTGTCCTCAGTAGAGGTTCTCATTCATAGTTCACAAAAGCTAGCATCATATAAATATATTATTCAAGGTTTCATGTATGCTAGTCTTGATTCTGGTTCCATCAGAAACAGAACTTAAACAAAATCCATTTTCCCCAATAAAACAAAGTATAAAAAGGAAACTACACCTAAGTGAGACTCAACATGAATTTAGACAATACCATACACTATATTTTCAATTGCTAGGGAAACTGCAGCCGTCTTACCTTTGTTGGCAATGTAGTACCAAGAAGAGAGTCAGAGTGATTAGGTTCAAATCCCAGTTATGCTTACTAGTATGAAGAAGTAACTTATCAAAACCTGAGTTTCCTCACCTCACCTGTGGGAATTAGGATTTGAAGCTTTGCAATCTTGTATTATTGAGTACCTTCATGTCATTATGACACGTTTGTGTCATAGGTACTCAATAATCCCAGCTTCACTAAGATGTTAATGGTATTTGTTACCTTTATTAATTGGATCTTCTCTGAACTATTAATATACTTTAGATTATTAGAAGATCAATTTTACAGCATATTGAAATTCTTAAAGGACTTTCACACATATTACTGCTTAAAATTTGCTGAAGAACACAGCATACATTTGGTGCAAAGGAAAGGGTTTAGTCTTTTTAATTTTTTAATTTTAACTTAAAAATAGGGTTTTTGCTTTGACCTAACAAACAATATATCTAGCATGATGCTTCATCTGCTTAGTGAATTAACAAAAAATTCACTCATAACAAATCTGATTTATTTCCATTTTCTAGACTTTATGATATAGCTTAGAGGACCTGCCTAACATGTGCGAAGCACTAGGTTTGATCCCCAGGACCACACACAAAAGTCTTTATTTCCATTTTCTAAATATTTTTAAGTGACTTATAGTTCTTTGTTTGTAATTAACAGTGCTTTAAATGCACCTTTGCCTAAGTTTTCCTGACAAAGACCAAGAAAAAAAAGGCAGACACATTTACATTAAGTTTTTTTTAAAAAAATTTAGTTGTAGATTGACACAATACCTTTAATTTATTTTTATGTGGTGCTGAGGATTGAACCCAGTGCCTCATGCATGCTAGACAATCGCTCTACCACTGAGCTACAATCCCAGCCCCTTACTACATCATCATCATTATTATTATTATTATTATTATTATTATTATTATTATTATTATTTTGGTACTGGGGATTGAACTCAGAGGCACTCCACCACTGAGCCACATCCTCAGCCCTATTTTGTGTTTTATTTAGAGACAGGGTCTTAATTGTATTTAGAGACAGGGTCTTAATAATTGTTGCTTAGCACCTCACAATTGCTGAGGCTGGCTTTGAACTCAAGATTCTTCTACCTCAGCCTCCTGAGCACTGGGATTACAGGTTACACCACTGTGCCTGGCTCCCTTACATTAAATTTTGAGACAGAGAGATCTTGTCTGGAATATTCAAAGGGATCGGGGTTTTTTTTCATTGTCTCCATCTGATGTAAATGCATTGTGACACACTGAAGTGATGGTTAAATAGGTAAGAATATATAAGTTCAAAGGTCTAAGCACTTACTTCGATTGTATGGATAATATCTCTTGGACCAATAATTTCTGGATCATATTTAATATGTGCTTTGTTGGTTGCCAGGGCCACAGAGCAGTAGAAGATCCCTCTGTGTTTTGTGAGAGTAGACTCTATTTTATGTACACATGAGGCACATGTCATTCCTCTTACCTGTTAAAGAAAAAGCCTTTGTTATTCAGAAATACACTTTTTTTTTCCATTAAACATGAGTTATTACTTTTAACTAAAAAGACTATTATAACACAGGAATGCCATGAAAAATCTCATCTGCCCTATTAGCATGCTTTAGATATGATCGTTAGAATATTATTTTTATATTACATGGAACAAAGATACAGTCCAAACTACTACAGGTTAGATAGAAGCACATATCATTAAAAATCTCTCTCTTCCTGTCACTACTACTTAGTAATAGAGGATTTGGTATCTATCATTGTTTATCATATCTAAATGCCTTGCTTTCCTCTAGATTTTTTTTTCATCCTGCTGAAGTATATAGCCTTTAATATTACTTTTAGTGAAAGTTAATAGGTGACCAAAAAGTTTCAACTTTATATGTATAAAGACAGGTTTTTTTCTATATCTTAAGTGGGGTTATTGTTTAGTTGTATATTAAAAATTAAATTGAAGGGACAGGACTTCCAGAATGACAATGTAAGGACCTCAGCAAATCCTTTCCACAAAAAGCAATAATAGGCCAGGCGTGATGGTACACACGTATAATCCCAGCAACTTGGGAGGATGGCAAGTTTGAGGCCAGTCTGGGCAACTTAGGTGAATTACAGGCATGTGCCACTGCACCTAGCTCTATGTTATTCTTTTAAATAGCTGTATTTTGTTCCAAACGTGTCTATACATAATTTATATAGCCATTTCTTATTACAGGACATTTAGTTTGGTTCTAAATTTTTGCTCTTAAAGTTTTATAACAAATATAACCTTACATATGCTCATATTTCTATAGGAAAGAACCATAGCAGTCGATTTTCCAGGTTGGAGAAAATTATCTTTTTTTGTGGGGGGGATGATCATTTTAAACCAGTATGCCTTACACCTGTTTTATACCTTCATTTATAAAATTTAAGTCTTTAGTGTATCTGGAACTTATTCTTTACATGTTACTAGATAGGAATCACACTACATTTAAAAAGTTTATTTTCATTTAGTCTTTTAAAACCAATTCTTATTTTTTGGTTCTTAACAAACATATAACAATTACATTCCATGCTTGAAAACCAACACAAATGCATATCTTGTCCTTCTTTATTATATCATATATCTTATTTTCCCAGCCTTTAGTTATCTACACACCTCTTCTATGAACCCTCACCAAGTTTCACTGGAAATTTTATTAACCATAAAAAAAGTCTTACTTACAACAAGTTCTAAAACACCATCCCCTTCATCAGCATTTTCTATCAAAGTGGCACCAAATCCAAGGTCTCGGATGAATTCTGCTATCAATGGTGGTTGTACAACAGTAGGATTATATCTTACTTCTGCCTTGCCAGCCATCAGGGCGACAAGTACAGAATATATTCCTAGGAACATTCATAAGAAAATCAATAGAGAGAATAGTCCTTATAAAAAAAAGAGTAATGTTATAATTATATTTTTGTATTTTTTCATGTAAAATTTTAAATTTTTAAAGTAAAATTAATTACTTAACTGTATACAACCCTTGAACCCAAACCAAATAAAATTATTTGTCCTTATTTTCATAAACTTATTATGGAAAGTTTCAATATGCAGAGAAAAACCTAAGAAACTTGATGCACTCATCACCCAGATTCTACAATTATCAATAATACCAATCTTTTTCATTTTTCTTTTCAGGGACAGGGTTTCACTACATTGCCCAGATGGCCTCTAACTCCTGGACACAAGTGATCCTTCTGCCTTAGCTTCCCAAGTAGCTAGGACTACAGGTATGTGTGACCACACTCAGATTTTATCTATATTACTACTCATGCTACTCCTTGACCCTCAACCTAGATTATGTTGAAGAAAGTCCCAGACATTATATCACTTCATGTGTAAATATTTAAATATGCATTTCTCAAAGATAAAGACCCTTAAAGATAACCATAATAGGGCTGGGGTATAGCTCAGTTGTAGAATGCTTGCTCAGCATTCACAAGGCCCTAGGTCTGATCCCCAAGCAACACAAAATATAAATTAATAACCATAATACCATTTGGCACCTAAAATAATTCTTTTTTTTTTTTTTTTTTTTGGAACCAGGGATTGAACTCAGGGACACTCGGTCACTGAGCCACATCCCCAGCCCTATTTTGTATTTTATTTAGAGACAGGGTCTCACTGAGTTGCTTAGGGCCTTGCTAAGTTGCTGAGGCTGGCTTTGAACTCGTGATCCTCCTGACTCAGCCTCCCGAGTCGCTTGGATTAGAGGCGTGCGCCACCACGCCCGGCTAATTCTTAATTATCATCAAATACATAGGAAGTATTAACATTTCTAAAAATTGTTTTATAAGTGTTCATTAGTTTAACAGTTTTTTGCTTGAAGTGGGTCCAAGTAAACCCTACAAATTGCTATCAGTTAAGACTATACTTGAAAACATAAGCATTTTTAGAAGCTAATAAGACAGAGTGCTGGAGAAAGGACCTTAGACAAACATCACAATTGTAGCAAAGTATTCAAGAATATACCAATGAACACATTATAATATTACCAAATAAAAATAATTTCTTAATTTTTTTTTTTGCAGGGGGCGGGGATGGTACCAGGGATTGAATTCAGGGGCACTCAAACCACTGAGTCACATCCCCAGCCCTATTTTGTATTTTATTTAGAGACAGGATCTCACTGAATTGCTCAGGGCCTCAAAAAGTTGCTGAGGCTGGCTTTGAACTCTTGATCCTCCTGCCTCAGCCTCCCAAGTCGCTGGAATTACAGATGTGCACCACTGCACCTGACCATTTCTTAAAATTCTTAAGTTTTATTGTCTGTCACACATTAATCTAAAAGGCTCTTATTCCTTGAAGAAAAAAAAGTGTCACACAACTTGCTAACAAAGCAAACAGCATGACTGCTGTTTGTTAGTACAAACTTTTGTTAAAATCCATTCCACTTATCTAGGCCAGCTATTGCTGTCACTGCCAGGAAGATATTTAATTCCACACAGCAGAACAGCAGCCCTTTCTAGGAATCTGTGGTACTTGGTGGCTACCTGACAGGAAATGGAGATAAAAGTCCACAGGTCAGCTCTGGGGTTTGACAGAAAGGGAAAAAAAAATGACTGAATATTAATTCAATAGTAGTTTTAAGTTTAAAAGTACCTAATATAATCAAAGTTGTCCATACAAACTCATTACATTTTGGACTTTATGGGTACCAAATAATTGAGATGATCAGTTTACAAGAAAGTGCCAGTAGTTAAGAAAATTGTACACAGAAAGTGGGGAAAAAATATATTTGCTTCAGTTGACTGTAATCTATAGCCAAGCAGAAACAGAAGTGAAATGTGATTTTTTAGATTTCAACATTGTAAGTTCAATCACTTATATAAATTATAGTTAATTTAACAAAATTCCTCAAAAGGCACGGTGGTGCATGCCTGTAATCCCAGTGGCTTGGGAGGATGAGGCGGAGCCTCAGCAAACTTAGCGAAGCACTAAGCAACTCAATGAGACCCTGTCTCTAAATAAAATACAAAAAAGGGCTGGGGATGTGGCTCAGTGGTTAAGTGCCCCTGGGTTCAATCCCAGTACAAAAAAAAAATCCTCTAACTATAATTGAATCTCCTTCTATTCTTTTTTTTTTAGTGATGGGGATTGAACCCAGAACTTCATGCATGCTAAGCACCTGCTCTACCACTGAATTATACTCTCACTGCCTTTATTCATTTTTGGAAATATAATACACACTTGACTAAATGTCAATGCTACTTAGTTTAAGGAAAGTGAATATAGTGACACAAGGTAGGCTAACAATATTCCTAATAGAACTAAGAGGTGGTAAAGGGTATAGTATATATTAAATAGAAGAAAGTGCTGAATGAATTTTTTTAAAAACGTTTTGGAACTGGTACAGGTATGCTTGTATCATGAAAAGACAATTTTTGAATTGCATGAAAATAGTTCTTATATTAAACAGGAACCTTTCTACCTTCTTTTTGTTCTCATTTTCTTGGCAACCTACCTCCTTTTTTAATTAATAAAATAAACTTTAGCATTTACCACATTCCAGTTCAAAATCATGGGGGCTGTAATGAAGGATGCAGACATAACAGAATGCAGACAAGATAATATTAAACTGAAGATGGCTCTGTATATCATATATTTTGTTGAAATAATGTTTTTGCTTTAATACATAAGATGTTGTGATTACTACATACATTTGGAGTTATTTCTCCAATGTAGGGATAAGTTTACACTCATCCTTATTTCCATATTTAACCCTTGTGAATGTATGACTGAGACATTTAGTAGGTTAGGACAGCGTAAATGCCAAACCTAAGACTTAGGTCTCATTAAACATAATACATGGGGGCTGGGGATATAGCTCAGTTGGTAGAGTGCTTGCCTCGCAAGCACAAGGCCATGAGTTCAATCCCCAGCACCACAAAAAAACCCTTAAAAACATAATATATATCCAATATATAATAACCATAACACCTGAATGGTTAACAAAAATACTGTTACACTGAAAAGTTTGTAAATATGAATGTAAATAATAAGCTAAAACATCTGAGTGTTACTGAATAAAAAACGGTGCTGTAGATTTTCTAAGATTTATAACTTAAAATTAAAACCTGTATACAATATTAAGCAACTTTTGGACATTTTTATCATAAGTAAAGATCAGATAACTGTTAGAACTATTAGAAGAGAAAAATATAGTTCAAAACAAGCTTGTTTTTGATCTGGTGCTTGATCCAGGTATGGTAACACTGAAACTATGATGGATTCTAATTTTCAGTTTTAAGCATAGCCTTAACAGAAAATTTGTTTCTTAAAATCCATTGCAAAAAAAAAAAAAAAAAAAA
>JAJEJO010005672.1:517248-575901 GCA_020662805.1 Glaucomys volans | reverse complement strand
AAAAAAAAAAAAAAAAGATAAAATGTAATCATATAACCATGAGATAAATGAGAAATGACATAACAGTAACAAAAACTGGCTAGGACATCAGGATGGTTCAGGACAGCACTAATAGTATTTATGAAGTCTAGGCAAGAATCATAAATGTGGTTACAAAACACATAAAGAGTTGGGCGAGGTGGCACACACCTGTAATCCCAGTGGCTCGGGAGGCTGAAGCAGGAGGATCTTGAGTTCAAAACCAGCCTCAGCAAAAGCAAGGTGCTAAGCAACTCAGTGAGACCCTGTCTCTAAATAAAATACAAAATAGGGCTGGGGATGTGGCTCAGTGGCCGAGTGCCCCTGAGTTCAATCCATGGTATCTGCCCCTGCAAAAAGGCCCACATAAGAGAAAAAAAAAGGGAAAGAATCCTCAAATGAGTATGCAAAATATCAAGCTTTAAGTGCCTCACCTTCTTCACGCCTTAAATTCCGTTCAATGTTTGCTACACAAGATGCACAAGTCATGCCAGTGACCTGTATATAACACTTAGATGAAGTCTTTGCCTCCTCCTTATTATGAACTGGTGTCATCATCTTATTTAATTCATTAGTTGATGGCAAAGGTGGTATTTCTGATGAGGGCTGAGCTATCACTACCAATGGCTCATTCATGTCTGGAAGAAAGGAAAGCTTCTTTTCATTTGTGGTATTGATTATTCTCCAGCTGCCACCTTGTCACAATTCACACTCTCAAGCACTGCCAATCCATTTCTTTAAAATCAACAAGGTCCTACAAGTCCTCAGTAAATATTAGTCTTTACACTTTCCCAGCATTAACTTCTCATTTCAATAGTGCCCACGCCAGTTTCCAGGAAAATATGAGCTAACTGAATAAGCCAAACTTAAAAGTTCTTCTAGCCCTTAACTTAATCCTCTACTGCAGATAAAAATTAGTTTGTCAATGAATCATTCTTATTCTTAATATGGACATTTATCATTATGTTAACAATTTGCATGCTGGCATTAAAGACATTCATGATATACAGCAGTCCTCCTGTGTCCAAGGGGGATACATTTCAAGACCCCAGCAGATGCCTGAAACTGTGGATAGTATGGAACCCCACATAATACTGTATTTTTCTATACATAACTATAACAAAGTTCAATTTATAAATTAGGCACAGTGAGAGATTTACAATAATAAGATAGAACAGCTACAACAATATACTGTACTGAAAGCTATGCAAATGCAGTCTCTTTTTCTCTTTCAACCAGGTATGGTGGCATATGCCTGTTATCCCAGCAATTTGAGAGGCTGAGGCAGGAGGATTGCAAATTTGAGGCTGGTGTGGGCACCTAAGCAAAGCCCTGTTTCAAAAAATATGAAGTGGTGCATGTCTGTAATCCCAGCACTCAGGAAGCTGAGGCAGGAGGATCGTGAGTTCAAAGCCAGCCTCAGCAACTTAGCGAGGCCCTAAGCAACTCAGTGAGACCCTGTCTCTAAATAAAATACAAAATAGGGCTGGGGATGTGGCTCAGTGGTGGAGTATCCCTGAGTTCAATCCCCAGTACCAAAAAAAAAGAAGGGGGCCTGGGGTTATGGCTTAGTGGTAGAGCGCTTGCCTAGCATGTGTGAGGTACTGGATTCGATCCTCAGCACCACATAAAAATAAATAAATAAAAATAAACAAAAAATATGAAGGGTTGGGGAATTTAACTCAGTGGTAGAGCACCCCTGGTTTTAATTCCTATCAAAAAACAACAATAAAACAGTATTTTCAGACTGTGGCTGAATCCAGGTAAGAGAAAAAAGGGAAAGTGAAACCATGGATAACGGAGGACTACTTTATTAAGTGGAACAAAAAGCAGTTTACAAAACAGCATTGCAGTAGGATTTCATTTAAAATGTTGGGAGCATATGCATATACGAGAATATGCCTAAGAGAGCATGGGAGGCTATTTAACAAATTTAACAGTGGCTACTTCAGGAGTGGGGTTAAGGCAGGGATAGAATGAGAGAAGAACAATTCCCTCTATTGGTGCTCTATATAATTTGAATTTTTAGCACAAATTTAAAAAGTCTTTGTGCACATGTGGACAGTATAAGAGGCAAGAAATAAGTAATAGTCTTAATTTTTCATAAAGGAATATTCAGAGAATCTCTATATAGAATCTTTACAAACTGTGGAACTTTTGTCATCCCAGAAGTTCCCCTATAGTCTCAGAAAATCACCTCCCCAAAAGGGAAAAATCTTTCTAATACATTGCTGCACCTACAAAAATGCCAAAGTTTTCTCCTTTCCTATAGAGGTAAAGAGGTAATGTGGAAATTTCTACTAACCTTTCTAACTTGTTTTTTCTGCCACTTGGGAAAAAAAAAAGAACTGATGCAGTTCTACTTGGCTATTCCACAAAGGAACACCTGCATAGCAGTTTCCAGCACATTGAAGAAGAGCATCTTTGGAAGAAACTTTAACAAAAGCCTAAAGAATAAAGATGTTGGACTGGGGATATAGCTCAGTTGGTAGAGTGCCTGTCTTGCAAGAACAAGGCCCTGGGTTCAATCCCCAGTATCGTGAGAAAAAAATAAAAATAAAGAGGTTTATTTCTCATATAAAAATATCTCTTAAATTTTATGCAAGTAGAATCAGCTGGGGCAATCTTGTTAAAATACAGATTCTGGGCCGGGCGTAGTGGCGCACGCCTGTAATCCAAGCGACTTGGGAGGCTGAGTCAGGAGGATCGCGAGTTCAAAGCCAGCCTCAGGAACTTAGCAAGGCCCTAAGCAACTCAGTGAGACCCTGTCTCTAAATAAAATACAAAATAGGGCTGGGGATGTGGCTCAGTGGCTGAGTGTCCCTGAGTTCAATCCCTGGTTCTAAAAAAAAACCCAAAAAACAAAAAATACTGATTCTGCAGTGTAACTCCACATTATGTACAACCACAAGAATCCTAACTGGAATGAGTTGGACTCCATGTATGTATAGTATGCCAACATACACTCTCCTGGGGCTGGGGATATAGCTCAGTTGGTAGAGTATTGGTCTCACAAGCACAAGGCCCTGGGTTCAATCCCCAGCACCACAAAAACAAACAAACAAACAAAAAAAAAACCTCTCCTGTCATATATATCTAAAAACAACAAATAAAAAAAGCAAATTCTGATTTTGAACACTACAGTCGGGGGCCTGGAATTCTGCATTTCCACCAATCTTCCAGCTGATAGCCATGCAGCCCAACCTCAGTACAGCAAAGGACAATTTCACAATCAACAATGGGAAGAGAGAGCCTACAGAGTGGAAGAAAATCTTTACCACATGCACTTTTTTTTTTTTGGTACTGGGGATTGAACCCAGGGGCACTCGGCCATTGAGCCACATCCCCAGCCCTATTTTGTATTTTATTTAGAGACAGGGTCTCACTGAGTTGCTTAGTGCCTCGCTAAGTTGCTGAGGCTGGCTTTGAACTCGTGATCCTCCTGGCTCAGCCTCCCGAGTCGCTTGGATTACAGGGGTGCGCCACCACGCCCAGCTACCACATGCACTTTAGATAGAGCACTAACCTCCAGAATTTATAAAGAACTCAAAAAACTTAACACCAAAAATACAAATGGGCTAAGGAATTGAGCAGATACTTCACAGAAGATAAACAATCAATTAACAAATATATGAAAAAAATGTTCAACATCTCTAGTAATTAGAGAAATGCAAATCAAAACTACCCTAAGATTTCATCTCACTCCAATTAGAATGTCTGTTACCAAGAATACAAGCAACAATAGGTGTTGGCGAGGATGTGGAGAAAACGGTACACTCATACATTGCTGGTGGGATTGTAAACTGGTGCGGCCACTCTGGAAAGCAGTATGGAGTTTCTTTAGAAAACTTGGGTTGGAACCACCATTTGACCCACCTATCCCACTCCTTGGCCTATACTCAAAGGACCTAAAATCAGCATACTACAGTGACACAGCCACATCAATGTTTACAGGAGCTCAATTCACAATAGCTAGATTGTGGAACCAACCTAGATGGCCTTCAATAGATGAATGGATAAAGAAACGGTGGTATATAAATACAATGGAATATCATTCAGCCATAAAGAAGAATAAAATTATGGCATTTGCAGGTAAATGGATGGAGAATATCATGCTAAGTAAGATAAGTCAATCCCCCCCAAAAACAAAGACCAAATGTTTTCTCTGATAAGTGAATGCTGATACATAAGGGGAGGGGGGTAAGGGAAGAATGGAGGAACTTTGGATTATGTAGAGGGAAATAAAGGGAGGGGAGGGGGCAAGGGGAAGGAAAGATGATGGAATGAGACAAAAGTCATTACCCTATGTACATGTATGATTACAGGACTTGTGTGACTACATCGTGTGCAACCAGAGAAATGAAAAATTGTACTTCATTTGTACAATGAATCAAAATGCATTCTGCTCTCATGTATAACTAAATAGAACAAATAATAAAAATAAATGAAAAGGGTGATTTAATGGCATGTGAATTATATACCAATAAAAAATCTTGAAAAAAGGAGAATTTCAATAGTAAAGACCATATTCTCCCTGTTCCTAAATCTGTCAGTATCTGACCTTTCTTTTAAAAATTTTTTAGTTGTAGACGGACACAATACCTTTATTTTATTTATTTATTTTTATGTGGTCCTGAGGATCAAACCCAGTGCCTCATGCATGCAAGCACTCCACCTCACTTTGAAAAGTTATTCATGTAAACTTTAATATACATATGAATTACTAGGAGGACTCATTAAAATGCAGATTTTGGTTCAATGGGTCAGCAGTGGGCCAGAGATTCTGAATTTCTAACAAGCTGCCAAGTGATGCTGATGTTGCTGATCTGTGAACCACACTTAAAGTTAAAAATTTAGACTCAAGTGAATAGGAAAAATTTCCTTTTTGAGTCTAGTCTGAAAGTTTAAGGGGCCCTTGATTAACATAACAACAGATACCAGACTTGAAAGTGAAAAATATTTGTTTTATATCACATATGATATAAATTAATTATATTTGGGTTCCTATGTGTAAGAGGCAAATGAATATTATAACATAAGAAACTTGTTTTAATGATACTGACATAAGCTAGACTTATTTATGTGGTATTCATCATTGACAAAATAATACTTTATATGTGCCAACGTATTTGGATTTTATAAAAACTCTGAAATATAATTCAACATTCTGAATTACTGAAATGCAAATCAACATAATTTTAAATTCTGGTATTTTGAAAGTTTTTCAAAACTGTAAGTGGTAAGGGAAAAAACACTGTAAGTGGTAACAGATAAAATAAAATTTTGCTAAAACTAATTTCAGTCATTTATATGGCCACCTGATCTAATTTCACTTCCCATATATCTATCCAATTTAAATTTTCCTTCTAGTTTCATAATTATTCCCTTCTGCAATTATATATTCCCTAAACTTTGTTCAGAATTTTGGTAGTGCAGGCTCTTTAACATTGTAATATTTTGTGTAATTTTCTAATAAGGAATAATGTGTCACTTTTTTAGAAGACATGTTACATTATTCATAACAGTCAAAAGTAGAAACAACTCAAATTTCTATTAACTGATGAATGAAGAAACAAACGTAGTACGTATCCAAACAATGGAATATTATTCATCACCAAAACAATGAAGTTCTGATATATCCAAAATATGGATGAACCTTGAAAACATTATGCTAAATAAAACAATCCAGACACACAAAAAGGACAAATATTATATAATTCCATTCCATTTATATGAGATGGGGGGTGGGAGAGAGGGCAGAAGAAGGATGGATGGACTTGATCATATGCAAGTATGAAAACATCATAGTGAATCTCACAAATTCGAACAATTATGTTATTATGTTAATAATAGGGATCATAAAAAACAGTAGTCACTAGGGTTGGGGGGTGGGAAATGGGGAGTGATTGCTTCTGGGTATGGGAATTCTTTTGGGGATGACAAAAAAGTACTAAAATTTTATAATGGTATTGCCTGCAAAACTGTGCATGTACTAACAACAGATTAAGTTTGTATTTTCAAAGGGTGAATTTTAAAAAAAATTCACTACTATTTTAGTTGTAGATGTACACAATTTTAAAAAAAATTCACTACTATTTTAGTTGTAGATGTACACAATACCTTTATTTATTTTTATGTGGTGCTGAGGATCAAACCCAGTGCCTCACACATGCTAGGCAAGTACTCTACCACTGAGCTATATCCCCAGCCCCTCAATGGGTGAATTTTATGGTATGTGAACTATAGGTTGAGTAGACCTTGTCAGAAATGCTTGGGGTCATTCAACAGATAAATGGATAAAGAAAATGTAGTATATACACACAATGGAATATTACTCAGCCATAAATAAGAATGAAATTATGGCATTAGCTGGTAAATGGATGGAACTGTAGAATATCATGCTAATTGAAATGAGCCCATCTCAAAAAACCCAAAAGCCAAACATTCTCTCTGATATTCGGATGCTAACACACAATAAGGGAGGGGAAGGAAGAATAGAAGTTCATTGGATTAGACAAAGGGGAATGAAGGGAAGGGGGTTAGGAATAGGAAAGACCGTAGAATGAATCAGACACAACTTTCCTACATTCATATGAATATATGACCAGTGTAACTCCATATTACATTTAACCCCAAGAATGGGATCCTAATTAGAATAAGTTATACTCCATGGATTCTACTGTCATGTATAACTAAAAAGAACAAAAAAAATGCTTGGAGTCAGAAGTATTTTGGATTTTTGAATAGATGCCTAAATGCAATGAAATATATAGGGGATGGGACCCAAATCAAAACATGAAATTCATTTATGTTCCATATACAATTTGCATGCACATCTTGAAAATAATTTTTAAAAATATTTTTGGCCTGCCTATGTTTTGATAGCAACCTATCACATGAAGTTAATGGCATCATGTTGGCACTCAAAAAGTTTTAAATTTTGGATTTTCAGATTAGGGATATCCAATCTGCATATGTCAACTTCAAAATGTGAAAATTATATAATTTCAACCATTTGTCATCAATATGAAAATTAAGAATGTTTTGTATTTCTCAGGGTGCTCTCCCACTGAAACTTTTGCACCACAATAATCTAGGCATGTGTTTACTAAAAGCTTTAATTCAGTCTGAGTGAGTTTAAAAACACACTATCATTGAGGGACTATCATTATTTGATATCTTTCAGTCTAATCAGAACAGCAAAGGTTAATGACATTGTCTGTAAAACAGTTGTATTTGTTTTAGTCATTAAAGAAGAAATTTCACTAAAGCAATTCTTCAGTTTAATTCAAAGTCAGGTTCAATTCTGGCTTAAAACAACAAGTTCACATAGGCAAATTTCACTGGATATACATTTTGGTTTTAGTTCAAAAGTAGGAATTGTCAGGAAATATGAAAATTTTGGAATAGGTCTGGAATCAGTTTAATTTGGATGTCTAAAGTCAAAGTCACAGTATAAATCTTATTATTTATTTCTACCTTTTCTTTTTAAGATAACATTTTGTTCCCCAATTATATAAATACATACATACATTGTTGATATAAATTGAATGTATAATACACAGGAAAGCACAGTGAAAACAAAAAAATCACTTATGTCCTACCAATCAAAGATAACCATTATTAAAATTTTGGTTTGTGTCTCACCAGGAATCTTACTCATTTCTGTAAATAAATAATGCATCCACAGTATAAATTCATACACATTTATTATAATTTTGATTGCAGTATATATGTAGAATTCCAGCTTTTTTTCCATTTAGCAAACTATCTCAAGACACTTTCCCACAGTATTACTTATCTTTAATACCATCATTTTTATGGCTTCACAGTATTTAATCACATGGTTATACCATGGTTTATTTATTGTTTGTCTTTTTTTAATACTACAAATTATGCAAACAGCCTTAGGCACCTTTATATGCACTGCTGACTACCTCCCAGGACTTGTTAGTAAAAAATGGAATTTCAGTGCCTATGAATTTCTCACTGCTGAAAGCCAAATGATGCAGCAAAATGGAAATCAAAAAACATCAGGAAGTCAAAGAAAAAGTGATAATTACCTGATAAGGTGGCATCAAATCCCATGTCTTCTATTGCTTCTCTCAAGGTTTCCGGAGAGGTTTGTAGAGGATCATATTCAACAGTTCCATTACTATTTGCAAGGGAGACCCGTATGGATTTTACACCTGCCTTTTTTGATATGACACCTTCAATAGACTGCACACAAGAATTACAAGTCATACCATCAATGTTTATCACAGTTTCTTGAGTCAGAGGCTGGCTAACTATGTTCAAAGGCATCTTTTGAAGAGATGAGCTGGAGGGAGAGGTGGAGGTACTCTCAATTTCACTTGAAATACTAACTCTATATTGCCCTGGTGAAACAGCTTCTATTGCTTTTCTCAGCATTTCTGGAGTGACTGAGCTTGCATTATACTTTACAAGGGCAGACCTATTCTCTAAAGAAACTACTATGCTGCTTACACATTGGAGTGTAGATAAAGCACTTTCAATATTTGACGCACATGATTTACAATGCATGCCATCTATGATGAAAGTGGCTGTTGTATCATTGGTATATGATGATGATGGACTTCTTTGTTGTGATCCTTCTGGAGATTTGACTGGTGTGTTCTTGAGCCGTTCTACATCAATGGCTCCCAATTTAAGGTACTTGGGCTGCTTTTTGATGTATGCTGGAAAGCCTGCAGCTTCAATCTGCTTCTTTATTTCCTCTACTGTGATAAGATGAGGTTGATAAACGATAGTAGCTTCTTGGTTGTCTAGGGAGACTAGTTTATAAAAAGAAACATGATTATTATTTGAGTCAGTTATTCTTGAGCCACTTCAGAATCAATAATTATTTCTCTTTTATTCTTCCCAACATCTGTTCTTAAAATAATTTTGTTCTTTTTATCCAATGTGATTGACATAAAGTGGAACAAATAAAAGATATCACCACTGTTGCTATGGTCTCTAAGATTCTGCAATGCCTACATAGAAATATATTAGAGTTAAAGAGTCCCCTAGAAAAAAAATGAAAAAAAGGAGTCCCCCAGGCATGTCGTGGTAAGAACCCTGAACTCCAGGAATCACTACCCCAGCTGCCCTTTCTGCCAAACTAAAGTTCAAGACTCTCATAACCTTTAATTATAATCATTAACTTTACTGACATTAATGCTGGGAATATGCTATGCCTCAAACTTCAATGAAGCAGTAAGTATTCTAGTCCCACGGATTCAAAACCCACGCTTGGGAAGAAAGCAAAATGTTAAAAGATCAAACCAGAAAACTAAGCTTTACAAAACAAGCAAAATCACAGTAGATGTAATACCTTTAATTCGCTGAACACCTTGCAGTTTCCCAATTTTTCCTTCAATAGTGCTAGTGCATGAATGGCAGGTCATTCCTTCCACTTTCATCTTCAGCATGACTTCCCCTGCTTGAGCCATACTGTGATCTTCATAAGTGCCAGCTTTTTTCTCCACAGTCCCAGTATCTAAACTGAGGTCTGGAACCAGCTCTATTATCTGATTGGCATTCACTATAGAAGGAATGATTGTCACTACTACAGTTCTTTGCTGAGAGGAAATTTTAATATCTGTCACACCCTTGGTCTTGAGCAATGTGCTTTGGATATGGTCCCATGGTGGAGCCAATGAAGCAGTAACAGTCAAAAACACAGTGTCAGTTAAAACCGGAATAGGGTTAGGATTATGGAGAACAGCATCAAAGCCCATGTCATCAATAGCTTCCTGTAAGGTCTTTGGAGTCTGCAGTTTAGGGTCATAAATAATAGTTGCATTTTTTTCTTCCAGTGAAACCTTTTGGAATGAAATTTCAAAAGTCAGTTTAATTAAATGATATAACATTGGGGGGCTGGGGTTGTGGCCAGTTGTGGAGTACTTGCCTAGCATATGTGAGGCACTGGGTCTGAGTCTCAGCACCATATATAAATAAATATATAAAGGTCCATCAACAACTAAAAAATATTTTTAAAAAAGACTTCCATTTAAAAAGAATTGGGATTTATTTATTTATTTGGTACTAGGGATTGAACCCAGGGGCACTCAACCATTGATTCACATCTCCAGTCCTTTTCATTCATTTATTTATTTTTTGAGACAGGGATTTGCTAAGTTGCTGAGGCTGGCCTTGAACTTGTGATCCTCCTGCCTTAGCCTCCAGAGTTACTGGGACTACAGTCATGTGCCACCACACACAGCTCACATGACAGAGGATTTTAAAATATCAATAATCATTATCACACTCAAGAAGAATAAAATAACTCAATCTAATTGGAATATAAATAATAATAAATAATTTATTATTTTTCATGTATACTATTCTTGTTGGAAAGAAACACAAAATGCCTTGCCTACCTAAAAGAAAGGTAAAGCAATATGTAGGCTTACATGACTATGATACCAGTCAGGTATTTGGAGTATGTGCATGGACAAACACTCCCTAGAATTTCACAACAGAGTACAAACTACTCTTTCCTACCATCTCCTTTCATGAACTATTCTAACACTTCACATTCTACTAATTCAAGAGGTTATATGGGAAGCACGATTAGCTATAGAAAATAGAAAGTTTAATAAACATGAAGTTTGCTCTTATAAAATGTTCTGTTAAGATAACTGTTGGCAAGAAAAGACATTAACATGCCAATTGATGAGTGAAGGCAGCATTCATAGGTTTTTGTAGCATATACTCCTATTATTCCTAAGTCACTATAGCATAGTATTAATTTTGTTCAAAACCAGGACACCTTTACTGATTCTTTTATGGTTCCTAAAATGACAACTGGGTTTTCACATTCACATGTAAGATGTACCTCATTCAAACCTTGTTATGACCCTAGCACATTTTCTGTCTGACATAAAAAGGAACTTTTGGTGTTTTGCCTGATTAGATTATAAAACAATGGTTGTAGTCTTAAAACTCAGTTATAGATATATATAATTCAATTACTATCATGATTGCATCTCTTTGGCTGACATATTACAAAGATTTATGATGAACACACACATCCACAAATACTGGGTTGAGAGAATATTTGAATTCCAACTACGATTCTTTACTAGTTATTAGCCAACCACACTCCATTAGTTCTACCATCTAAAAAATGGAAAATATGCCCTATGTTCTCCCAGGGCTTTTATAATGATCATATAAGTAAATACATAGGGAAATTCTTTGTAGCAGCAACAAGTTATAGAAAAGAAAACAACTAATCATCATCAAGCACTTATTATATGTGCCTGGAAATTGGATTCTCAGGATACAAACTAAACATGGTATAATCACAGGGAGCAATATTGGGGCAGAGACTCCACAAAATGCACACTCATTTATCCCTGGGAATATAGTTGAGGGAAGATAATATCTAACCATTAAAGGACAAACAGGAATCAGCAAGGATGTAGGAGGCAGACAACTAGAAGCACAAAAGTAGTGAGAGATGAGAAGCTGGGGAAACGGATAACTGCTCCATTATGGGGTCTTACTTAGCAATATTGTTTTGTAATTTATCTTTTAGTAAATGGGGAAGCATGGATAAGTTAAGCAGGGAAATGACATGATTAGATTTACATTACAGAGGAGAGTCATTTTAGAGGCAGTGTGGAAGATGACTAGGTGGGGTGGAGTAATTCAGGACGAAGGAAGATCAAAGAAGAGGCTACTGCAATTACAACCATGGTGCAACAGAGGGTCTGAATTACAAAATGAACACTGAAGTAAAGAGAAAAGAGGCAGTTCCAAGATACATTTAGTATGGCAGGGCCTAACAAGATAATAGAGGCTAAGGGAACTGATGAGGATTATTCATAAATTTTTGGTTTGGGCCCATGGAAAGAGTGATGCCAATAAATACTATTAGAAAGAGAAGAGGAAGAAAGGAGGAAGTCAAGAGGTAATAATAGAGAAAAATGAGAGACGATGAATATAGTTCTAGACCTGTTGATTTTGAAATAGTAGAATATTAATGTTTGAAAGATAGCTAAAATATAGGTGTTATTATTTTATTAATTCAGAGTGAAAAGCTTTGTTTCACACAACAATAACAACTCAAAACAAAGCTAAATATAATCCAGAGCTTGAAATATCATTTTAAACTGTCTACAATTATATAATTAAAATTTTCACAGACTTCACTTTTTCTTCCTTTAGCTTGATAACTAATGACAATATTTTTGATGAAAATGTGAAATTGTTCATGACATGGGAAGTTTCTATGACTCAAGTAATTATAGATGATTAGCTTGTACTTGTTATCGAAAAGATCACTGGCACAAATGATCCAAAACAGAACTGGGAAAATAATTTATATGGGTTTTGGATTACACTATAAAATATTTTCCATGGGAAAAAACCTTAGAATAGCATATAGTTGAGACACATGTTTGAAAAAGTTGCAATATTATGACAATCACTATCAAATAGAATCTTTTGTGTCTTTGTGTTTTCAAAGAGATCCTCTTTTAAACTTTAATGTCACTCCCCTGAGGTCAATGATTTTCTGATTTAAAAAATGTCTAGGGGTGCTGGGGATGTGACATGTGTGGGACCCTTGGTTCCATCCCTGCAAAAGAAAGAAAAGACTTTATGACTGGGGGTGTAGCTCAGTGGTAGAATGCTTCCCTAGCATGTGCAAGGCTCTGGGTTCCATCCCTGCACCATGAAAAAAAAAAGATGAAGAAAATGACATTAAATAATGTACACATGCTAACTAAAGGGGAAGACTGAAGGTGGGGGCCAAGTATCACAACAGTTTTTTGGAATGTTGGGACTGTGCTATCCTTGTAGTGGTAGTTAAATGAATCTATACATGTGTTAACATTCACAAAACTAAAAAAAAAAATCAAAAGAACTCTCTACCAAAAAAGTCAATGCTACTAGATAATTTTTGAAAATAAAACAAAAAAATGAAAAATTCAGTTCCTTAGCTAAACTAGCCACAATCTGGATTGTTCCGCGGTCAACAATACTCAATGAAGCTAGTGGCTGCCATGTCTGATAGGGCATATGTAGGACAGTACCATCAGTGTGAAACATTCTTGGACAGTACTATTTTAGATACTACTACATTTTTTCTGATAAAGTGACAATGTAAAGGATTCTTTTCCCTTTAGGTTTGAATATATTCTATCTGGTATCAAGGCTGGTTTTGAGCTAAATTTCCTCCCAACAATGTCCATTTACTAAAATACCCAAGGAGAAATTGGTCTGATTTTAAGAGCAAAAATAATTTCATCACTGGATGACTTGCAATACTTTGTATTGCCTTAGCCTATATTTTATTTATAAAAGATATGAGACTATATATAATATACTATACAAAAAGGTTATATTACCCTGTGCTTTTCATGCTGCACAGGGGGAAAACACTTACTTACTCATTAACTATTTCTTTCAGCTGGCCATCCATACTCAGCATAAACAAAAATGTTCCCATTTGGGGTAATAACACTCAACTTTCCCTCAGTTAATATCAAAGAGATTTTTCAAACCTTAGTTTTCAAAGGATACTGTATCTTATTTCATTTTAAGAAGAAATTCTCAGAGTAGCTGGTAATTTTCACAATACAGTTTGGGGTGCCAAATCCTTGGGCAGGAAGCTAAAATATCATTTATCTTGTCAACAAATATTTGAATGCCTATATTGTGCCTGGCCCTGTGCTAGCCTATGGGGGACACACCCTATAATAGCGACAGCAAGGATGACAATACCCTCATGGCAACCTCCTCCCCTTACGTGACACTGCCTGACTCACTGCCTGGGATTGGCTAGCAGTAGTTCCGTGAACGTGATCAACTCGTGCTTGCCCTATAGTCCTATGAGACTCTTGCCTGCATGCACACCCCATGCCTTGCAGACCTCTAATCTGATTGGATTTCACTGTACCCATGAGGTACAAGGTTCAGCACAATTCAAGGAGCTCTATGCTGTCATCCTAGCTCTAAATGAAATACCAGAGTGTTGGGGTGGTCTGGACACTCCCTATGGTCTCTTAAGATGGCGCCTGGCGGTATGCCAGTTTTGCTGTTGCCACGGAGCAAACAAGTGTATCTTTGCGAAAGTTATTCCTATTGGTTGGTTGTAAACTGGCCACACGTGTGTCCGGCTCGTGCTTTAAGCCTTTGCCTATGCTTGCCCATGCAGGCTTCACGTGAAAGTTCTGTGATTGGTCAACTGAGGGTATAAGAGAGAGAGAGAGAAAGAGAGAGAGACACATGGAGACACTGAGGGGGGGAAAGGGAAGAAGGAGAGGGAGGAAACGGGAGAGAAAAAGAGAAAGAAACAGGCGCGCAAGATATACGAGCTGCATACACATTCCTGGGATCGCGTCTTTATTGTGGGCGACAAGATGATGATAAATGGTGCCGAAACCCGGGAAATAAAAATTAACAAAAGTTTGCCAAAGGCAACTAAGGTTCGCGGTAAAAGCGATGATCCACAAGTCCACGGTAAAGTGGCGAGATTTAAAGGAAAGCTTGCCAAGGAGCAACTAAGGTTCGCGGGAAGTGACGATCCAAGGTTCACGGTAAAGTGGCTTAAACAAGGTTCACGGTAAAGTGACTTAAAGTCCACGGTTGAGTGGCTTAAACAAACTCCACAGTAGAGTGGCTTAATCAGGTCCACAGAGAAGCAGCTTAAATAGTAAAATGGGTTCTGAAAGCCAATGGGACTCCTTTAAAAGGGCTGTTTGACTGCTAAAAAAGACAGATTTAAGGATTCTATAGAGGAGGGAAACACTATTCTAGAGGAAGTTAAGGAAGAACGATCTTTGCGGTCTGTTAAGTCCTCAGAAACAGGAAGTGAGGATGAGGAAGAACTTACCAGGGAGGAATTAGAGGCAAAGTTTAAGGACCTAAAATTAGAGAACTTACATACTCCAGATAAGAGTTGAACCAACTGCACCACCTATCTGCTGTCTTTGTTACTCCCGACCACAGCTTTACCTTCTCTCCAAAATTTGCTACCTATGAGAATAGTAGTATGAAGGGACTTTTCTTTTCAAAATCTTCTCATGTCGTCTGTAGCTAATCCATCTGATATATGGCTGTTATGTAATCGCAAAACTACCTGTACTCAAATTAGTGCTATGGCCATGATTAATGGTGGGAGTATAAAAAACTGTAGTTATTCTTATGGGGTAGGAACAATTGAATCTAATGTTACTATTAACACCTGTAACGTCAATATTACCTTTAGGCCTACACCTGTGCGTGTCTACCCCCATTCCTTTTCCTAGTGTACTCTGCATCACGTCTGCCACATACTCTAACTTTTCAAATATTGACTATCAATGCTACTAAAGCACAGCCTCTTTCAACCGGGCAGATGTTTAAAATGTTCCAATCTTTTCTAACTTTTGGAAAACAGTGGTTCAGATTCTTTGCAATGCTGCTTCTCTTGATAATAGCAATATTGTTTTTGCTCCGTTGCATAATTGCCTTACGTAAGGCTCAAATGATAGATCGACAAGCCGTTCATCAGGCCTTGTCTGCCACAGAATCAGGCAGCTTCCCTGCCATGTGGCTCAGTATGCTGGACCGGTAGTCAAAGACAGGTAATGAAGTGGTGATCTTGTATCAACCTAAGACAGAAGGTGCATCAAGCTATGCATTCTTTGAGGACAGGTAAGAACAAGCATCGACCACTCAACCTAAGACAGGCACGGTCCCTGCCATTGTTTTATAAAAGAAAAAAGGGGGAGCTGTCGGGGTGGTCCGGACACCCTATGGTCTCTTAAGATGGCGCCTGGCGGTATGCCAGTTTTGCTGTTGCCACAGAGCAAACAAGTGTATCTTTGCGAAAGTTATTCCTATTGGTTGTAAACTGGCCACACGTGTGTCTGGCTCGGCTCGTGCTTTAAGCCTTTGTCTATGCTTGCCCGTGCATGCTTCACGTGAAAGTTCTGTGATTGGTCAACTGAGGGTATAAGAGACACTGGCGGGGGGAAGGGAAGAGGGAGAGGGAGGAAACGGGAGAGAAAAAGAGAAAGAAATGGGCGTGCAAGATAAAAAGCTGCTACACATTCCTGGGATCGCATCTTTGTTGCGGGCGACAAGACGACGATACCAGAGGCGTTCAATTTATTTACTGATAGCCTCTATGTTGCTAATCTGCTCCCCAACCTTCCCTGGTCTTATATTATACTTGATGATAATCCTATTACTCCTTTAATGATTCAAGCAAGGAACCTGTTAAAAACGGAGAACCAAACCTATATTCTTGCAACATCTTCGGGGGCACCAATGTCTCCCTGGGATTCTATCTAAAGGCAATGCTCTTGCTGACTCCCTAGCATCTACCCTTCAAACGTACCCTGTCCAGGAGGAAGCTGCCGCCTTTCATGAACTCACTCATGTTAATTGGTGGGGCTTACACTACAGGTATCTGCAGGTACCAATCAAGGAACTCAAAAAGATTATCCAAACATGTAAATCTTGTTCACCTTTTCTACAAGTACCTCCCTTGCAGGAGGCTGGAGTCAATCCCCATGGGTTGGCACCAAACCATTTGTGGCAAACGGATGTCACTCATTATACTCCCTTTGGAAAGCTCAAATGCATATTTGTAACTGTTGATACCTTTTCTCATGCCTGCTGGACCACAGCTCATGCTGGAGAAAAGATAAAACATGTCATAAGGCATTTATTACAATGTTTTGCTGTCCTTGGTCTCCCTAAACTACTTAAGACTGATAACGGCCCTTGCTTTGCCAGTAAATCATTCTCCGCGTTTATGGAGCGCTGGAGTATTCAGCATAATACAGGTATACCATATAATCCCATTGGACAGGCAATTGTTGAATGGCAAAACAGAACATTAAAAACCCAGCTAACAAAACAAAAAGGGGGAATATCATCCCCCCATGATCAATTAAGGATGGCATTATGTACTCTAAATATTTTAAATTTTTCCAAAGAAGATCATCTCTCTCTATTCCAAAAGCATTGGGCTACCACAATGAAGTATCGCACCATTAAGGTCCGATGGAAGGACCCTCTCACAGGAGCCTGCAGAGGTCCTGACCCCCTCTTAACTGTTGGAAGGGGATTTGGATGTATATTTCCTATTGATGAGGACAAGCCCATATGGGTTCCTGCAAAAAACATTAAATATCATCCTCCTACTAATGATTCTCTCCCCTCACAAAATGATGACATTGACCCAAGGAGCTCTGCCTCTTGAGGTGCTGTATTCTCTTTTCTCCACAGAAATGGATGAAACGTTGCTTCTCTGGATAGTGGCTGCCTGCTCACTGCTCCCCTACAACCATGCAGGGTTTGAGGACCCTGCTAAGGCTCGTATTTACAAGAACTCAGAGACAAACCATGTAAGTGTGAGGGGGGATATGTAACAGGTGGCCAACATACACCCTCATACCTTGATAATCTCCCGAAGGAACACCCACGGATAGATTGAGGCATTCACACCGCGTTTTATATGCAGGAGCGATGGCGCTGTATCAAGAAACCAGTAGTTCATCCCCCAGTTAATGGCAAACCTACACCCTGTCCCTGCACAACCTTTCACACTTCCTTCCATAGCTCCTGTTACTCCTCAGCCCAAGCTTGTTCCTCAGGAGGTAAAACCTATTTTACTACTGTCTTGGAAAGGCCCCATCCAGGGTCAGTTGGAGGGGATTGGTCTAGTAGCTCTGGAAAATTAGCTACTGCCTCATGTCCTAACAACTTAGTAGGGAAAACAGTTTGCTGGTCTACTATGGTCCCTCTACGTGTGTCTGACGGAGGAGGTCCCCAAGACTTTAATAGAGCCAAACAAGTCCAGGAGAAAATTCAGCGGATGTATGAGGAACTCCACCCCAGCCTCTTATACCACCCACTCGCACTACCTGAGCGCAGACCTTTTGAGATGGACCCTGCCACTTAAAATATTCTTGAAGCCACTCACGCTTTACTTAACCGATCCAACTCTCCCTTGACTGCCAACTGTTGGCTTTGCCTGCAACAGGGAAATCCTGTTCCACTAGCTATTCCAATTGATTATAGAAATAACACGGCTGCCACTCCCACAACAGGGCAATGGCTCGGTCACTTCGGTGGAAATTGTTTACCAACTCCACCATTTTTGGTACAGCCACTCATATATTCCAATACTACTTGCTTTTTCTCGCCTGGCTATACTAATACCTGGGATTTGGATGTAGGGACTATGACCTTTAGTAATTGCTCTGAAACATTCAATGCTTCACAGCCATTGTGCCCCCCTAATGGCACTGTGTTCGTTTGTGGAGGTAACCAGGCCTTTACTCAACTGCCAGTGAACTGGACTGGACTATGCGTTCTGGCCGCTCTACTCCCAGATGTAGACATTATCCCAGGAGATGAGCCTGTTCCCATATCAACTATTGATCACATTGCAGGACGAGCTAAGCGTGCTGTCACTCTTATCCCTTTACTTGCAGGGCTTGGAATAACTACAGCAGCGGCCTCGGGTACTGCTGGCTTGGGGGTCTCTCTTACTCAGTATACTAAATTATCCAAACAATTGATCTCTGATGTACAATTACTCTCTAGCACTATACAAGACCTCCAAGATCAGGTAGATTCCTTAGCAGAGGTGGTCCTACAAAATAGGAGAGGCTTAGACCTGCTGACCGCTGAGCAGGGAGGCATTTGCTTGGCTTTACAGGAGAGGTGCTGCTTTTACGCTAATAAGTCAGGAATTGTGAAGAACAAGATCAAACAACTGCAAGAAGATCGGCACGCCATTTTTCCAGAACTCCAATCCAATTTCCTCTGAACAGGCTTACATGGCTATGGGTCCCTTATCTACTCCCCCTACTTGGCCCTCTTCTTCTCTTCCTTATGGTCCTCACCTTTGGCCCTTGCATTTTCAACAGGCTTATGCAATTCATACAAAGCCGTTTAGAGGCAGTGCAATTGATGAATGTTCAAGTGCAGTATCAAAGGCTAGCCACTAGCCCTAGGGAAGATTATGATAATGCTGCCAGATATGATGATGTCGCCAGGATAACCCCGGAGACCCCTTGAGCCAATGACGGGTAAGATCCCGGATCTGCTGGGGCAACCTAAGACAGGCTCATGATGAGGCTCCACCCCCCATCCCCCTCAGTGCAGTTGAAGTTCTGTGGAGTATTCAATGACGGGTAAGATCCTGGATGTACCGGGACAACCTAAGACAGGAGCTCCATCTACCAACTAGCTCCCGGGGAAGATAACAAAACAAAAAGGGGGAATCATGGGGGACACACCCTATAATGGCGACAGCAAGGGTGACAATACCCTCATGGCAACCTCCTCCCCTTACGTGACGCTGTCTGACTCACTGCCTGGGATTGGCTAGCAGTAGTTCCGTGAACGTGATCAACTCGTGCTTGCCCTATAGTCCTATGAGACTCTTGCCTGCGTGCACACCCCATGCCTTGCTAACCTCTAATCCGATTGGATTTCACTGCATCCTCACCCTACATAAAAGCCGTGTAACTTTCTTTGATAAATGAGTTCATGCTTTGACAGACCTCCCGGCTCTGGTGTGGTTCCGTGGCCGCCGACACTCATCATCCTGTTTGACCCCGTATTCTCCTCCGGCGGGTCCTGAGGGGATACACCGAACCTTGTTGCTCGGCAGGGAGCAACACTAGCCTCCTCCAATTCCCCACATGGTTTGAGTTTCAAAAGCTTCTTTTTCTCAGAATCATTTACTAGGAACCAATGCTATTTTTATTTTCAGAGAAACTATTTCCCATTAGTTCCCAATACTTCCTCTGGAAAGTAAACATAACAGCATACAACTATGAACATAGGAGGTACTGAAGATGGAGGACTTTTCATTGTATTTGGATGAAGGCAGCAGTGGGAGGAAAAAGAAACCAAATCCTGTGTAATCTGAGGCTTTACAGCATTATAGGAGAGGGCGCCGACTGTTCACAGAAATTATAGATACATTATTTTAATGTTTGTGGTGTTCTGTGTCTCCTGAAATGTCAAAGATGAAATTCAGGCACAGTATACTTTTTTGAATACAATTTCTGCATAATTTGCATAAATACATAAAGGCTGCATCTTACATTCTTAGACAATATGAAAGCTAAAAACTTGGACAAATCAACCCTACCTCTGAGAGGGCTTCCATTTCCTGACAGACTGGACAATATTCCTTTTAAGCTTGAACATTCTATAAAAGCTAAAAACTGTTAATATCTCTTCTTGGGTTTTGTCAGCACATTTTACTCTTTTGCATTCTTTCATTTGATAACCAAAGGTGCCAGCCTGAATGTGCCCCCACAAAATTCATGTTGAAACCCTAACCCCCCAGGAAAGGCCTTGGGAGATGAGGTCATAAAGGAAGAACTCTCATAATTAGGATTAGCACCCTTCTCAGGAGGCACCAGAGAGCTCACATGGATTGGTCTACTATATGAGGATACAGGAAGATGACACCATTTATGGACCAGAAATCAGCCCTCACCAGACAATGAATTTGCTATTGCATGAATTTTAGACTTCTTCCCAGCCTCCAGAACTCTAAGAAATAAGTTTCTGTTGTTTATAAGCCACCTAGTTTATTCTATTTTGTTATAGCAAGTAAATAGATTAAGGCAATGGTGATCCAATTCTGTACATATAAAAAGCTAGGAAATTAAATAAATTGCCCAGAACACCCAGCAAGAAAATGAAACAGCTTGGATTCAAATAAAGATGTAAGGAACTCCAAAGTCCATGCTCTTTCAATCTGTAAATGATTAGACTACATGATCTCCAATTTCTTGAAAAACTAAAATTATACACCTGTGATTTGAACAATGTTTTACAAATAAAAAATAAACCTAAATAGCATTAAATATTTGTAGTGTTTGAACCAAATTTTAGTTCTGCTTGTTTTTCCCCTCTACATTTCATTGCTTCTCTCATGCTAGCGGAAATTAAAAATGATTTAAAGAACAAATTTCTTTGGGTTTTTAGCAGACTTGAAATTCAGGACATTTTAATATTTCCATTTTTAAGTCACTTTTGGAAAGGTCCTTGGCTAATGTTTTATCACAGTTAAACTTCTTTATCTCCTAGGAATCAATTTATATATCATCATGATAAATTCAGTGTAGGAATCTCAGAAGATTTAAAGCCCATTTTCTTACATTTTCATCTAATGACTCAACATAGAGGTGATCAACGTTTTTCATGGTTGGGAAGATTCTGCCATTTTACAGATGCAGAAATTGAAGTTGGAAAAGTGAAGTGATTCATCAAATACCTGAATTTCTAATACATTTTATATCATTCATGTATTTTTAATCAAGTCAAAACTAATTACAACCCCATTTATATGTCACAATACAAATTACATTATTGAAAAATAATGTTATATACATTAATAGAGTAACACTCTCCTTTGATGCTTCAGTATAGGACACTAAAAATTAAAATATTATAAAGGATGCCATTCAGCTCTATTAACATTTATTGGGGGGCCAGAGCTGTAGCTCATTGATAGAGTTCATGCTTAGCATATGTGAGGCCCTGGGTTCGATCCTCAGCATCAAAAAATAAAATTATCCTTTTGACCAATGTAAATAAAGGTTACCCTTAAAATTATTAAATCAATTTATGAATTGGCAAAAGACAATTGTTAGAAATTAAGACAACAGTTCAAAATCAATCTAAAATTTCAAAAAATCGAATGTTTTAAGATGAAAGAGATGCAGATATTTTAATTTTTAAGTTGTAACATTATATTTCATTGTATTTAACATTGTATTTCATGAACTAAACTGTAAATTGAGTGATTTGTCAATTCTCACTTTTAATACATTTTCATTTGCTTTGGAAATCATATAATAGATTATTCATAATAAAAAATTAAATACCACAGTATAAAAAGGAAACAGTGAGAGTTCCCTTCACACCATTTCTCCACTGCTAGGTTTTATCTTGGATTTGACCTTTCTTTGATCTTTGGAATAGAGTACAGAAGCTTAAGCTTCTGTGAAAAGCTGACTCTACAATCTAATAGATGTGATTATTACCAACTAATTTATAACAATCAAAATGCCTATATTACCCTAATACAGTGTAGGTAAAAGAGCATCAGTCTGAGAAACAGAATGCTGACTACTCTATCATTTGCTATAGGAAATTTTAAAAATCTCAAATAAAAATATCAGATGGTATCTCTATATATTGATATGGAACAATAAGATGTATTTACTAAAAAAGCAAGGTGCAGAATGACATATACAATATGCTTTCTTTTTTATAGAGAGGATACACATATATTAAGTAGATATACATATATAATTTTAGATTCATAGTCTTTCTGGAAGGATACATATATAGGATAACTTGTTTGGGGAGTAGGATTTTAATCTGTGCATGTGTTACTTTTTCAATAATAAAAAGTAAGTTAAGGGCTGGGATGTAGCTCAGTGGCAAAGCGTCTACCTCTCATTCACAAAGCTCTGGATTCAATCCTCAGTTCCAGGAAAAAAAAAAAGACAAAAGTAAGTTGATTTTAAGGGGAGGTAGGAATGTATTTATTGATTCACAGAAGGAATTTAGTAACTGCTAGCACCTAGGTGGTCATTTTTCCATATTTTTATTGGTACATTATAATTATACATAATAGTAGGATTATTAAACATTTGTACATGCACACAATACAATAATATAATTTGGTCAAAACCATTCTTTCTCCTTAGATGGTCATTTTTTCCTGTAGTCCTAGGGATTGAACCCAGAGGCACTCTACCACTGAGCTACAACCCCAGCCTTTTTTATTTTTATTTTGAGACAGGGTCTCACTAAGTTTCTGAGGCTTGCCTTGACCTTGTGATCCTCCTACCTCAGCCTCCTGAGTCACTGGGATTACAGGCATGCACCATTGAGCCTGTCTAGGCGGTCATTTTTATAAAAGATAGTCTATATAAAGAGTATAAGCAGCAGAGTTTATCTGAGTAAATGTTAAAAGCACTCAAAGTTAGCATTATGATGTTTCACAGACAAAGTAATTTGTTAATAAGACATTAACCTTTGGAATCATTCAGTACTTATATCTAATTAAACATGTTTTTACATTTTTACTTTACAAAGACCAAATGATCCCAGAGGAAGACCTTCACATTATCTGCCCATTTTATTTTTCCTTTGAACAGACTGCTGGGGTTATTAAATTAAACTTGAGGTTAATACCTTTAAAGTCTACATTCTTAATACTGGCAGGAAAAACAAGAGTATTATATTCATTTAAGGTATGATTTAAGATACAATTCCCAAAGTGTATTCACATGCTAAACCTGCAAATGGAAATTAATCATCTTCTTTCTATTCATTCAAAAATTAGAGACCTTTTAAAGGAAGCAACAAAGGGATCAATTATTTTTGTTGTTGTTGTTTATTTTAGTTGTATATGGACACAATACCTTTAGGTGGGCTGGGGATATAGCTCAGTTGGTAGAGTGCTTGCCTAGTATGCACAAGGCCCTGGGTGCAATCCCTAGCACCACAAAAAAAAGACAATACTTTTAGGTTATTTACCTCTTTGTGGTGCTGAGGATCAAACCCAGTTTCTCACACATTCTAGGCAAGCACTCAACCACTGAACTATAGCCCCAGCCACGAGACTTCTTAAAAGAAGTTCAATGGATTACACAAAGAGGAATGAAGGGAAGGGAGGAGGAACAGGAATAAGAAAGTCAATAGAATGAATCTGACATAACATTCCTATGTACATATATGAGGAACAGGAATAAGAAAGTCAATAGAATGAATCTGACATAACTTTCCTATGTACATATATGAATATACCACAGTGAATCTCCACATCATGTACAACCACAAGACTGGTATCCTAATTAGAATGAGATATATTCCATGCTTGTATAAATATGTCAAAATATACTTTGCTGTCACATATAACTAAACAGAACAAATTTTTAAATATTTTGGTAGATGTTGATAGACCTTTGTTTTATTCATTTATTTTTATGTGGTGCTGAGAATCGAACTGACTACCTTACACATGCTAGGCAAGCACTCTATCACTGAGCCACAACCCCAGCCCCAGAACAAACTTTTTTAAAGGGAAAAAATTAGACTTCTTGACTATTCATGCTCCTTGAATTGTTAAATCTCTAATCTGTTCCACTGTTGCATTTTTCAATAAAGCAACCTCTTGACTGAATTTTAGTTGTTTGTTTAGAGGCAGGGTCTCCCTAAGTTACTTAGGGCCTTTCTAAACTGCTGAGACTGGCCTCAAACTTGTGATCCTCCAGCCTCAGCCTCCTGAGTCACTGGTATTACAGGCATGCGCCACTGTGCCCAGCTTACCAAGAGCTCTTTGACTTAGTTAAAACACTGCTCTCCTGAAATCTGGTTTCTAAATTGATTGCACATTAATTTTAATTATAATTTTAGAAATTAGGACAAATTCTAAACCTTAATATTTCAAAAACTTAGTAATGTTTATGCATTATCATGGTGACCTACTTTCTGACTATAAATTGTTTGGACAAGGACAATTTTCTATATGGTACCTCAAAAGATGCAAATCCACATTTTATAGCCTCTGAAACTCAAATAAGAATAAACATATTTATAAAATATTTATTTTATAACTACATAAAATAAGATTTAAAAATATTCTGAATAAAAGTATATATTCTCAATATATAATAAAAATCACGCTACAAATTTGTTAAAGCTTAATACCACAAACATATGTAGAATAACATTTTTATTAATAATGTCTGGTATACCTCGGTCTTTCCTTTCCTACACATGTGGCTGTACATTGTTTGGTTCTCCCTTTGACAACAACTTGATAAAAACATTTTCTGTACAGAGAGAAGACAGATAAGTCACTCTTTCCTCTAGATAGAATGTTGTTTTTGTTAGTTTTACAGCACTGGGGATGGAAAACTCTACCCAAGAGCTACATTCCCAGCTCTAAAATGTTGATTAGCAATAGTTTTAAAAAGTTCTTTCAACATTAAAATTCATCACAATTCACAAAACCTGGTAAGTTTTTAGAGCTGTTCTGAAATTTTGGATAACTACTGAGTTTCTTTCATATACGAACTATAAAATTTGGATAATTACTGTGTTTCTTTCTTATAAAAACAATAAGATTTTAGGACACTTCAAGCTTATGCAGTTTTCTAATCTTACGTAATCTTTCAGTTCATAGTCTTAATGTACCAGTTATACACTGAACCCTATACCTTCATATCACAACTGTTGGTGCCTCTGATAGGGGTTTTGAAAGTCATTCCTCTACCAGAATTCCTAGCAAAAATTTTGCCATATACAGAACTAACCAAGAATCGCACACAGCTAATGAGTCTACTAACCCCAAACTAAACATATCCCCAACTTAACCTCCTCTTCGTCAGATCCCCAAAATACGCATGGCCACTCCAGAACTACCCAACACAAAGGGGGAGCTCTAAGAGGAATTAAAGTGGAAATGAACAGGGGTTTTAAAAGACAGTGGTTAAAATATTTTACTTTTACAAATTGTGCAAAATATGTGACCATATGAACACATTCCAAAGCCTCCTTCCAGGGTTGTAGAAGGAGGTCAATGCAAAGGAGAGGCTCTGAAACAAAAGCTTCATTAACTTCACAGTAAATCTGTCTTGGGGCTTAGAAGACATAGCACTAAGTAAAATATTTTTTAAAGGAAGGAAAAAAGAATGGTCAAAATATACCTATTTTATAAGGGCTTTTGACAGATGGAAGGCAGGCAGAGCTGAAAAAAGCAGAAGTATCTTTCCTTTTATGTTTAGCAATCAAATTATAAATGTGCCCTGGAAAGTATAGGCTTGAATATCTGTCACTAGGATTTGTGTAAATCACTACTGGTAACAAAAACTGCTTTCACATTACCTCATTGCTATTCTTCCTTTACAATTGAATCAAAATTCAATTGCATTTGTCTGACCTTAAACAGGTCTTATTAGGCAGTGGCGAATTCTGGGAAGATGCAGAAGGAATAGTAGTCTTAGATATGAGTAGGTTGCAAGTAGGCTGTTTTGAGAAATAGGAATGTACTTGACAAATATCAAAATGAAATCTAGCTTTATAGTTACATATGGACATGTCAGCACAAATAATCACCCAAAATAGTGTGCCAGTCAGGGAGTTGGGGGTTTCAGAAAATACATTAGTTGTTGAACAGTAAGTACCTAAATCACTTGAAGAAAAATTATGTGAACTAGCTGCCAGATGGTTAAAATAGTTTTCCTACAATTAGCACAAACACTACTATATAATTAGCAAGCTTCAACCTCTCTTCCAGCCTCCAGCAACAGCCCCACCTTAAATCAAGTGGAGGAGGTTTAATTGGTTTCATTTGAGGATAAATCAAATACATATGTCATACATATTACTCATTGAAATTAAACAACTCATTTTTAAAGTCTTAAGACTGAAGTTTGCAGAGCTACTTTTGTTATCCTCTTTCCTAATCAACAAACTGTAAGATATTAATCTAATTTTGACACAGTTGTGATTAGTGAAAAATATTACAATGTTTTTATAAAATTGAATATTTTAAAGAAAAACTCATCTGAGAAAACCTGCACTACAGTAAAAAAAAAAAAATCTCTAACCTCCCATCTTTTCCAACTTGGCTCTCTCTCCAAAGAAAATTAAAGGCAACTGTATCCTCATTTGGACTATGGGGGAATCGAAGTAATGCAGGAGGTTCTAAGATTGGACTTATGCCAAGGTAGAGAGTGAATACAAATTAAAATCTACTTTTGGTCCTAGACCCACATGATGAAGATTTGGACCTACTTTATCTCCTATTAGGTGCAGGGTCTCTGGCCTAATTCCTAGACTTTGATTCATTTTGAGTTGAGTTTTGTGCAGGGTGAGAGAGAGGGGTTTAGTTTCATTTTGCTGCATATGGATTTCCAGTTTCCCCAGCACCATTTGTTGAAGAGGCTGTTTCTTCCATTGTATGTTTTTGGAGCCTTTGTCTAGTATGAGAAAACTGTATTTATGAGGATTTGGCTCTGTGTCCTCTATTCTGTACCATTGATCTACCTGCCTATTTTGGTGCCAATACCATGCCGTTGTTGTTACTATTGCTCTGTAGTATAGTTGAAGGTCTGGTATTGTGATACCCCCTGCTTCACTCTTCTTGCTAAGAATTGCTTTAGCTATTCTGGGTCTCTTATTCCTCCACATGAATTTCATGATTGCTTGCTCTATTTCTATGAGATCCTTCATTGGGATTGAAATTGGAATTGCATTGAATTTGTATAGTGCTTTTGGTAGTATGGCCATTTTGACGATATTAATTCTGCCTATCCAAGAACATGAGAGATCTTTCCATCTTCTAAGATTTTCTTTAATTTTTCTTTAATGTTCTGTAGTTCTCACTGTAGAGGTCTTTCACCTCTTTTGTTAGATCGATTCCCAAATATTTTATTTTGTTCGAGGTTATTGTGAATGGGGTAGTTTTCCTAATTTCTCTTTCAGAGGATTCATCACTTATGAATAAAAATGCATTCGATTTATGAGCATTAATTTTATATCGTGTTACTTTACTGAATTCATTTGAGTTCCAGAAGTTTTCTGGTGGAATTTTTCAACTTCCTTAACATGACTCCCAAAGCACAAGAAATAAAAGCAGGAATCAATAATTGGGATAGCCAGGCATGGTGGCGCATGCCTGTAATCCAAGCGACTTGGGAGGCTGAGTCAGGGGGATCGCGAGTTCAAAGCCAGCCTCAGCAACTTAGCAAGGCCCTTAGCAACTCAGTGAGACCCTGTCTCTAAATAAAATACAAAATAGGGCTGGGGATGTGGCTCAGTGGCCGAGTGTCCCTGAGTTCAATCCCTGGTTCCAAAAATAAATAAATGGGATAGATTCAAACTAAAAAGCTTTTTCTCAGCAAAGGAAACAGTCATCAATGTGAAGAGAGAGCCTACAGAGTGGAAGAAAATCTTTGCCACACACACGACAGATAAAGCACTAATCTCCAAAATATATAAAGAACTCAGAAAACTTTACCCCAAGAATACAAATAACCCAATCAATAAATGGGCTAAGGAAATGAGCAGACACTTCACAGAGGAGGATCTACAAGCAATCAACAGATATATGGAAAAAATGTTCAACATCTCTAGTAATTAGAGAAATGCAAATCAAAACTACCCTAAGATATCATCTCACCCCAATTAAAATGGCTATTATCAAGAATACAAGCAACAGTAGGTGTTGGTGAGGATGTGGGGGAAAAGGTACACTCATGCATTGCTGGTGGGATTGCAAATTAGTGCAGCCACTCTGGAAAGCAGATGGAGATTCCTTTGAAAACTCAGAATGGAACCACCATTTGACCCAGCTATCCCTCTCCTTGGCCTATACCCAAAGGACTTAAAATCTACATACTACAGTGATGCAGTCCCAGCAATGTTTACAACAGCCCAATTCACTACAGCTAGATTGTGGAACCAACCTAGATGCCCTTCAATAGAGGAATGGATAAAGAAACTGTGGTATATATACACAATGGAATATTATTCAGCCATAAAGAATAATAAAATTATGACATTTGCAGGTAAATGGATGGAACTGGAGATCATGTTAAGTGAAATAAGCCAATCCCAAAAAACCAAAGGCCGAATGATCTCTTGTAAGTGATTGATGACACATAGCGGGGGTGGAGGGAGGCATGGGAAGAATGGAGAAGGGATGGATTGTATAGAAGAAAATGAGGGGTGGGAGGGGTGGGGAAAGAAAGATAATAGAATGAGACAAACATCTATACCCTATGTATACGAATAAATATGCAAATTGTATGATTCTACTTTGTGTGCAACCAGAAAAATGATAGTTGTACTCCATTTGTGTACAATGACCTAAAATTTAAAAAAATAAATTAAATAAAAATAAAAATTAAGGTAAAGTGGTTAGACAGTCTGGGAAAACTGGTAAAGAAACAAATAAGGTAGCCATGTAATATGAAAAGAGCACAAGAAATGATAGCATCATAAAATAACGCTATATCTAATAATCCACATTGATTTATAATGGCCTAGTCCATGAGCCTCTGAGAAATAAAAGTAGTTCTGTGAATACAAAAATCTACTTTTGGAGCATGTAAAAATGTCAAATTCACATGCAAGTATTCACATGGATGACTCAGACAGAAAACTTGGAAGGCATATTGTACTATGCAAATAAAGCTTTTCTAACCACAAACATCAATACAGAGTATATAGTCAACAAATAAGAAACACTGCTATTCCCCCATACAAATAGCTGCCCATATATTAGTTAGGATCACATTTTACATAACTCTTAAATTAAGGAAATGTATCAACCTTCATAAAGAATCATGATGTGCCAATTAGTTGTTTTTTTGTAATGAATACAAGGCAAACTGAAGTCAATCTACTCAAATTATGGCCGGGCGTGGTGGCGCACGCCTGTAATCCAAGCGACTTGGGAGGCTGAGTCAGGAGGATCGCGAGTTCAAAGCCAGCCTCAGGAACTTAGCAAGGCCCTAAGCAACTCAGTGAGACCCTGTCTCTAAACAAAATACAAAATAGGGCTGGGGATGTGGCTCAGTGGTAAAGCGCCCCTGAGTTCAATCCTGGGTTCAAAAGAAAAAAAAAAACTTATGAAAAGTTAGAATCACAGACAAGAACACTGCAGAGACAAGAAAGTATTAATCCTATATTTCATTGAAAAGCCACAACCACTCTGAATAGGTAAAAATTAATGTTTAGATTAATGGTAATTATAAAAGCAGAGCTACCATAAGTATCTGATCTAGATATACACAAAATGTTCCAGTCACAGTATAATGAGCTTCTAATAATTAGAAAGAATCCACTGGGTTCCTAATTTTAAATCTTGCACTAAATCTGATGTTCATTGGAACAAAGCTTCCTTTAGAATATTAACATCTTCTCTGAGTACCATGTGTAAAAATATATCTTTGCATGAGGATCTCGACTGGTCACAGGAAAACCAAAGTGTATTTACTTTCACCATCAATATAAGGAACATTGTATCAAAGCAAAATTATATAAAATTCCAGCAAATGAAATCACCATCAATATAAAGTTGATTTAAAGATGGCAAAAACACAAATATTAAAATAATAGGTGCACGGCACAAATGAACCCACAACTCAGCTAAAATGGCATATCTAGGGATTGACTCAATAAGCCCTGGCAGTGAAAATAAACATGTTCAATACTAAGCAATTGTAGAATATTTAAGCAAAAGCTTTCTATTCATTGTTATTACAGTAACAAATCCTCAAAAATTTGACAAGAAAGTGATATTTTTAACTTCTTTGGGCCCTGTTTTAGTCAGCTTTTCACTGCTGTGACTTAAAGATCGAACAGAACAACTGTAGAGGAGGAAAAGTTTATTTGAAGGCTCAGGGTTTCAGAAGTCTTAGTCCATAGAAGGATGGCTCCATTCCCCAGGGCTCAGGGTGAGGCTGATAATCAAGGCAGGAGAGTGTGGCAGAAGGAAACAGCTCACATCATGATCAGAAAGCAGAGAGAATCCACTCACCAGATACAAATATATACCCCAAAGCCATACCCTACCACTTCAATTAATCCCTATCAGAGAATTAATTCACTGATCAGGTTAAGGCGATAATCCAATCATTTCTCCTCCAAACCTTGCATTGTCTTGACACATGAGTTTTGGGGGGACATGTCACATACAAACCGTAACAGGCCTTTAGACAGAGGCAAGACAGAGAGAAACTGGGGAGAATGGGTGCAAATAAAACTGCATGAAGCTGGAGAAAGGGTTTGAGCTAACTATACTACTATCAACACTGAGAATCTCAAAGAGTGACAAAGGAAAGGGGGAAGGCAGCAAAAACGCTTGGAAATGGCAAGTAACTAGCGTGGAGATATACTAGGTAGTTCCAAACCAATAGTCAGGGATCTCTACCTCTTAATAACTAACTCTCAGAAGCATCAGCAAAACACCTTAACAAATTCAGCTGTTGAGATTCTCATGCAAATGAATAGCAAGTATTCTCCTAGGCGATGGGTATGGGGAGGTTTCTTTTACTAGTTTCTCCATTTTTGTGTATGTTTGACATGTTTCATTAAAAGTATTATTTATAATCAAATGGGGCTTATCCTGGGAATACATGACTGGGTCAACATTTGAAAATGAATGTAAAGTATCATATTAACAACTAAATAAAAAAAAGCATGATACTATCTAAATTCAGAAAAAGGACTTGACAAAATTCAATATCCATGAAACAATTTTCTATGTAGAAAATTCCAAGGAATCTACAAAAATAATAAATTTAATAAGTCAGTTTAGCAAGGTTGCAAGATACAAACTCAACATATGAAAATTACTGAACTTCTATATGCTCATCATGAACAACTCCATTTGAAATTGAATTGAAATTTAATAAACAATCCCACTTACAATAGCATTCAAGGGCATACAATAAATATAAATATAACAAAATTAAATCTAACAAAATATGTACAGACTGAAAACTACAGATCTCTGATAAAAGAAATCAAAGAATACCTAGATAAATAGAAAGATAAACCATGTACATAGACTGAAAATTCCAAATTGTTAAGATCTTAACTCTATCCAAATGAATCTATAGAATGAATAAAATCCCAATAAAAATTCCAGCAGACATTTGTGTAGAAACTTAAAATCCCAGCACTTGGGAGGCTGAGTCAGGAGGATCGCAAGTTCAAAGCCAGCCTCAGCAATTTAGCTAGGCGCTAAGCAACTCAGTGAGACCTGTCTCTAAATAAAATACAAAATAGGGCTGGGGATGTGGCTCAGTGGTGGAGTACCTCTGGGTTCATCCCCAGTACAAAAAAAAAAAGAAACTTATAAACAGATTCTAAAATTTATATCAAAATGAAAAGAAACTAAAATAGCCAAGACAATTTTGAAAAAAAGAAAAAGTTAAGGAATTGCATTACCTGACTTTAACACTTATTATAAAGCAAATTCTTGTATTTAGTCAGCTCAGCCATAGAAACAACTTTTCTCTACCTCATTAAAGGTGAAGAAAACTTTTTCTTAATTAACTTGTACACGTGATCAGGCCAGTTTTTCCAGCACTCTTTCCTGAAAAGTTTATTCTTTCTTCATTGAAGTGCCTTTACAATTTTGTTGAAAATCAACTGACCATGTTTATTGGTTTATTTCTGTACACTTAGCTGAGTGTGGTGATACAAGCCTGTAATTCCAGCAGTAGCTGGGAGACTGAGGCAGAAAAGTCATGAGTTCAAGGCTAGCCTAGACAACAGAATGAGACCTTATCTCAAAAACTAATAATCTCATTTTTACATACCCTATTCAGTTCCATTGATTTGTGTATCTGCCCCTTGGCAATATCACACAGTTTTGATTATTGTTGCTTGCACTTTGGGTCCTTCTGTTTAAGAGATGCCACCAAGCTGTTTAGCTGCTTTTGTGTGTGTGTGTGTGTGTGTATATATATATATATATATATGTGTGTGTATGTGGTATTGGGGATTGAACCCCTGGACACTCTACCACTGAACTATATCTCCAGCCATTTTTATTTTTTGAGATGGGATCTTGCTAAGTTGCCCAAACTGGTCTCAAACTTTTGATTCTCCTGCCTCAGCCTCCCAAGTCACTGGGATTACAGGTATGCATCACCACACTGTAAATTGCATAAAATTAGAATATTCAGATAAAGATGCTTGTATTACTAAGTAAGATCCTGACATACATTATAGCAAGATATGTGTTAAAGTGGTACTACTAGGGCGGGGGTTATGGGTCAGTGGAAAGAGTGCTTACCTAGCATGTGAGGCACTGGGTTCGATCCTCAGCACCACATATAAATAAATAAAATACAGGTAAAAAAAAATTAAAAATAAATTAAATAAATGTTAAAAAATGGTATTACTAGCTGGGTGCAGTGGCGCACGCCTATAATCCCAGTGGCTTGGGAGACTGAGGCAGAACGATCACAAGTTCAAAGCCAGCCTCAGGAACTTTTGGCAAGGCCTTAAATATGAGACCCTGTCTCTAAATAAAATATAAAAAGGGGCTGGCGATGTGACTCAGTGGATAGGTGCCCCGGGTTCAATCCCTGGTACAAAAAAAAAAAAAAGATGGTATTACCGGGACTGGGGTTGTGCACAGTGAGATATACTGGGCTCAATTCTCAGCACCACAAAAAAATAAAAAAATAAAATAAAGATATTGTGCCCATCTACAACTAAAAATGTTTTTTAAACAAAGATGGTATTACTGGGCTGGGGATCTAAGTACAGCATTAACGTAGCATGCAGGAGGCCATGGGTTCAATTCTCAGTACCATACACACCAAAAAGAATGGTATAACAAAAGTCAACAGTGACAAAGAAGAGTTACTGCTCCATATATTACTTGGGTAACCCTATCAGTGCAATAAGGAAGACGTTCAAGTTCTATAATAATAGTTGCTAACATTGTACCCTGAGGTATATATTAAGAATTCAGCAATAAGGGGGAAGGAAGGGTTGGTGCTCAAGAAGAGTTACTGACCAAACTGTATTGTTATACTGTGTGCATGTACTAATATTTAACAACAAATCCCACTATTATATAGAGTTATAATGTACCAATAGAAAATGTGCAGGGAAAAATATCAATGCCAGTTTGTTTTTTTTTAAAGTGTAACATTAGCCGGGCGTGGTGGCACACGCCTGTAATCCAAGAGACTTGGGAGGCTGAGTCAGGAGGATCGCGAGTTCAAAGTCAGCCTCAGCAACTCAGCGAGGCCCTACACAACTCGGTGAGATCCTGTCTCTACATAAAATACAAAATAGGGCTGGGGATGTGGCTCAGTGGCCGAGTGTCCCTGAGTTCAATCCCTGGTTCCAAAAAAAAAAAAAAATATGCAACATTCATTTCCTTAATGGTTTGTGCTTTCTTTGTCTGGTTTAAGAAATTTTCTCCATAAACAAAGCTGTTAAAGACATTTTTCTCCAAAAATGAATTAAATAGTAAGTATTGCTTCATAATATTTCTTTGAAAGATGTAGAACTAGCAACATAATTTTATAGATGAGGACTAGACTTGACAGGAAAAGAGGCTAACAAAATAGCCATTCAGAAACCAAGTTTGATTTTAGGGTCATTTTCATTGTTTATTTTTTGTGAAGAATTTCTGCTGTGATAAGATATTCCATTTTAAAATTTCTATTTCTTCTGGCTTATGCCTTCCTAAGAGCTGGGAGGATTATAATGAATGCTTAAGTCTGATAATGTTGACATTCAGTATGTTCTTTTGCACTGGTCTAGTGTCATCATATAACAAACAAGGCTTAGACCATATAATTTAATAACAAGATAATCTAAACTATTATGCCTTAAAAGCACTGTATTCAAAGTCCATTTTTCAGGCTAGGGTAGCTTAATGGTAGAGCACTTGCCCAGCATGTGTGAGGCACTGGGCTTGATCCTCAGCACCACATAAAAATAAATATCTACAACTAAAATAGATAGATAGCTATATATCTGTGTATACACACACACACACACACACACACACACACAGTTAAAAGAGAAAATGGACTTCGTTTTATTTTTAATTTCTTTTTTTGGAATGATAGGTATATATTGGTAATAAAAAATACTGCAGCACAGATCTCTGTGGTTTGCAGTGTGGCAAGCACCAGTATGAAGCAATGGAAGTATCACATATAATCTTACTCACAAATATTCAACTGTTGTTGTAGTGACAAAGCAGTTATAAACAGCACATACACAGACAAATCAGTGTGGTTATGTTCTAATAAAACTTACTGACAAAAACATTTGAATTTTATATAATTTTCATGTAAATCAAAAAGATTAAAAAGATTTTTTTTGTACTGGACATTGAGCCCAGGGCTACTTAACTGCTGAGCCACACATGCCCAGCCCTTCCTATTTTTAATTTTGAGACAGGGTCTCACTAAGTTGCTTAGGGCCTCATTAAATTGCTAAGGCTGGTCTTTAATAACTGTGATCTGCCTACGTCAGCCCCCTGAGTCACTGCGATTACAGGAGTGAGCCACCACTTCCAGCTCAAAAGAAGATATTTAAGATAATCACAGGCACCTCATGCAGTCTTCAGAAAGTTCTTTTATAACCTGAACTTTGTCTTTAACCATTGTACACTTAGAATGTTGTTGATGCTCAAAATGCAAAATGCCAGTGTATTCTTCCTTGGGCACAGCATATAAGGTATAGCAGTCATTTTCTAGACATTTTCCCATTGATTTTAATTGCAAAAAAATCAGTGTCACCATATAAAAGAGAAAAAAGGAGCTGGAGATAGCTCATTGGCAGAGTGCTGCTTGCCTAGCATGCACAAGACCCTAGGTTTAATCCCCAGCACCAAAAAGAAAAAGAAAAAAAGACAGAAAGAAAACCCCCTAATCCATACTGAGAACATATATTTTAGTTCAGTATGACATTAAGAGTAATAAAAAGTATAAGTATGTAAGCATTTATATACTTATAAAATATAAATCTATAAATATATAATGACAATAATGCCAAGATTCCATGTTCCAATGTTTTTTAAATTGAAAAATAATTTTTTTTATTTTTCCTTCCTTCATTTTTGGTTTATTTTTCCTTTTAAATGGGCTCTATGTTGTACAGGATGGTCTGGAACTCCTAGGCTCAAGCAATTCTCCTGCCTCAGCCTCTGAAGTCCTCAGTCTCCCAAGTAGGTCTTGCCACCACCACGCTTAGCTTCTCCTTTTTCTTTTTAAAGAGAAATTAATGGAATTAACAAAATTTATTAGCATTAGGGTTAGAAGTGTAGTAGTCTTTACTGCCAAATGTCAAGGTGTCTGCTTCTATCCCAATGTTACAAGTAATTTCCTAACAGAATTCTAGTCAATTGCATTTATTTTACCCTATTAATTTTTAAAAGTAATTTTTTTTTCTTTTGCAATACCAGGGATTAAATATAGGAGCTCTACCACTGTGCTACATTCCCTTCCCTTTTTTAAAATTTGATTCTCCTGCCAGAGTCTCCTTAGGTTCTGGGACTGCATGTATGTGCCACCACACCCAGCAAGAGTGACTTACTTTTAAAAATTTATTATTATTATTATTATTATTATTATTATTATTATTATTATTATTTTGCTTACTGGGGATTAAACCCATTGAGTAAAATCTTCATCCCTTTTTTTTATTTTGAGACAAGGGCTCAAAGTGCCGAGGCTGGCCTTGAACTTGCAATCCTCCTTCCTTAGCCTCTATCCTATCTCAGCCTCTGGAGTTGCTGAGATTACAGACGTGTGCGACCACACCCCACAAGAGTAACTTACTTTAATGTGATGTACACCATTCACTTTTGCAATCTGCTGTTCAATGGTCCAAACACAGGAATTGCATGTCATTCCTTCAATAGAGATAGTAACAGAACTCACACCCATACTTGGATCCATTTTGATTTCTTCTTTACATTCCTGTTGGAAAAAATAAACTCATTAATTTCAATGTTAAAAATATCTTTGATCAACTTTTCCCCCACCTCCCCAACTGAAAATGTGCCAGTAATAAAGCATGGCCAACATTCTTTTCTACTTTCTTAGGTAAATATATTCTTCATCTCCAATGAGATAAAGGAAAATAGTTTCTATGGTCAAGCTAACCAAAAACAAAAATGCACAATAGTCAAATAAACATAACTAGCTTTTACAGATTGCTTTCCTGATTTCTAAATATTTTTCCATACACAATCTCATTTAATATTGGAAGTAGACCGAATAAAAAACTAATCAAAACATGCCAGAAGTTCCTACATGATTTCCAATACTTGCCAACCTCAAATTAACGTCTTTGACCTCCTCTCCTACCACTCACCAAACCTTTCTCTTTTGCCAGTCATAGTAGTTCCTCTTGCCTGAATGACTGCTACCTCACAGGTTTTTGTTTTAGCTATTCCCTTGGTTTCAGGTTTTCTCTTAGATAACTGCTTAGCTAACTTCCTTATCTCCTTCAAGTCTTTTTTTAAATAATTTTTTGTTGTAGATGAACACAATACTTTTATACATTTTTTTATGTGGTGCTGAGGATCGAACCCAGGGCCTCACATGTGCTAGGCAAGTGCTCTACCACTGAGCCACAACCCCAGCCCTCCTTCAAGTCTTTGATCTAATCTAAACAACTCCTTCCTTCCTCCCTCCCTCCCTTTGGAACTGAGGATTAAACTCAGGAGTACTTTAGCACTGAGCTACATACCCAGCGCCCCCCCCCTTTTACTTCTTAGGGCCTCACTAAATTGCTGAGGGTGGCCTTGAACTTACACTCCTCCTGCAACAGCTTCCTGAGTCATGAGGAACCCCATCCAGCTAATCCAACCTTTTTGAACCCTATGTTGACCACATTATTTAAAATTGCACCCTACATTCCTTCCACACACACATAACCTGATTCTCCTAACTTCTGCTTTAATTTTTGTCATAGAACTTACCACCTTCTAACATATTCCATAATTTGCTTATTTACTCTGTTTATTGTCTGTCTTCTTGTGGTGGTTTGACCATGTTAGTGAGTGGGGCACACTGGCACATGCCTGTAATCCCAGTAACTCGGCAAGTTCAAGGCTAACCTCAACAATTTAGGGAGGCCCTCAGCAACTCAGTGAGACCTTGCCTCAAAATAGAAAACAAAAAGGGCTGGGGATGTGTACGTGCGTATACACACACACACACACACACACACACACACACAGGCACACACACACACGTGCATATATATTCTCTTTAAAATTTGAGATGTAATTTACAAGCTAAAAAAAATCTACCTAGAAGGTGTTACAGTTCAGTAGTGTTTAGTGTATTCTCAAGAATGTGCAACTATAATGACTATGTAATTACAGAACATTTTTTTTACCCCCAAAAGAAACCTCATGCCCATTAGCATTTGCTTCCCATTCCCCTCTACTCACAAGCTGCTGGTAAACACTACTTTACTTTCTACCTTCTATGGCTTTGCCCATACTGGTCATTTCATATAAATGGATTCATTCAATATGTGTCCTTTTATGTCTGGATTCATTCACTTAACATGTTTTCAAAGCACACTGAAAAACTGAATGTACTGGTACTTGATTCTTTTCATGGTCCTGATGCTGTTCATTGAAGCATGAAAGCTTTTAATTTTCCTAAAGTCTAATTTATTTGTGTATATGGTGGAATGGTGGTGCTGGGGGACAAACTCAGGGCCTTGTATATACTAAGCAAGTGTTCTACCATTGAGCTACATCCCCAAACCACAACTTATATTCTTTTACATGTGGATGTCCAGTTCTTCCAGCGCCATTTTAAAATGGCTTTACTGAGACATAGTTCCTATATAATTCATACATTTCAAGTTTAGAATTCAATAGTTGTTAGTATATGTGTAGACATGTGCAACCATCACCCCAATTTCAGAACATGTCCATCACTTCAAAAGAACTCTATACCCTTTATTATCACTTTCCACCTCCTAAGCCCTCGACCCTCAGTCCTAGACAACCACTACCTTCTGTCTATACAGATTCCTCTTCTTGGATATTTCATATGAATGGGATAATATGTGGTCTTATGTGACTGGCTTCTTTAGCATGTTTTCAACATTCATCTATGTTGTAGCATGCATCAATACATTATTCCTTTTTATGGTTGAATAATATTCCATTGTTTGGAGATATATATATATATATATTATATATATATATACACACACACACACACACACACACTATGTTTTGTTCATCTACTTTGCAGCTGATAAACATTTGGGTTGTTTCTATTTTGGGCTATTATGAATAATTATGCCATAAACATTTTTGTACGAATTTTTGTGTTTTCATTTTCCTCAGGGAAATACCTATGAGTGGACTTGCTGGGGCTTACAATAACTGTACGTAACTGAGGAAAGGCAAGACTGTTTTCCAAGGCAGCTGCATCATTTTATATTCTCACCAGCAGTGTACGAGGATTCCAATTTCTCTACCTCCTCAGCCACACTTATTATTATTTGACATTTTTATTCTAAACATCCTAATGTGTATGAAGTGGTATCTCATTGTAGTGTGCATTCATATTTCCTAATCACCAGTGACATCAAGCATTTTTCATGAGCTTATTGACTATGTGTATATCATTAAAGAAATGTTTTGGGTTTGGGGGGTGCAAGGGCTTGAATCCAGGGTCTCACACATGCTAAGCACAAGCTGTGCCACTGAGCTACATCTTAACCCCCTGAAAAATGTTTATTCAAGTCCTTTACCCATTTTTTAATAGTGTTACTCATTTTTTGGTGTTGAGTTGCAAGAATTCTTTTTTTTTTTTTGTGGTGCTAGGGATTGAACCCAGGGCCTTGTGCTTGCAAGGCAGGCACTCTACCAACTGAGCTATATCCCCAGCCCTTTTGTTTGTTTTTGAGGTACTGCAGATTGAAAATAATAACACTCTACCACTGAGCTACATTGCCAGAATTTTTTATTTTTATATTGAGACAAGGTCTCATTAAATTGAAATCCTCCTGCCTCAGTCTCCATAGTAGCTGATATTACAGGAATGTAGCAGCACACCCAGCAAAATGGTTCTTGATTGTTTGTTTTGCAGTATGGGGGATCAAACCCAAGACTTCACACATGCTAGGCAAGTGCTCTACCACAGAGCTACAAAAGTTCTTTATATATTCTATATATTAAACCCTGATCAGATACATGACTTAGAAATATTTTCTCCTATTCTGAGAGGTTTTTCTCACTCTCTTGATAGTGTTCTGTTATGCAAAAACTTTTCAGTGCTGAAGAATTCCAATTTATTTTTTCTTTTGCTGTCTCCATTCCTTTTTTTTTTTTTTTGACACACTAGGGATTAAACTAAGGGTCTTGTGCATGCTAGGCAAGTGTTCCACCACTGAACTATATCCCTAGCCCTCCATTCATTTCTGAAACCACAAATGTCTTAGAAAAGCTAAAAGAAAAATTCATCCCTAAGCCCAAGATTCTTGGTCTGAATTTCAACCAGCATTACCTCTGGAACAATTATTATTTATAATGGGACTTGATCTAAAATAGTGTGGGGGGGGGGCGCTTGTAAACAATGAGCTCTAGGCTCCAGATGTTCATTCCCCCTTTCCTAGCAAACAATGGTTTTGAAGTTTTGCAACTGCTTTCTGATTTGGGCTTTGAACTTACACAACTGTTCCCCCTGACTGCCCATCTTACACATTTTACAAATGATCCAAATCTTGTTATGAACCAAATCTCATTTATTACGAATCAAAACTCACTCAAACCTATGAAACAAATCTCACTCAAACCCTATAAGAAAGCAGACCCCTCCTCTAATCAGTTGCCATTTTCTCTCCTGAAAATGTGCCATTCCACTGCTTATAAAGAAAGTTTGCTGGGCTGGGGATATAGCTCAGTTGGTAGAGTGCTTGCCTTGCAAGCACAAGGCCCTGGGTTCAATCCCCAGCACCACAAAAAAAAAAAAAAAAGTTTGCTGATCCATTCAGTTCTGTTCCCTGTTTCAGTCATTTTTGCTTTTATGTATTAGTGTGTTTATACTATTTACTTTTTTTTTTTACTTATTGATTCATTGAACACAAATGGAGTACAGCTCTTGTTTCACTGGTTGTACACAAAGTAGAGTCACACCATCTGTGTGTTCATGCATGTACACAGGGCAATGGTATCTGTCACAATTTCTGTTATTATTTTTACCCCCCCACCCCGACCCCACCCCTCCCTTCCCTCCATGCTATCTATCCTTCCTCCCTTCTTGCCACCCTTCCCCCCCACATTTATACTATTTACTTTTAAAGTTATGGCTAGGGGCTGGGGTTGTGGCTCAGTGGTAGAGCACTTGCCTAGCATGAGTGAAGCACTGAGTTTGATCCCCAACACCACATAAAAAAATTAAATAAATAAAATAAAGGTATTATATGCATCTACAACTAAAAATATTCAAAAAAGTATAGCTATTCCAATGTAATACTTACCAATTCAGTTATGTTCGCTGATTCTTAGGAAACTATTGTTAAAATATTATCTATTTTTTTACACAAATACTTACATTATTTATTCAATATAAAAATATTTTGTCTACTTTTTGGTTTTAATATTTTGGAGCAGCCTTTACTCATGGAAAAAAAAGTCACAAAGCTGGGCGTAGTGGCGCACACCTGTAATCCCAGCACTTGGGAGGCTGAGGCAGGAGGATCACGAGTTCAAAGCCAGCATCAGCAAGGTCAAGGTGCTAAGCAACTCAGTGAGACCCTGTCTCTAAATAAAATACAAAATAGGGCTGGGGATGTGGCTCAGTGGCCGAGTACCCCTGAGTTCAATCCCCAGTTTCAAAAAAAAAAAGTCACAAACTTTAATGAGTCACATCTATGACTTGCAAACAATCTACATATAAAAATAAGCTATCATTGCTCTGAGAAACTCCATCTTCCTTCCTCTAGCCAGAGTAGCTGCTACCATTAGAACTAATCTGAATCTTGACTGAATATTTTTTTTTTTTGGTACCAGGGGCACTTAATCACTGAGCAACATCCCCAGCCTTTTTTAAAAAATATTTTTAGTTGTAGATGGGCAAAATACCTTTATTTTATTCATTTATTTTTATGTGGTGCTGAAGAGTGAATCCAGAGCCTCACACGTGCTAGGCAAGTGCTCCACCACTGAGGCACAACCTCAGCACCCCAGACCTTCTTTATATTTTATTTAGAGACAGGGTCTTGCTGAGTTGCCTAGGGCCTTCAACTTATGATTCTCCTGCCTCAGCCTCCTGAGGGATGGTGCCACCAATTTGACTGAATCTTAAGAGGAATAAGAGAAAAAATAATAAGATGGAATTAGTTTTTTAATTTTTTTTATTTTTACAGACTGCATTTTGATTCATTGTACACAAATGGGGTACATATTTTGTTTCTATTGTTGTGCACAATGTATATTCATACAATTAATGTAATCACACATGTATATAGGGTAATGACGTCTTTCTCATTCCAACATTTTCATACCCCCCCCCTCATTTCCCTCTATGTAATCTAAAGTTCCTTCTGGAATTAGGTTAAGGGAACTAAAATTAACTAGTTAAAAAAAATTCTCTATGCTGCCTGCATTTTCTAGTGCACAATTTCATGATTTAAGATTATTTGTTAATCGGTATCTTCCTGTTTTTCTGAATTAAAAAAAACTTCAGCAATACTTACAAATTGAATAGTATTATGAACATCTACATATCTTCTCATTAACTCAACAGTTGTTATGATTCTGGTACATTTGTTCTATTCTTTCTAAACTACTTCAATATAAGTTTTAGAAACCATGATACTTCACCATGCATTTCCAAAGAATAAGGACTATTACATAAGCACAATACCATTATCACAGGTAAAAAAATTAACTGTTACACATTACATAATATTCATTCTCTATTTAGATTTTCCCAAATGACCCAAGAGTAGTCTTTGTAGCTTTTATTTTTCCCAAATCAGGACACAGACAAGGTTCACATATTTCATTTGTTTGTTATATTTTTTATCTCATTTAATCTAGAAGAGTCCCCTTCATATCTCTTTACCCTCTACAAAGTGACTAAAGAATCCTGGTCAGTTGTTTTAAAGCCATTGCATCTTCTTTCTAAATTTTTTTGGGGGAGCTGGGGTTGTAGCTCAGTGGTGGAGCACTTGCCTAGCATGTGTGAGGCACTGTGTTTCATTCTCAGTACCACATATAAATAAATGAATAAAATAAAGGTCTATCAACACATAAAAATATTTTAAAAAGACAATCTTATAAAAATTTTTCTATTTTTAACTGACACATAATAATCGTACATATTTATGGGGTACTAGGTTATATACATGCATATGATGTGTAATGTTCAAAACAGAGTAGGCTATCTCTTCAAACGTTTAACATATTTTTGTGGTGAGAATACTCAAAATTGTTTCTGCTTGTTGGGTGTGCTGGCACATGGCTGTAATCCCAGCAACTCAGGACCTTGCCTCAAAATAAAAAAAAAATTAAGAAATTAAAAAAAACCTGGGGATGTAGTTCAGTAATAGAGCACCCTGGGTACAACCCCTAGTGTGTGTGTGTGTGTGTGTGTGTGTGTGTGTGTGTCTCTCTCTCTCTCACACACACCCTTTATTTCCTCTTTGAAGTCTACATTAACTATAATTACCCTACTGTGCAACAGAACAAACTCTTCTTTGACAGGTGATTGACCATTGGAATTACATTCCCTGATATTTACATCAGGTCAGTTACTACGAAAGAACAAAAGCCTAGATATGACTGAAAAGGTAGGTAATTGTGAGCCAAAAGATACTTGGGACAAAGAGAATAGGACTAGATCCAGTGGAGAGTCCAAGGTTTGGGACCTAAGGCAAATGTGGAAGGGTCTCTGGGAAGCAGTATAAAAATATGAAAAGGGAAGTAGAATAATTTAAAAAACAAACAGATCTTTTCAAAATTTTACCCAGGACAAGTCCTTTGCCTCTTAAAAAGGAAGCAGTTTTCTTTTGTAACACATGACTGCTGCTTGCCTACAAGACAGAGTACACAGAATGCTCCAATATTTTATAAATCAAATAAAGTTTATGAGGGCTGATTAAGGAATATTACCAAATTGTTTATGGGAAAATGTCAAGTTCAAACAACAGAACTGGTAACAAACTTTTGGAATATAGTACATTTTTCAGATCAAGGCTAGTTTGCCTCATTAGTTAGGAATGTAAAACTGAAATAAAGCTGGGCATGGTGGCACACAACTGTAATCCCAGCAACTCGGGAGGCTGAGGCAGGAGGACCACAAGTTTGAAACCATCCTCAGCAATATAGTGAGGCCCTGAGGAAATTAGTGAGATATTGTCTCTAAAAAAAAATCAAAAGGGCAGGGGTCTCAAAATAAAAAACCAAAAGGACAGAGGATGTAGCTCAGTGTTAAAGTGCCACCAGATTCAATCAACAATACTACACACATAAAAAAGACTGAAATATAGTTGTGGCTGTGTATTGTAGGGAATTGGTTCCAGGACACTCCACAAATACTGAAATCCATGGATGTTCAAGTCCCTTATATAAAATGGCATAGTATTTGCTTTAATCTGTGTATATCTCCCATATACTTTAATTTTTTATTTTTTATTTTTTTGGAACCAGGGATTGAACTCAGGGGCACTTGGCCACTGAGCCAGATCCCCAGCCCTATTTTGTATTTTATTTAGAGATAGGATCTCACTGAGTTGCTTAGGGCCTCACTAAGTTGCTGAGGCTGGCTTTGAACTCGCGATCCTCCTGCCTCAGCCTCCCAAGCGCTGGGATTACAGGCGTGCACCACCGCGCCCAGCTTCTCATATACTTTAAATCATCTCTAGATTATTCAAAATATCTGATATAAAAGAAATGTTACATAAATAGTTGTTATACTGTATTGCTTAAAGAATAATGACAGGAAAAAGGGCTGCACTTGTTCAATATAAACACAACCATCAATTTACTTAACTACGTTTTTGATCCACTGTTGGTTAAATCTATGGACATGGAACAATCACATGGAGGGCTGACTGCCAAGTTTTATTATGGGGTAGGAGCCACATCAAACTAATGGATTAACTCAGATTTACTGAGAAACTGAGAGAAACTAGTTAAGCAGAAAGACACTTTTAAAGTACCTGGATATATTAGGGAGGACAAAATATCTGAACACAAAACAAAAGTCACATTGATACAGTCACTTTTCCCACTACATCCTAATTAAAGCATGCCAATTTAACTATAAATACATATTTATTTCCTTTTGCTTCCATATTTCACCTGCATTGGTTGTTTTTTTAACTCTATTTAAATTGGTCCTTACACACAAAACCTCGGAGGAATTCCATCTTACTCTTTCTATTCTGTTACATGTATATACACTTCCAATTGATTTTGAAATATGTTATGTCCCTCTTTTTACATTTTAAATGTCTTAAAGATAGATACAAAACCAGAAACATTTACTGTAAACCCCCACCCACTGCAAAATGACTAAAAGCAAAATGACTCAGAAAACAGAATGAACATAAACATGTGGTATGGAAAAAAATGCAGACCTTGGGAAATCACAATATCAAAGAGAAATTTGGTATATAGCTATTAGTAATGAGTGACTCTGAGAAGAAGAGCATCTAACATCACTGACAGAAATAACTTCTAGTTATTAAAGTATTTTTAGCCACTCCCTAAACACAGATGGTAATCACTACCATTAATACCATTTCTAGGAGGAAGAACAATATTATGACTAAATCATCATCTCTTGTTTGGAAACAAGAAATTGAGTACAAAACATGGCACATACAGTCTGATTGCTCAAAATCACTTCTTAAAACTGATCACACCAACATAAGCATTTTTAAATTTCCCTAAAATAATTAATTCTCACAATATGGGGAAGGTTTCTGGATTCTTATTGATTTACTCACAGTAAAATTTAATTCTTTTTTGGATATAATTTTATCTGGACAATTCTGGGTTCTTATGATAATCAAGGAAATAAAATTGAAAATCACAATGGAATGCCACTTACCCCCATCGGCTAGATAAAAATATCAAAATCTTACAACCAGATCATTCTTATTATTAGTGTGAATAAGTACAATTATGGAGCCTGACAACATCTGGTGGAGGTGAAGATATAAATATAGAACTTGACATTTTACTCCTTAGCATATTACCCTAGAGACAATCTCACACATGCGCTTAAGGAAACATGAAAAAGGGGTGCTACTGGCGTTTAGTGAGTAGAGTCCAAGGACATTGCTAAAATTCCTAAGGTGGACCAGAAAGCCCCACACAACAAAGAATTATCTGGCTCCCAAATGTCAACAGAGGTAAGACTGAGAAATCCTGAATGAGAGGTATGAGTAGCAACAAGCATAAATCCCACAGACATAGTTGAGGAAAAGAGGTTTCAGAAGGATATAAAAGTTGAAAAACATTTAAAAATGCCTTATGTTGATTTCTGCAAGCACACATATGTAGCAGCATTAGTCAAAATATAAATATGTTAATAGGAATGATAAATTCCAAATTCAGGAGCTGGGAGAGGGAGAAGAGAATACAACTCTTAAGGAGCACAAAAGGAAAATTTAACTACACTGGAGTTTAACTTTGGATTGTGGATACACAGGTATGTTATAGGACCCCCTATGTTTTTATACGTAGGAATTATTCATTATAATAATGTTTTGAAAGAGAAAATCAGGTCATTTTAAGTGGAAATAAAGAAGAAAATATAGGAAGTATGCAGGACTTAAGAAAAAAGTTACCAGCCAGGTGCGGTGGCACATGCCTGGAAACAACCGAGCAACTTGGGAGCACTAACTGTAGCATTATAGGCAGCCTGTGATTTATTTACATATTGTATCTGACAAACTTGAATTGGGCGATTGTTTTGATGAGGAAAAAAGTATTCCAAGTACCAAACTATCTTCTTAGAATCTAAGACTACTGCACCAAGTCCATATTTAACCCCCTAACATGATTGAAAGTAGCTAATTTATAATGTGACTTCTACCTTCCTGAGATAATGATAGCTGCCTTGTCTGAAGCAAGAAAAAACTTTATGCAGTACAAGTCACCACTCCCCCCCCTCTGGTCTATTTTTTTTTTTTTTTTTTGTGGTGCTGGGGATTGAACCCAGGGCCTTGTGCTTGCAAGGCAAGCACTCTACCAACTGAGCTATATCCCCAGCCCTTCTGGTCTATTATTGACATAGCAGCAGTTGCTCAGGCACTTGTGGAAAGATACAAAAATACTTGAGAAATATTTCTTATTTTCTGGGCAAACTATTTTTCAAGCATTCTCTCCACATTACTCCCACCTTTGCCTGGTTTTACTTTATGGCTTTTGCAAACACTGCCCTTTAAGTTAATCCTTTTGAGGCTATTGTTAGCTCTGGACTCTTGCTTAAATTGGCTGTATGAGTGTGGGCATGTCTGAGCTTTAACTTCCTTTATTTATTTATTTATTTATTTTTTTTTTTTGGAACCAGGGATTGAACTCAGGGACACTCAACCACTGAGCCACATCCCCAGCCCTATTTTGTATTTTATTTAGAGACAGGGTCTCACTGAGTTGCTAAGGGCCTCGCTAAGTTGCTGAGGCTGGCTTTGAACTCGCGATCCTCCTGACTCAGCCTCCCAAGTTGCTTGGATTACAGGCGTGCGCCACCACACCGGGCTAACTTCCTTTATTTTAAAAGGAGGTGACCATACTATTTATGTAGCAGAATTGTGCACTTCATGTACATGAAAATTTTGTCAACTATGCAATGCTACAGGAATCTGAAGTATCTGTATTATCATAGGACAATTTCTTTGTAGAAATGCTGTGACTAGCCTAGGAGTCACAGAAGTGGCTGCTAAAGACCATTGCCTTTTTAAAATTTCAATATTCTATGCTTTTTTGACCTTATTAATAGTTCATATTATTTACTTCGAATCTTTTAGGAATGGTCAAATGAAAAGAACAATTGTTTTAAAGCATACACATGTCTACTCTGTTTCATCTGGAATCTTAGTCCTCTGTTTATATAATAACAGTTGTCTGATAAAAGAAAGCAGACAGTGTTTTGAAAACAGGTTAAGCAATAGGATTAATTTCATTTTAAAAGCTTACTAATTTTTTTGAAAAATGGTATATTCTACAAAAAAAAATAGAAGCTTATGCTTCCCTATTTGTTTTCATTTTAGAGGTGGTAGTGATTTTAAATAAAAGCAAATGGGTAGGAAAAATTAAATGAATTTGGTAATTTTTTTTTTTTTTGGAACCAGGGATTGAACTCAGGGACACTCAACCACTGAGCCACATCCCCAGCCCTATTTTGTATTTTTTTTTTATTTAGAGACAGGGTCTCACTGAGTTGCTTAGGGCCTCGCAAAGTTGCTGAGGCTGGCTTTGAACTCGTGATCCTCCTGACTCAGCCTCCCAAGTCGCTTGGATTACAGGCGTGCGCCACCACGCCCGGCTGAATTTGGTAATATTATATAGATACCATGAAGGCAACTAATTCTGTGTTGCATTGACGGAAAGCAACAAGTTCTGCTTGCATTGATGGAAACAATCCATTTACTGAACAAAGCAGACATGTTTTTATAGCCCTGGTATAAATAGAAGTGGGTGACTTGGAATGTTTATGTTGGTTTTATCATCGGTCTCACTGAATTATTTCAGTTTTGGTAACTTTCTTTCTCTCTCTCTCCCTCCCTCCCTCCCTCTCCGCCCCTCTTTGTAACACTGGGGATTGAACCCAGGACCTCACATATGCTTGCCAAGTGCTCTACCACTGAGGTACATCCGCAGCCCTTTTTTGTTTTCTGAAGTAAGGAAGTACTGGAATTAGATCACAGTAATGATTACACAAGCTTGTGAATATATTAAAATTAATGAATTTGATACTTTTGTGGAGCTGGGGATGAAGCCCAGGACCTCAGGCATATTAGGCAAGTGATCTACCACTGAGCAATATCATCAGTCCAAACTATAGCTGTATTTATAAAGAAAAATCTATCTATAATTTAGTCCAAAGACAAAACAGTAACCCAAACCACTGATGCAAAAACATTAAATACCAATGAAAACTAATAACAACTGTAAATATTTAACCATTTATATAGAGTAAGTTGAAAAAACACTGGTTTTACATTTTCTATAACTGGTTAAGAACTAGGCTGGAAATGACAACTTAGACCAAATATTTCATGTATCTCATTGATTTTATAAAGGCCAACACTACAATAATTATGCTAATTACCCAACAGACATTAAAATGTCTTTACCACTTTTAATTATTAAAAAGTCTTATGCTAGGTTGGAGTTATAGCTCAGTGGTGGAGTGCTTACCTAGCACATTATGAGACACTGGGTTCCATCCTCAACACCATGTATGTACAAAGAAAGAAAGGAAGGAAGGAAGGAAGGAAGGAAGGAAGGAAGGAAGGAAGGAAGGAAGGAAAGAAAGAAAGAAAGGTATTGTATCAATCTACAACTAAAAATACTTAAAAAAAAGTCTTGGAGCTGGGGATGTGGCTCAGTGGTAGAGTACTTGCCTAGCATTTGTGAAGCACTGGGTTCGCATTAAAAAAAAGGTCCATCAACATCTAAAAAAAATTTAAAGCAGGATTTTGAGTTCAAAGCCAGCCTCAACAACTTAGCAAGTCCCTAAGCAATTTAGCAAGACCCTATCTCAAAATAAAAAAATGAAAAAGGGCTGGGGATGTGGTTCAGTAGTTAAGTGCCCCTGGGTTCAATGCCTGGTGCCAAGAAAAAAAAGTCTTATACTAAGAAAAGAAACAACTTGATTAATAAATGGGACAATGACTTTATCGGACACCTCAATAAACAAATAACCCAATCAATAAATGGGCTAAGGAACTGAACACTTAGCAGAAGAAATACAATTGATCAACAAATATATGAAAAAATGCTCAACATCTCTAGCAATTAGAGAAATGCAAATCAAAAACACTAAGATTTTATCTCGCTCCAGTCAGAATGGCAATTATCAAGAATACAAGCAACAATAAATGTTGGTGAGGATGTGGGGGAAAAGGTACACTCACACATTGCTGATGGGACTGCAGATTGGTGCAGACGCTTTGGAAAGCAGTACAGACATTCCTCAGAAAACTTGGAATGGAACCACCATTTGATCCAGCTCTCCCACTCCTAGGTTTATACCCAAAGGACTTAAAATCAGCATATTACAGTAACACAGCCACATCAACGTTTACAGGACCTCAACTTAAAATAGCTAAACTATGGAACTCACCTAGGTGCCCTTCAATAAATGAGTGGATAAAGAAAATGTGGTATATACACACAATGGAATATTACTCAGCCTTAAAGTAGAATGAAATTATGGCATTTGCTGGTAAATGGATGGAGCTGGAGAATATCATGCTAAGCAAAATAAGCAAATCTCAAAAAACCAAAGGCTGAATGTTTTCTCTGATATGTGGATGCTGATTCACAATAAGCAAAGGGGCTAGCAAACAAAGAGTTACTTTGGATTAGGCAGAGGGAGGGGAGGGGTATGGGGTAGGAAGGATAGTAGAATGAATCAGACATTATTAACTTATGTGCATATATGACTACATGACCGCTGTAATTCCACACCATGTACAACCAGAAGAATGAGAAATTATCCTCCATTTATGTGTGATGTGTCAAAATGCATTCTACTGTCATGTATAACTAATTAGAACAAATAATAAATAAATAAATAATACATGAATGGTAAATTGGTATATGAAAAGATGCCCCAAATCATAGGAAATGCAAATTAAAACAAGAATGAGATACCATTACACACCTATTAGAATGGAACAAATCTGTCAGGCATGATGGTGCATGCCTGTAATCCCAGCACTTGGGAGGCTGAGTCAGGAGGATCATGAGTTCAAAGCCAGCCTCAGCAACTTAGCGAGGCCCTAAGCAACTCAGTGAGACCCTGTCTCTAAATAAAATACAAAATAGGGCTGGGGATGTGGCTCAGTGGTGGAGTGTACCTGGATTCAATCCCCAATACCAAAAAAAAAAAAAAAGAATGGAACAAATCCAGACTAATGACAACATCAAATACTGGACAGGACATGGAGCAACAGGAACTCTTTCAGTCATGTTGGGAATGCAAAATGGTACAGCCACTGTGGAAGACAGCTGGGTAGTTTATTATAAAACTGAACATACTCCTACCATACAATCCAGTAATCTTATGGTATTTACCCAGTGAAGTTGAAAACTTATGTCCTCATCAAAACCAGCACACAGGTGTTTATAGCAGTTGTATTCACAATTGCTAAAAACTGGAAGCAATCAAGATACCCCCTTCAGTAGGTGAACTCATAAACTATGGAACAGCTAGACAACAAAATACTACTCAGCACTAAAATGAATGTGCTATCAAACCATGAACAGACATGAAAGAAATGTAAATGAAGCAAGGAGTGGTGGTACATGCCTGTGATCCTAGCTACTTGGGAGGCTAAGGCAGGAGGATCACAAGTTTGAGGATAGCCTTGGGAATTTAGTGAGACCCTATTTCAAAATAAAAAAAATAAAAAGGGCAAGGATTTGGTTTAGTGGTAAAGTGCCCTTGGATTCAGTACCAAGGGAAAAAAAGAAAAGATTTGTAAATGCACATTACTAAGTGAAACAAGTCAACCTAAAAAGGCTACATACTATATAGTTCCATCTCTATGATACTCTGAAAATGGCAAAACTCTGTAGAACAGTAAAAAGATGAATGGTTGTTGGGAATTTGGGGAGAGAGGGCAGAGTATAGTGGATATGGGGGGGGCAGTGAAAATACTACGTACATACTACAATGATGTGTACATATTATTATAAATAACACAAATAACCCTAATATAAACTATACAAAACGTGTGGGACAGAGAGTCTATGGGAAATCTCTGTACCTTCTGCTCAATTTTATTGCAAACTTAAAATTCATCTAAAATTGAGTCTAGGGTTGGGGCTGCAACTCAATGTTAAACATTTGCCAAGCATGTGTGAGGCTCTGGGTTTGATCCCAGAACCACCAAAAAGTAGCTTACTTTAAAAAAAAAAAAAAAAAGTCTCGTACTGATGTCAGAACAGACAGATATATTCTTACAACAGAACAGAGAGGTCTAAAAACAGGCACATGTGTACACATAAGAGTTTACTATATAACAAGGGCAGCATTTCAAATAAACTGGGGAAATCAGTACATAGTACTGGGACAATACACTAATCCTTTGAGGTGAACATTTTTAGATTCTGATGTCAGGATCTAAAATTTCAACTGAGCTAAAACCCAAAATATAAAAAAGAATACACTACAAAGATATAAAAGTGTTTATTAACAAAACAGGGTAAGAAGGCCTTCCTAAGCATAAACAAAAACAAATAATAAAAGATCTTAAAATTTAAATACATGAAATTTAATTTTTATGGCAAAAATCACCATGTAAACAAACTGCAAAAACATGCATGCATGGGATTTTTTTCTGGATTAAGGAAAATGTGTTGGAATTAGACCTTGGTAATGATTACACAAGCCTGTGAATATATTAAAACTTGATGAATTTGATACTTTATTTTTTTTATTTTTTGGTACCCAGGAATTGAACCCAGGGATGCTTAACCTCTGAGCCACATTCCCAGCCCTTTTTATATTTTAGAGAAAGGGTCTTACTGAGTTGCTTAGGGCCTCACTAAATTGCTGAGGCTGGTTTGAGCTTACAATCCTCCTGCCTGAGCCTCCTGAGCTGCTGGTATTAGAGGTGTGTGCCACTGCATCTGGCCAATTTGATTCCTTAAAAGGATAAATTTTAAGGCATGTAAATTATATCTCAAGAAAATAAATAAATATATGTGTGTGCATATATATCAGAAAATTGATAAAATAAGCTATCCAAATGTCAAACTCACAAATAATTTTTAAAAATAAATTAACTTAGATACATTCTTTTCCCCCTACTAGACTGGTAAAATGTGACTATTACTAAGGGGTTTAAAACAAAGCAAAACTAGAAACAACCTAAATTTTCAATAATAGGGCATTAGTTAAATAGACTCTAGTTCCATCTACACTGTAACAGATAATCGTCATACTTTTGGCTACACAACATCCAAAGACACATCCCGTGTTAAGGAAATGTACCCCTATGAGAACCTTGGAAATGAGCAGTAGGATTTTGGCTCCATTTTGAAGCCAAAGCATATGTGTTGTGCTGAAAGGGAAGAAGAGAGGGGATATTTCTTTTCCCTGTACCCTTGAAGCCAAGATGTTCTTAAGTGATTCTAGACTAGGTACCAGGGCAGGGGGGTACGTGTTTTGCAGTGGCAGCTGGCTGGACAAGTAACATGTATCCTTTTCACAGTGCCCTCAGTTCTACTTCTGTCCTCACTTAGGGTTTTTTTTTTTTTTAACGTTAGGCAGTAGAAGGAGTGACACCATTAGCATTAGCTTGTTTAGTTTGCTTATCTGACCAGGATCTGAAGGAGCAACTGTCCTGGTGTACATGTAAGAAAGCAGCTTTTGGAGCAGGAATCAATAATTGCAATAGATTCAAACTAAAAAGCTTTTTCTCAGCAAAGGAAACAATCAGCAATGTGAAGAGAGAGCCCACAGAGTGGGAGAAAATCTTTGCAACACACACGACAGATAGAGCACTAATCTCCAGAATTTATAAAGAACTCAAAAAACTTGGGCTAAGGAAATGAGCAGACACTTCACAGAAGAGGATCTACAAGCAATCAACAGATACATGAAAAAAAGTTCAACATCTCTGGTAATAAGAGAAATGCAAATCAAAACTACCCTAAGATATCATCTCACCCCAATTAGAATGGCTCTTATCAAGAATACAAGCAACAGTAGGTGTTGGCAAGGATGTGGGGGAAAAGGTACACTCATGCATTGCTGGTGGGGTTGCAAATTGGTGCAGCCACTCTGGAAAGCAGTATGGAGATTCCTTTGAAAACTCAATGGAACCACCATTTGACCCAGCTATCCCTCTCCTTGGCCTATACCCAAAGGACTTAAAAGCAGCATACTACAGTGATGCAGCCACAGCAATGTTTACAACAGCCCAATTCACTATAGCTAGATTGTGGAACCAACCTAGATGCCCTTCAATAGATGAATGGATAAAGAAACTGTGGTATATATACACAATGGAATATTATTCAGCCATAAAGAATAATAAAATTATGACATTTGCAGGTAAATGGATGGAATTGGAGAAGGTCCTGTTAAGTGAAATAAGCCAATCCCAAAAAACTAAAGGCCAAATGATCTCTCTTATAAGTGGTTGATGACACACAGTGGGAGTGGGGGGAGGCTTGGGAAGAATGGAGAAGGGATGGATTGTATAGAAGAAAATGAGGGGTGGGGAGGGTCGAGGAAGGAAAGATAATAGAATGAGACAAACATCTATACCATATGTATATGTATAAATAGGCAAATTGTATGATTCTACTTTGTGTACAACCAGAAAAATGATAGTTGTACTCCATTCATGTACAATGACCTAAAATTAAAAAACAAATTAATTTTTTGAAAAAAAGAAAGTAGCTTTTGGCACATAACATTAGCTTTTTATAGTTTTTAGTGTGTAAAAAAGAAAGCTATTGTCTTTTAAGATTATTTGTGTCTAGACTTTTCAGCTCAGATTTGCTCTTACTATTTCTTTAACTTGGTGAAGTTTTGGGGAACAGAAAGGGGGCATTTAGGGACATGGTATCTTGCTGTCCCCTTTGCTTTAAGAATTATACACTCCATCCCCATGTGCCTAGATATCCTTACAATCTTATTGTGCCCATCTTTCACAGTGTCCCTCCCAAATCCCATAACAGCAATACAAAGAGCAACAGAATGTAATAGGCCTTGCTATAAGAGCAAGTGGATGATACAACATATCACCAGATATTATGAAGAGATTGTAATCAAGTAGAAAGAGGATTGATATCAAGTTTACCTATAGTCATAATATGGTTTGCAACTTAAGTAGAGCCAAAAACACATTAAGATGATCATGAGGGATACATATACAACATTTTTCTTTAATGAGTGCATAGGCACCTCCCTGTACTGTAGTTAGCATAGCTAGCACCATTTTGCTCTGAAGTACTACTACTACCTTTTACATTTGAGAAGTTTTTAAAAATTAAGTTCTGGCTCTGTGACTATTATTTAAAGCAACAACAGTGTGCTTAACGTCTTATCCTGCAACTCAAGGTCAATTGCATTTTTTGAGGAGAAAGTACAGCAAGTAGGTAAAGCTACCGGGCAGCTTGGGTCACTCTATGCCATCTTTTGTAAGGTCCCAATTAGCAGGGACTGTGGACAAAGTGGGAAGTATGCCACCTGATATATAAAATCATTTTCAAATACATTAGCAAATCCAGTTATGAGGAAGGTACGGCCACCCAAGGGTGCCACATGTCTATAACCACCTCCAAGTGGAGGGATATACTGTTACACATGTTGTTTGACTTTGTCATTCTAAGTAGTCACACAGTGGTTAAATTACACTGATTACCAAGGGTCCAAACCATACTCACAGAGGGCTGGGAGGTGTTACTGCCTTTGTTTTTTATACAAAGGGGAACTTTTTATCTTTACCTGTGTTGCAGTTAGCCATCCCAAGCCATCAAACACAACATATCTTAGCAAAGGCTTAGCCATAGTCATTTGTTTCCACACACCAAATGGAAGACATGCTAGTTGGTATCCTTAAAAGCAAATAAACTTATGTTTAGGTCCATAGAGCAGTTGTCTATGAGCTATGAGTTTTGCTCCAGTTTACATTGCTTTCACTGTACCAAGGTGGCTAGTTGTAGGTGCCCCAGGAGATCAGCAGAGGATGACAGAGGAGGCTCACTGCATACCCAGCAATTTATTTTATTTTGTACCTCTGTAATGGCTATTTGTCCATTTTGTAAAGAGATTAGCTCTAAGGATGAAATGTAACAGGTGTTAATATAGGCCAATCTCTATTATTTAACAATATATAAGTAACTTGATCATCCTGAATAAGAATAATACTGGCCAGTATCCCATCCCCAGGTCTATAATACCATAATTTATGTACCAATGGTACCTGAGGTTTTGACCAAAAAAAAAAAAAAAAAAAGCATAACAACAGTAGGGTTGTTGCAAACCATAATGACACTTTTTTCTTAAATATTAAAAGCCCTGGGTTAGTAACCTTTTTTAATATTTATGTGCTGTTTTAGTCTCTTTGCCCATGAACCTAGGAACCCATATCACTGAGAACCATTTGCTATTCGAATGTCCAATAGACTCTATGGGTCCCCTGTGGCAGGTCCTGTTGCAGCAGCAACAGTAAATTATCCCTGTGTTTCCATTTATGGAGTGCAGGTATCCTTTTTAAGCATCATCATTTGAATCTAGACAATGTCAGGATCTTTTGTCAACATCAGGCCGGTGCTGGCGCATGTATTTTAGTCATGATTACTGAAGGTCCTGATGGCCATCGATAATCACTTGGTCCATACTGCCAAGGATCCAGCCTCCATGTTTGGTTGTTTCTTTACTGGAGCATTTATTTGTGTTCTAAATTCTGCTACAGCTGGATTGTAAGGCAAGTGGAAATGTCAATGTATGTCTGAATTTTTAGCCCATTCTTGCACCCTGTGGCCATTATGTGTGCTCCCTTGTCACTGCCTGTATTTGCAGGGGAGCCACACATGGTGCCGGGCAATTGAAGGCCATGTATGGTTGTTCTTTGGCCTTCTGCAAGGATGTGCCTGTAGCAGTCCAGTGTACCTGTATGCACCTAATGGGGCAATTTTTCTTTTTCTTTTTTTTTTTTGAACCGGAGATTGAACTCAGGGACACTCGGCCACTGAGCCACATCCAGAGCCCTATTTTGTATTTTATTTAGAGACAGGGTCTCACTGAGTTGCTTAGGGCCTTGCTAAGTTGCTGAGGCTGGCTTTGAACTCATGATCCTCCTGCCTCAACCTCCCAAGTGCTGGGATTACAGGCGTGCGCCACCACGCCCGGCTATAATTGGGCAAATTTGAACCTTCTGATAAGGGAAAGGGTCTGATGAAGTCACCCTGCCACTGTTGTACAGGCTGCCTTCCTCAAGTTATCCATCCCATCACATGGGGCAATGGCCATGGCTGCTTTGTGGAGCAGGTAGAGAGAATCAGATACACAAACAATGTCCAAGTATCTTGGTGAAAGCTCCCCACTTCTTTGTTGTAGGTCAAAGAGATTTTGTTTTCTCTTCTGGACTGTCATTTTGTTATAGCTAAACAGCTACACATTTAGTTGGAACATCTTCCAACCATCTAACTTCACATAAATTGTCTGCTGTTTGATTGCCTGACAGAGAAGCATGACTGTGCTGCCACATAACACACAGTCACATGGCAATTGTTTTCAAATGCTTTTCATTGTTTTGTATCCTTTCATATCTGTGACCAAGATCCTAAGGGAATTTATTGTACTGCAGTCGCCACAGGAAACACTCAAACCCACCAGGGCAGCGAAAAATATCCAATTTATAGGGTTGTTTTTTAGCCTAAATTGTTCACACTTGTAATCACTCTACAATATATTTTGCTTGAGAAAAGGCCTTGAGTGTTCAAATTCCAAGTCAAACTAGGCCTTTCTATTTATTAAATCATACAATTGTTTTAAAATTTGTGATATTTACAGAATGAGGGGATGCCTACATTTCAACACTCTCAAAAAGTTCTGTGACCTTTGGGAACAGGGAAAACAGCAGTGCCCAACCAGATGACCCCCAAATACTTGGCAGGCAGCCCATGTTCTTGCAATCTGGAAGAGTTGACTGCCCATTCTCTCTACTGGAGATGTGTCAACATTGTTTGAACTGCCTCCTCTAGGTGGGAAAAACACTCAGAAGTTAACATCACATGTCAATGTAAGTAAACATCAATTTTATGACAACTTTGGTCCACCATGCCATGACATATGGTTGGGATGTGTAAATACCCTTGAGGAAGAACAAGGAAAGTCCATTGTTGTCCTTTCCACATGAAAGCACATTGCTCTTAACTTTCCTTAAGGGATCCCTTGTGTTTCCTTTGTCCTCTCTTTCTTCCACCTTTTGATCCATACTGCATATCCCTTGCTTTATAATCTTTTTAGTTTCCCACATAGCAGCTACAGCCTGTGCTGCTTAAGAAACAGGAAGGCCCAAAACAACGTTCAGGATCGTTACCAGAGTTTATAATATTGCCTCAAAGCCATATGGAGAATGGTCCTTCATTTTTGCCTTGAATGTTTCAATATCAGGACCAGTAAAGTTTGCTGCATAAACAACCTGATTTATCTCTCTTAGGGGGTCTTGAAATTCTTTCATGGATTGCCATCTCAGAGGTGCCATAGGAGTCCTCCCCCCCAATATCTTGCCAAACATTTTTATAGGCAGCTATAAACCAGGACAATAAAGAGATGACATGGTTCTCATTAACTGCCAAAGATAAAAGTTGCAGCAGAACAGAGTGTGGTGACTCAGGCAATTTTACTCATCTCACTTCCTAATAGGAACATGCCTTTAGCACCAGTGTCCCAAAGCTGCAGCAGCCAGTCTGATACATTTTTTTCTGACTTTCTGTCTAAACTCATTCCTCAGTTTTACCACTTTAGCAGCAGTGTAATCACTTGTGAAGATCTTACGCACATGCTGGTGAGAGAGCAGATCCTCAACATCCACTCCCACCACTGTGGCTGATCTGTTTTTATCTTTTGAGTTATGATTGGTCTGGCCGCCAGCACTAGTGCCTCCATCAGCTCATCCCAGCCCTCATCCTCTTCTTCTGAGGTGCTGAGTTTACAGGGGTCCCATTTATGCTGGTCCCAGTCCTTTTAAATACCACATTCCTTACTCTAGTTTGTGTTAACATTTACTTTTTAGTTTAGCAGAGCAGCAGGTGAGAGTTTCTAATTTTTATCAGCATTCCTCAGACAAGCAAGTAATTTTTCAGTAGTCCCTGTTTGAGTTAAACATGCTTTGTGGCTCCCTTTTTAACTCCTCCTGCAATTGCTTAGCAAAGTCTTG
>JAJEJO010005672.1:478788-517238 GCA_020662805.1 Glaucomys volans | reverse complement strand
GCCACACCATAGCTGCTACAATTATATATACCTCTCTCTTTTTCTGTAGACCAGATTATTTGCCCATGAGAAATAGTAGTTCCCTGAATCTTTGAGATGTCTTGGGGGCATCACCATACTTACATGGTAGCCCCCAGGCATAATAGCTGTCACCCCACCCTACACAGAGGTAGAAAGCCCTCCTGGGATTTACTCCCCAATATATTTGCCCTTCTGAACTGCCATAGTCAATCTGCTCATGGGGGTTTCTTTGGCCTGCCTGACTTGCCGATTTTCTTATTCATAGCCCAATTGTGCCAGGGCAGTGGGGTATATTGCAGGCAGGCCAAAGAAAGTGCCCAGAGACAGCATGGGAGATATGTGGTTTTTTTGGGGAAATCTTACAAAAGATCAGTGACTGCTCCAAGAAGAATTCAGTGGTGACAGACTGACAGCAACTCTGTCCATCACGATGCTTTGTCAAGCATTGCCTTCTCTCCTTCACGATGTTTTGTCCAGCAGCAGCTGGCTAGACAAGTGACACGTATTCTTTCCACAGTGCCCTCAGTTCTGTGCCTGTCCCCAGAGAGGGGTTTTATATGTTAGGCTGCAGAAGCCATGACATCATCAGCATTAGTTTACTTAGTTTGTTTGTCTGGCCAACATCCCAAGGAGCACTGTCCTGGTGTACATGCAAGAAAGCAGCTTTCTAAAGATAACATTAACTTGCCCTATAGTTCCCAGTGTTCATAAGAGAAAGTCATTGTCCTTAAAGGTAATATGTCCAGCCCAGACATGCTTTCACTGTTCCCTTAATTTGGAGAAGTTCTTGGGAACAGAAAGGGGGCACTCAAGGACATGGTATCTTACTGCACCCCTTTTACTTTAGGGATGATACACTAGAATAATCAGATGCTTTTGCCCAAGATCTTGAATCCTAAGGAAGTGACACAAATACACAGGGACAGATCAAAAGAATTCATGGGGGCTAGGATGTAGCTCAGTGGCAAAGTACTTGGTTCAATCCCCAGTTCCACAAAAGAAAAGACAAAAAAAAAAAGGAATTCATGGCACAGGCAGCAGCAGACATAAGATGCAGGCAATGGCAACAGCAAAAGTTCTAAAAAAGCTAATGTCAGTGAAGAAGTCCTTGCCAAACTGTTCCTAAAGTATAACTTTGGTCCACTTTAGCTTCAATGGATTCCTAATCATTTTCCAAGCCTGGCTGACCACTCCTCCTATTGACTCTATAAACAATCTAATGGCCTACCAATAAATTCCTTTTATGGTTAGGTGAGTCAGAACTGCTTTGTTGTTTGCAAGCAAGAACCCAACCTAATACATGTATAATAATTACCATGTGGCCATTAAAAACAATGATGTATATCTCCATTTTTCAGATCCAAAAAATGTTCAGGATATAGTAAGAAAAAAGGAAATTTTACTCTGCAAAAATTTCTCTTAGCCACCCTGCAGTGGGTTAACTGATCATCTCCTGTTTATCACTAAAATACTCAGGATTCCACAGCATGCTTGCTACTTGTGGCTGATACTTAAATGCATACTCTTTATTCCCACTAGCAGAACTGTTGGCATACTGAGATTCCACTGTGTTTGCCCTCATGCTGTTTGGGCCCACTGAACTTCTCATAATCATGCAACCTAATTAAATATCATATAATCTGATCAAATAAAAGCATAAAAAAGAATTGTTTTATGAAAACAAAAGTGAACACTTTAAGAACAGTTAATAAAGGTAAATAGTAGTAAAATTTTTGCTAAAATAGCTGTATGTGAAGAAACTTTAAGAGACTGGAATGGGCACAGTGGAGGCATCCCTGTAATCCCAGCTACTCAGGAGGCTGAGGCAGGAGAATCACAGGTTCAAGGTCAGCCTGGGAAACCTAGCAAACCCTGTTTCAGAATAAAATATAAAAAGGACTGGGGATGTAGCTTAGTGGCAATGTGCCCCTGGGTTCAATCCCCAGTACTGCTAAGAGGGATTGGGGGTAATCATAAAAAAATCTCTGCCTTAAATAAAAATAAGCCAAAAACTGAAAATATGGACTAAAACAATATGGGTATGGTTTATACAAGAAAGAAAAGGAGAAATTCTAAAGGAGCCACAAGCAAAGAAATGGCCTTGGCCCTACACATAAGTACTGGAGAATGAAGAAATATATTTTAGATTTTTAAAAAATGACTAGGCTATATATCCATAATTTTTATGATTTTCTTCTTCAACCGACCAACCCCTGAATGGTTAAAAGAGTTTCTACCATCTTCTTTGGGGGAAGGCTCTGCACTATATCAAAGAAAAAAGGAGGAATATTTGTCTTCAATTTTGTTCTTCCCCCTCATTGAATTTCCCATGTTTGTCGTATAAAACCATGAAATGAAACTGCCTACTATAAATGGATAAATCCAATACATTGTGCTATTTTTTAAGTTGTTGCCATACATAATACTCGGTTGAAGTCAGAGATGATTTTCGTCACAGTTTTATGACATTTGTTTTTCTTCAAATTTACTGAGAAAGGCAGAGTCATTAGCGTTTAAAAATTGTGATAAAATATACATAAAATTTAACATTTTAATGCACGCCCTTTGAAGGACTGAGGAGGGAACCCATGGCTTTGCAAGTGTTCTATCCAGTGCATTATACCCCCAAACCCATTTTTTTTTGTTTTATTTTGAGACAAAGTCTCACTAAATTGCTCAAACTGCCCTCAGATCTGAGGTTTTCCTGCCTCTGCCTCCAGAGTAGCTGGAATTACAAATGTGCACCACCACCGCTGACTCATTTTAACCCTTTTAAGTATACAATTTGGTGGCATTAAGTACATTCACACTGTTGTGCAATGATGAGCACTATCCATCTCCAAACCTTTTTCATAATCCCAAACTAAAACTCTTTATGATTAAACAGTAAGTCAGGGCTGGATATGTGGCTCAATGTTAGGGCCCCTATCATTGCATTAGGCCCAGGGTTCAATTCCCAGCACTGCAAATAGTGATGATGATGATGATGATGATGATGATGATGATGATAACGATTACTCTGTAACCAGGTGTGGTGACTTATCATTATATAATCACAGAAATTCGGGAGGCTAAGGCAGAAGGATTGCAAGTTCAAGACCAGCCTCAGCTATTTAGCAAGTCCATAAGCCACTTAGTGAGATCCTGCATCAAAATAAAAATTAAAAAAGGGGGCTGGAGCTGGGTGCAGTGGTGCACACCTGTAATCCCAGCAGCTCAGGAAGCTGAGACAGGAGGATCACGAATTCAAAACCAGCCTCAGCGAAAGTGAGGCACTAAGCAACTCAGTGAGACCCTGTCTCTAAATAAAATACAAAAGAGGGCTGGGGATGTGGCTCAGTAGTCAAGTGCCACTTGTTCAATCTCCAGTACCAAAAAGAAGTGGGGGGCACTGTGATTGTGGCTCAGTGGTAGAGTGCTTGCCTACTAGCAAGTGCAAGGCACTGGGTTCGATCCTCAGTACCACATAAAAAATAAACAAATAAAAGAGAGTTAAAAAATAGAATAAAAAAATTAAAGGGACTGGGGTTGTGTCTCAGTGGTAGAGCACTTGCCTAGCATGTGTGAGGCACTGGGTTTGATTCTCACCACCACAAATAAACAAATAAAAATAAAGGTCTATCAACATCTAAAAAATATTTTAAAAAATTAAAACTGGCTTTGAATGTGGCTTAGTTAACCTAGGGTAAGCATCCTTGGGTTCAATCACTGACGCTCACGTGCGCACACACACGCACACGCGCGCACACACACACACACACACACACACACATAACAGTAAATCCCCATTCCTCCTCCCTCTAGACTCTGGTAACTACTGCTCTACTTTTTATCTCTACAATTTTAACTATTGTAGGTACTGCATATTAAGTAGAATCATGATATTTGTCCTTTTGTGACTGACTTCTTTTCCTTAGTGTAAAGTCTCGAAGGTTCATCCATGTGGTCATGTGTCAGAATTCCATTCCCTTTTTAAAATATTTTTGGTTTTAGATGGGTACAATACCTTTATTTTATTTATTTACTTTTATGTGATGCTGAGGATCAAACCTAATGCCTCACACCTGCAAGGCAAGTGCTTTATCACTGAGCCACACTCCAACCTTTTTTAAAAAAATTATTTACACACACACACATACATATATACATATATATATTAGCTGTAGGTGGACACAATACCTTTATTTTATTTTTATCTGATACTGAGGATTAAACCCAGTGCCTCACAGGTGCAAGTCGAGTACTCTGCCACTGAGCTAAAACCCAGGCCCAATTCCATTTCTTTTTAAAGTTGAATAATGTTCCATTGTATATAGAGACCATATTTTGCTTTTCTTTTTATCTGTTGATGGACATTTGGGCTACTTTCACCTTTGGGCTCCTGTGAATAATGCTGCAGTGAACACTGGCATACAAATATCTGTTCAAGTCCCTGCTTTAAATTCTCTTGGGTACACACTCACAACTAGAATTGTTGGAGCATGTAGTAATTCTATGTTTAATCTTTTTAGGAACCACCATACTATTTTCCACCAGGACGAGACACTTCACCAGCAATGCACAGGGTTCCAGTTTCTCCACATCCTCAACAACACTAGATGTTTTCTATTTATTTAGTAACAGTTACCCTAATGGGTGTGAAGTGGTAACATTCTTCTTTTCTATATCTGACATTGCAATGAAAAACTGAAAAAGCAAAACTAAAATATAAAATAAATATAAAGATATAACCCTTCATTATCACTTATTTCATTTCTTGGCAATTTCCCATTTTTGATTTTCTAACAAGAACTGGTTTTAATATATATTTTAAATGTGAAATATTATTGTTTTGAATTTTATTTTATGAATGATTGGTTTACGAATGATTAGCTTAGATAAGTTTATGAATAAATGGTTAGTGCAGTAATACAGAATGGGTTCAAACAGATCAGGATAAGAAGATATAACTGGTCATTAGTGGGTGGTTCTAGGCTTATTTTTTTAGAGTAGATATAAAAAAATGAAAGTGTGAATTTCCTGTATACTAGTTCTTCAAAAACCTAGCATTCACATTTAAACATATTTCTCTAACTTTCTTCTAAAAGGAATAAGAATATACTAAAGGGTTAAATACAATACTGTGCTTTTAGTGCTGTAATTTCATAGCCAAGTAATAATAAAGCAATACCTGTCACAAGTACTACAACAAAGTAGACTGACTAGTTATGATAATGGGGGCAATATCTAGAATCTATGAACATACTGTTCTATCATCCTGAACAACTAGTTTTTCTGTCTTTTAAAAGATAATAACCAGTAGAACTGAACTCTATCACTAAAAGTTACTTATTCAAATATTTGCCCTCAACCCAGCTAACCATTTGTAATAAATGCTTCCCACACAAGAATGAAATAATTCAAAATATATTTCAGACAAAACCAATGAAATTAAAGGAAAACTTAAGTAGGAGCCTATGCCCCACATTAACTAAATATATAAAAACAGCACCTAGCACTAGTTATTACTAAATGTTACTTATAAATATACAATACATATTATTACTATACTGTTAAAATGCAGAGATTAATGGCATCAGCCAAAGCAACATATACTTGGCCAAACACAGACCCCAAAATAATCGGTGTTTGACTTCTCAATAAATAAGGAATCCCAACTGGAGCCAAAGAACCAGAAAGGGTGCAGCAGATATGTACCTCAACGTTTTACCCTCTCACTGAGATGAAAACCATCTATTCTAAACCTTCCAAGTCTTAACTAGGGAAGGAATCTAGGTTGGAAGGAGAGGGAGAAGGGAAAGTGGAAAGGGAGAGAAACACCCAAAACAGATGTTCAATTGATGTTTTTCTGATGGGTGGATGGTCATTTAAATTGATGGATAAGGCAACCTCTGAATTCTCCTGTGACATGAAAAAACTGAAAAAAGGAAAGTAATTTATTTTTGTCAGAAGACTAGAAATGTCGAGAAACCATTAACATTCTGATATCTTTGCTAGGTACTCTTTAATGTTCCCTTGACTTCAAGATGGAAACTCAACAGGGTAATGTCCACCTTAACTTGCTGATCAATATTCGCATCACCATTTGTTGGACAACTAGGCATTATGTACCTCCTATGTACCACCTATGAAGTTTTCGCATCAAAAATTTTAAACTGCATCTAATTAAATTATAGAACTAACTTCCAATTCACAGGAAATGGCAAGGAATAAAGGATGAAGTTAAGTTAGAATATGAGGAAACAATCAGAAAAACCCAGAAGACTGGGCAAGAGTAGCACTGTCCAACAGAACTTTATGGGACGGATATGTTCTATCTCCATATTGTCCAACACAGTAGGCACTAACCAAGAGTGGGTACTGAGCATTGAATGTGCCTCATTCAAAATGAGATATGCTGGAAGTGAAAAACAGATTTCAAAGACAGTCCTATTGTAACTATTAGAAAAATTTTAATTACATATGTAGCTCACATTATTCTGTTGAACAGTGCCATTCTGGAATCAGTGTTATTTTACCTTTTATGGTTTAAGTCTATGATCCTCTGGAACTTCTTTTTGTAGGTAGTATGAGATAGCAGTAAAAGTTCATGTTTTCCCATATGGACAGCAAACTGATGTTACCATTAACATTTGTTGAAAGGGATTTTTCCTGTAAGGTTTTGGTACAAACATCACACTAACTACATAAAAAGAATTAGGAAACATTATTTTTCAGATTTCTAGAAAATTTTCCATTGCATTTCTTCAGTAAATTGAAGAATTCACCAGAAAAGTCATTTGGGCACCCAGTTTCCTCATGGAAAACTGTCCTGTCCAATATAGAAAGAATTATACTAACATCTCCATCTATGAACATGGGCCTATCCCCCCATTCAGTTCTGCCCATTTTTTTGTTTCACATATTTTTAGCCTATGCAATTAGGTTCACAGAAATTTAGGAATATTGAGTCTATTGAATTAGCCTTTCATTGTGAAGAATTCTCCTTCTCTCTAGTAATACTTTTTGATTAAAAGATTACCTTGATAGTAGTACAGCCATACTAGTTATCTTTTGGATATTTCCATAATGTATTCATTATTTCCATAATATATTTTTCATCCTCCTACTTTTAACATTTCTGTAACCTTTATGTTGAAAATGTCTCTTTTGAATTGCAATGAGTTGTTTATTTTTTTTTTTACAACTGTGATGTGAGGCTGGGGGCATTGCTCAGTGGTACAGTGAGTGTTTAGCACGTGCAAAGCACTGGGTTCAAGCCTTAGAACCACAAAATAAATAACCTTTCTTACAAGCTCTGTTCTGAACTGTATTATGTGATCCATTTACATTTAATGAAACTACAGATATATTTGGTTTTATATTTCTATCATTTTCCTATCTGTTTTTGATTTATTCCACCTTCTTTAAAATTTTTTCCTCCTATTTATGGCCATGTTGTGGATTAATCAATTTCTTTCTTTATTCATTCTTAGCTGTATAAGAGCTTGCGAGTTATACATTTTAAAACGATATTCTTTAGTCAAAGTAATTTTGATCAAAAAGAAACATCACCATACCCTATCTTAAGACATAACATAAGGCTGTAATAACCACAAAACATGTTACTGGAATAAAAACCAACACATAGATTAGTGAACAAATAGAGATCCTGGAAAAAAATAGAGATCCTGGAAATAAATCTCATCAATTCTCAACAAAAGCACCAGCTGGAAAAAGGACAGCTGGAAAAAGGACAGCTTCTTCAATAAATAGTGCTGGGGAAAACTGGATACCTACATGAAGAAGAATGAAAAAAGCTACAAAAATCAATTCAAAATGAATTAAAGACCTAAACCTAAGATCTGAAACTATGAAACTATTAAAAGAAAATACGAGAGAAACACTTCAATACGTTGGTATAGGCAATGATTGTTTGGATAAGACTCCAAGAGCATAAACCAACATAGACAAATGAGATTCTATCAAACTAAGAAGTTTCTGCACAACAGAGTGAAGCAGCAACCTATGTTATGGAAGATAATATATGCAAACTATTCACCTGACAAGCAGTAAATATCCAGACTATATTAGAAACTTAAAAACTCAAAAATTTGGGCTGGGGATATAGCTCAGTTGGTAGAGTGCTTGCCTCACATGCACAAGGCCCTGGGTTCAATCCCCAGCACCACAAAAAAAAACCTCAAAAATTCAACAAAGGGGCTCAGTGGTAGAGTGCTTGCCTAACATTTGTGAGACACAGGGTTCGAGTCTCACCACCACATATAAATAAATGAATAAAATTTTTAAAAAGAAAAAAAGTTCAACAAAAAAATAAAAAATGGACAAATAATCCAAACAGACATTCCTCAAAAGGAGATATACAAGTGACCAACAATTACATGAAAAAAATACTCACCATCACTAGCCTTGAGGGAAATGCATCAAAACTATAATAAGATAGCATCTTACCCTAATCAGAATGATTAGTCATACCTTTTGATGAACAGTAAAAGTCAGAATTAAATCTATATTTGTACTTTTGAAAAAGTAAAATTTGTAGCCTTAGAAATATAACAATATAGACTCAATATAGATCCTATTAAGTCACCAAATAAAATTCTCGTTTGAAGGCAGTATTGTGCTGAAACCACTGAAGCAAAAAAATAACTGCTCAGTTTTGAAGTTTTCACTGAGGATAAGATTCTAGTAACTCACAACTTATAATTTCAGTTTTAACCTACTAAGATAATTTGGCAAATTACACTTCTGCTACTATTTAGCTCTATAATTTTATTGTGTAATTCTGGTCAATTTAGTACATTTGCCTACAGGGACTATGGCCTATAAACACAAAATTAAGAGCTGTCATGGCAAATTGATGTTAAAGAGTAGTGAGCTGAAACAGTTATCTAAAATACAGGTTATAAAAGATTTATAAAGTAAAAAGTATTTAGCCTATTATCAGGAATGACATAATTATCCAAAAAGCTAAGTCATTCTCACTGGCAGAATTGAGAAGTGGCCTGTTCATCCAGAAAACAAGTGAGAGATCACACTCGGAAATAGCCACTTGGCCTATCATCTCAACATACTGAAGTCTACCAGTTGGGACTTCTTCATATAAACCTGAAAATATGATCAATTCATACATTGTTTCTTTATTCCAAGCATGCGCAAGAAAAGAGGGATAAATTATTACATGCTTACTCAAATGAGTACATTTTATCTTGCTGAAAACTTATACACAGTAATTTATAAGGGCTGGGGATATGGCTCAGTTGGTAGAGTGTTTTACTCACAAACACAAGGCCCTGGGTTCAATCCCCAGCACCACAAAAAAAAAGTAATTTATAAACGGTTTTTTGACAATTTAGTGACTAAATGAAAAGATGCTCAACTAAACCATTTAAAATTACAAATGCAGGAGATAAAAAATACAAACTAAACAATGACATCATGTTTATGCTTATCATGTTGGCAAAAATGTGAAAGATTGATGTGTCTGGCTACTAACATGGTCAAGGATATAGAAAAACATTTTATCAGCTGGGTCCAGCATAATCCCAATTACTAGGCAGGCTGAGACAGGAGGATCACAAGTACAAGGCCAGCTTTGACAAGTTAACATGAAAAATGAAAAATGTCTCAAAATGAATAAAAAGGGCTGGGTGCAGTTGCACACACCTGTAATCTCAGCAGCTTGGGAGGCTGAAACAGGAGGATCTCAAGTGAAAAGCCAACATCGGCAAAAGTGAGGCGCTAAGCAATTCAGTGAGACCCTGTCTCTAAATAAAATACAAAACAGGGCTGGGGATGTGGCTCAGTGGTTGAGTGCCCCTGAGTTCAATCCCCAGTATACCCTGAAAATATAAAATAAAACAAAATAATAAAAAATAAAAATGGCTGTGGATATAGCTCAGTGGTACAGTACTCCTCAGTTCAATCCCCGGTACTAAAAAATACTTACATAGACATATAAGGCTATAGGTGAATACATATTTAAAATATTTAAAACTTGGAGATGCTCTAAATGTCTAGCAAAAAGGAAATAAATTGAGAAGCATTCATACTATAGAATACTACACAGCAGCTAAGAACAATGAGCTAAATGTGTATATGACATGGAAGCACATGTGTAAACAGAAAAAAAGAGTCTAGAAGAATACAAGTAACAGTGATTGCCCTCTAAGGAAGTGACTTTCTCTTTTTACTTTATATACTTCTCTATTACTACAGTTTCATTAAAGTAAGCATGTCATTAGTATTCAGAAAAAAAATAAAGTACATGCTAAAAGTGGCCATTTTCTTTGCATGCATTGGATGTATTTTTTTTTTTAGAGCTTTAGACATTTGCCAATAGCATTTTTCCAAATACAAGACTAAACAGGTCACATACAGTTCCTGACTTAAAACAAAACAGGAACCAGGAAAGAGCAAAGGTTAAGAGTGACAAAGAAAAAGGATGTTGTAGAAAATAAAGGAAGTAAAGAAAAAGAAGAATAAGAGAAGACTAATAGAGAATGTACCAGAAATGTACAATTATTTTGTGCCCAGCACTAAAATAATGAACAGAATGTCATTGTTTAATCTTTAAATTTATATGTTTCTAATTTCATCTTAACTTTGTAAGAGAAGAAGAAAAAACCGATATAGATTTCTACAATCATTGGAGACTCTGAAATAAGCAGCAGCAACAACAAATCTTACTACACTGCATTTTAAGAGCCTATGAAAATCCAACTGAGATTCAGAAATAATAATCTCAGAGAACAAGGAACAAACCAGTTCCTAAACTTTCTGGTTACGAATTTTCAGAATGATAAAACACACACACACACACACACACACACACACACACACACACACACGGGGGGGGGCGTGGTGGGGGAGAGAGTGCAAGCACACGCACGCGTGAGCACACACATCCTAATCTGGCTTTCAGGGCGATTTTGAGACAAAAGGAATTTATAATATTTACATAGCCAAACTGAGTTGTCTTCTCCAAAACTAGTAATAAATAAAATCTATCAAAGTAGGAATAATACATAGATAAATTATATTAAAACCTTGCATATGAGTAATTACTGAGGTTTGTATGTTAAATGAAGATTTTTGACTTCAGAATCTGCTTGTCTGGAGCTGAGACAATATTCTTTTTGACTCAAATTCAGCAATAACAAAAATGTCAGTAAACCTTCCTTGGGCAAAATAACTTTAGAGGTCATACTGCCTTGATAAGTAAGATGTTATGGTCATTCCAACCTGCCTAAAAATGATAAAACAGATAGATAACCTTTATGACCATTCTTTCTACTAAAAAGACTAAAATAACTGGATCTGTACTCTGTCATTTCCATCTGAGTCCTATGGCATGATATTGTTTCCAGAAAACAAATTTTGTTAGTGCAATATCCTTAATTAATAAGCAAAGAAATCTTGTGATTTTAGTCTCAAATTCTTTAAAGTATTCAATATAAAGATATTTTAAACTTAGATTATATAACATGTGACATCATTTCTCAGAGCAAGTTAACAAAGCTTTTAAGGTGACTGGAAAAAAAGTGGAAAGAATTCATTTCTAAATTATATTCTAAAGGTACAAATGAGCGGGCTGTTGTAGGGCATGCCTATAATCCCAGTGACTCAGGACACTAAGGCAGGAGAATTGAAAGTTTGAGGCCTCAGCAACTTAGTGAGACCCTGTTTCAAAATAAAACATAATAAAAGCAGGCTCGGGTTGTGGCTCAGTGGTAGAGTGCTCACCTAGCACGTGTGAGGCACTGGGCATGATCCTCAGCACCACATAAAAATAAATAAAATAAAATAAAGGTATTGTGTCCATCTAAAACTAAAAAAAAAAATGTTTTAAAGACAAGGGCTGGGGGTGTAGCTCAGTTGTAGAGCACCCCTGTGTTCAATACCCTGCACCACAAACATACAAAAAGATACAAAGGAAAACTTCATTATTTCTAGGGCATTTGGGGGGCAATGATGGGGCATGAACTCAGAGGTGCTTTACCACGGAACTACAATCCCAGCCCTTTTTGTAAGACAGGATCTCACTAGGCTGCTTAGGACCTTGCTAAATTGCTGAGGCTGGCTTCAAACTCATGATACTCCTGCCTCAGTCTCCCAAGTTGCTGGGATTACAAGTGTGTATTACTGAGCCCAACTCCAGTGCATTTTTAAAGCCTCTATAATGCCTGTTTTCTCTGATTTTTGCTCTCTACACAGATAGAACCATATTACATGTAAAATTTTACAGTATGTATTTCTTAGTATATCTTGTACATCATGTATCAAGACATATAAACTTAACACCAAACAAAACAAAACTGGTGCTTGGAATGTAGCTCAGTGCTAGAGCATTTGCCTAGCATGCATGAGGTCCTGGGTTCAATCCCCAACATTACAAACAAAACAAAACTACTTATCTATTCCAAAAGAACAGATAGAGCTATCATTTTATAAAATTATTGTATGATATTCTCCATTGTGCAGACATGCCATATTTTATTTCATTTGTTCCTTTTGGATTAATATTTAGGTTGTTTTAATTTGCTATCAAGAATTGCACTCAGGGGCACATAACCACAGAGCTATTTCCCCAACCATTTTTTTAATTTATTTTTATTCTGAGAGAGGGTCTTGCATTTTAAATTGCTGAGGTTGGCCTCGAACTTGTAATCCTCCTACCTCAGACTTCTGAGTAGCTGATTTCAGTTTTGTGTTTTCAAAACACTGCTTCCATGAATATCATTGTATATTATCTTTATTTTACATAAAATTCCTAGAAGTGGAATTGTTAGATCAAACAGCACGTACACCCAAAACTTTGATAAACAGTGCCCAATTGCCCTCCAGAAATGTATCAATTAATACTCTTAGTAACAGCTTATATAAGTAGTTAATACTTTTTAAGGCTTTTGATACACACCGCCAAATTGTCCTCTAGAAAGATATCATTTCATTTCACATTTCCACTAAGAGTTTAGAGGAGTGTCTATTTACTCCCACTTATATCAGATTGTTTTTGTTTGTTTTTACAGTACTGTGGATTGAACCCATGGCCTTATGCTATATCAAGTATTATTAAAATTCATTTTGGGCCTGGGTATGTAGCTCAGTGGTGGAGCACTTACTTGACGTGCGAAAGAACGTAGGTTTGAGCCTCAGAAAAGAAAAAAAAATCTTTTTTAAATGCTGTCAATCAATTATGTGAAATACAATCATCAGTTTATGTTTATCTCTGATAACTTGAGAATTCTGATCATTTGCATTTGTTTCTTTGTGAACTGCCTGTTTCCCTTGGGCACTTTTGGGTGTTTACCTGTTACATGTAAGAGATCTTTGCATATTAAAAACATTCATCATTTGCCTGTCATACATATTGCTAGTCATTTTTCACAGTTTTTTTTTTGTTTATCTTTTTATCTATTTCGGCTTTTTTCCCCTATTCAAAAGTTTTGAAGTATCATGTCTCTGGTATTAGGCTTAGAAAAGCCTTCCCTACACCAGGATTATACTGATATTTGCCTATACTTTCTTCTATTATTTTTTATACTTTACATTTAAATCTTTAACTTATCTAGAATTTACATTAAGTATATAACATAGGGAACTTTTTTTCCTCAAAATCATTAACTGGTTGTCCCAATGCCATGTTAAGTAAGCCATTCTTTCTTCCCTACTTGAAATGCTGCAACTATTAGATATATACTAAATTCTTGTTTACAGCGAGGCCTCTCTGGATGTTTTTATTCTCTGACATGTTAATCCATTTTGATACCAATACTATTTCTTTGGTTTTTAAGAAAATTTATTTCATTATATTTTATAATGAATTTTATATTCCCACTTTACATGGTATCCACCCTCTTAACAAACTTATAAGTATGTACTATCCTTGACAAATTATTATACCTTTTAATGCATTTTGCTCTCTAATAAGGCATATTCCCATTATCATTCTTCTCTTTCAGAATTTGTCCATATGTTTTCAAAGGTTTGTTCTTTTATATGAACCTTGGGATCACTGTGTAAGATTTTCTCCACCTCAAAATCTCTTAAATTTCTAGACTAATTTGGATAGAATTAACCACTTTTTACAATATTAAATCTTCCTATACATTTCTATTAAGTTTATTCCTGAGTATTTTTTAGTTGTTTTTCAGGGGTGTGTGGGAGGTACTATATGAATGGAATCTTTTGTCATTATATTTTCTAGATGATTATTGTCATTGTTTGAGTGATTTTGATATATTTAATTGTCATTCTTACAAACCCTCCAATACTTCCCTATATTAACTCAATCTTTTTTAAAGTAATTCAGTCTTAAATTATTAGACTATATGTTTCAAGGAAACAAATCAATCATCTAACACACATGAATTTTCTATAAAGTGTGTATATTAATAAAAATTTATATCTGCTTATTTTAAAGTTTCTCTGAAGGGGGATGGGCAGTCAGTGAATGTTACTTTTTAACCTATACTTTTGGTACCTTGTATCTTTCTATTACTATGACCATCTGTATTACTTTTAAAATAAATAAGTTTTAAAAAGTGCCACTCTCTGACCTGGCCCTACTACATTCAGAAATATATCTAAAGGAAATAAATGGAGAGATACTTGAAGATACAGAAATATTCATAAGAGCAGAAAAAGAAGTGGATACAAATTAAAACACTAATAAAATGGAGTTTGGTAAAATGAACAATGGTTCATGTAGTCAACATAATACTGTATGGCTATTAAATTTAATTTTTCTTTCTACAAGACCTTTTAAAGAAGAAACAATGTCAATGCTCCTCAAATTAATTCATGAAATAGAAAGGGAGGGAACACTTCCAAATTCATTACATGAAGGCAGTATGACACCCATACCAAAACCAGATAAAGACACATCAAGGACAGAAAACTACAGACCAATATCCCTGATGAACTTAGATGCAAAAATCCTTAATAAAATATTAGCAAATCATATTTAACAACATATTAAGAAGATTATACACCACTACCAAGCTGGTTTCATTCCAGGAGTGCAAAAATGGTTAAACGTGTACAAATCAATAAATGTAATTCATCACAAAAATGGAATTAAGGACAAAGGTCACTTATATTGATAGATGCAGAGAAGCTTTCAACAAAATTCAGTACTCATTCATGATAAAAACACTGAAGAAACTAGGGATAGAAGGAGCCTACCCTGACATCGTAAAACCTCTATGAAAAACCCAAAGCCAACATCATAGTGAAGGGGGAAAAACTGAAAGCATTTGCTTTAGTCTGGAACAAGACAAAGATGTCCACTCTCACCACTCCTACTCAATATAATCCCATTCGTAATAACCTCAAAAATACTTAGGAATAAATCTAACCAAGGATCATCAAAATACCAATGACACACTTCACAGAATTAGGAAACAGCAGTCCAAAAATTCATCTGAAGGATAAAAGACCCAGAATAGTCAAAGTAATTCTAAGCCCAAAAAGTAATGCTGGAGACATCACAATATCTGACTTCAAATTATACTACAGAGCTATAGTAACAAAAAACTGCATGGTACTGGCATAAAAACAGAAACATAGATCATTGGTACAGAATAGAAGACACAGACAAATCCACACACCTACAGACATCTGATCCTTGACCAAAGTGTCAAAAACACATTGGAAGAGCCGGGCGTGGTGGCGCACGCCTGTAATCCCAGCACTTGGGAGGCTGAGTCAGGAGGATCGCGAGTTCAAAGCCAGCCTCAGCAACTTAGCGAGGCCCTTAGCAACTCAGTGAGACCCTGTCTCTAAATAAAATACAAAATAGGGCTGTGGATGTGGCTCAGTGGCCAAATGCCCCTGAGTTCAATCCTTGGTTCCAGAAAAAAAAAAAATTGGAGAAAAGACAGCCTTTTTACAAATGTTGCTGAGAAAACTGGTTATCCATATGTAGAAGAATGAGAATAGATCCTTATCTCTTACCCTGCATAAAAGTCAATTCAAAATGGATCAAAGACCTTAAAATTAGACCACAAACTATAACTCCTAGTAGAAAATGTACAGTCAACACTCCAACAGAGAGGTGCAGGCAACAACTTTCTCAAAAGAATCCCTAAAGTAATAGATGACATCAAATTTAAAAGATTCTGTGCAGAGCAAAGGAAATAATTAAGAATATGAAAAGAGAAACAAATCTTTGCTAGTAACTCTACTGTCAGAATATTTAAAGGACTCAAAAACTTAATACCAAAAAAGAACCCAATTAATAAATGGGCAAATGAACCAAATAATTCTCTAAAGAGAATATACATATATATTTATATGCCTATAAATATATATATATATAAATGACCAACAAATATATGAAAAAAGTTCAACATTGTTAGCAATTAGGGAAATACAAATCAAAACTACACTAAGATTTCATCTAACTGCAGCTAGAATAGCAGCCATCAAGAATACAAACAGGGGCAGGGGTTGTGGCTCAGTGGTACAGTGCTCACCTAGTATGCATGAGGCCCCATCCTCAGCACCACATTAAAAAAAAAATAAAAGCATCGTGTCCACCTGATACTGCCGCATACCAGTGAGTTCTGCTTCCTCCGGTGTTGAAGTTTAACCCCAGAGAAGTACACCAAGGCAAGAATATTAAGCAGGTTTTATTTAAAAGTAGTAATACAAACTTCTCCCGATGGGGGGAGAAGGGAGGTCATGGCTGATGTTCTGGAATCCCCAAGAAATGAGCGCACCCTCCATCTTTTATAGGTTAGGGTCTTCTTTTGTTCTGCCCCTTCCTCTGACCCTTATCTCTCCTTTCTGCCCATATGGTGGTAGTGACACAGCAAAAAGGTGAGATGTGAATGGCAGGGGGAAGGGCCACCTGGAGATTCAGGTGGGGGACCAGGAGACCTTGGTGATCAAAAGGGCTCTGGAGACACTGGCATTCCAATCTCCCAGGGGAGTCTCCAACTTCCCAGACTCTGATGGTCTCCATTCCTCAATTTGACCAGATTCCCTGATTTCCACACTAACTGCCTGTCCAATTCTGGCTTCACACCTACAACTAAAACAAAATATTTAAAAAAAAAGAATATAAACGAGGGGGGCTGGGGATATAGCACAGTTGGTAGAGTGCTTGCCTCACATGCACAAGGCCCTGGGATCAATCCCCACTACCACAAAAATAAAAAATTAGAAGAATACAAACAAGGGCTGAGATTGTGGCTCAGCAATGGAGTGCTTGCCTAGCACACATGAGGCACTGGGTTCGATGTCAGCACCACATACACAACTAAATAAAATAAAGCTATTATTTAAAAATCCACTTTAAAAAAATACAAACAAGCTGCTAGGTGTGGTGGCGCACACCTGTAATCCCAGATGCTCAGGAGGTTGAGACAGGGGGACTGCAAGTTCAAAGTCAGTCTCAGCAAGACAATGTCTCTAAATAAAATATAAAATAGGGCTGGGAATGTGGCTCAGAGGTAAAGCACCTCTGGGTTCAATCCCCAGTACAAAAAAAAAGAAAAAAAGAATACAAACAATAACAAATGCCAAAGAGGATGTAGAGAAAAAGGAACATTTTTACATTTTGGGTTCGATTGTAAATTAGAACAATCACTATGGAAATCAATATGGATGTTCCTCAAAAGACTAGGAATGGAATCACAATATGACCCATCTATACCACTACTCAGTATTTATCCTAAAGATTTAAAGTCACCTTAGTATAGTAATACATGCATACCCTTGTTTACAGCAGCACAATTCATAACAGCCAAACTATGGAAACAGCCTAATCTGTCTATCAATGGATGGATAAAGAAAATGAATATATACAGAAAGGGGTTTTATTCAGCCATAAGGAAGAATGAAATTGTGTCATTTGTAGGAAAATGGATGGAATCTGAGAACATTATGTTAAGTGATAAAAGTCAAACTCAGAAAGTCAAGTGTCATATGTTTTCTCTCATATGTGGAAACTAGAGAGGAAAAAGAAGAAGAAAGATGGTGAGGGATCTCATGAAAATCAAAGGGAGATCAGTAATGTAGAGAAAAGGGACCAGATAGAGGGAGGAGGGAAAGGAAAAAGGAAATACTGCGGAATGATACTGGGCAAATTATATTGTTATATGCATATACAAACATGTAATAATTAATCCCACTAGTATGTACAACTCTAATACGCCAATAAAAATATGAAAAAAAATAAATTTAAATTTCCTGATATACAAAGACTATCAATAATAAATAATGACCCTTCTTTTTTTTGTAGTACTGGGGATTTAACTCAGGGCTTCATGCATGGTAGGCAAATGTGCTACCCTCAAGCTACACTCTCAGCCCTTTTTTTTGTTTTTTTGTTTTTTTTTTTTTTTGGTACTGGGGATTGAACTCAGGGGCACTCGGCCACTGAGCCACATCCCCAGCCCTATTTCGTATTTTATTTAGAGACAGGGTCTCACTGAGTTGCTTAGTGCCTTGACCTTGCTGAGGCTGGATTTGAACTCGTGATCCTCCTGACTCAGCCTCCCAAGTGCTGGGATTACAGGCGTGTGCCACCACACCTGGCTAACCTCAGCCCTTTTTATTTTGAGACACAGTCTTGCTAAATTGCACAGGCTGGCCTTAAACTTGTAGTCCTCCTGTCTCAGGCATGTACCACCACATAATCTTTTTTTTAAAGGAGACACAGACACACATATGTATATTTGCATAGGAAAGTTTGGAAGACTAAATAGTTACCTTGGTATCAGTAATTCTGATGGTACTATTATAATATTTTGCTGTGTTTTGTTTTCTCCAAAAAACATACATTATTTAATGAAATAAATAAAAGAGATGATGTGAAAATTTCTACTAACATATCTAACATATTCTTTCTCCCCCTTGGATAAAACACTGGCTCAGGTCTATTTGGCAAGAACACAAAGGAACCCTAAATAATATAGTTAGTATTCAGATTTAATGAAATAAATTAAGAGGGTAATAACTCATGAGGTGTTAAACTCATAAAAGCTCACTACCCATGTATATTCCTCAAACGAGTTCAAATACCAGTTTGGTTAATCCAGTTCTGTAAGAATCCTGGGACATGGCTAGTTATAGCAGGTTGTTTTACAAGGGTCATATGATACCTAATGATTATGAGGAGATTTAAATTTTTAAGGAAAACAAAGGTACTAAAACTGAGTCTGGCTTTTTGAAAATTTTTATGTGAAAATTTTGCTTTTCAGGATACTAATAAAAGGAAAGCAATTACCTCCCATCCTAGGCTGCCCAGACTATAAGATAAATGTTTTCCTACAACAATCCAAACAGCATAAGTAAGCATTACATTCAAAAATGTATCATTTGCTGAGAAAAAGCTTTTTAGCTTTTTAGTTTGACTCTATCCCAATCATTGATTCGTGCTTTTATTTCTTGCACTTTGGGAGTCATGTTAAGGAAATCTGGTCCGAGGCCAATGTGATGAAGATTTGGACCTATTTTCTCTTCTATTAGGTGCAGAGTCTCAGGTCTAGTTTCTAGGTCCTTGATCCACTTTGAGTTGAGTTTTGTACAGGGTGAGAGATATGGGGTTAGTTTCATTTCTCTGAAAGCTCTCTCTTCACATTGCAATGTGAAGAGAGAGCCTTCAGAGTGGGAGAAAATCTTTGCCACACACACTTCAGATAGAGCACTAATCTCCAGAATCTACAAAGTACTCAAAAATCTTTACACCAAGAACACTAATAACCCAATCAATAAATGGGCCAAGGAAATGAACAGACACTTTACAGAGGAAGATCTACAAGCAATCAACAGATTTATGAAAAAATGTTCAACATCACTCGTTATAAGAGAAATGCAAATCAAAACCACCTTAAGATTTCATCTTACCCCAATTAGAATGTCTCTTATTAAGAATACAGGCAACAACAGGTGTTGGCAAGGATGTGGGGAAAAGGGTACACTCATACATTGCTGGTGGGAGTGCAAGTTGGTGCAGCCACTCTGGAAAGCAGTGTGGAGATTCCTTAGAAAACTTGGAATGGATCCACCATTTGACCCAGCTATCCCACTCCTTGGCCTATACCCAAAGGACTTAAAATCAGATTACTACAGTGATGCAGCCACATCAATGTTCATAGCTGCTCAATTCACAATAGCTAGATTGTGGAACCAACCTAGATGCCCTTCAATAGATGAATGGATAAAGAAACTGTGGTATATATACACAATGGAATATTATTCAGCCATAAAGAAGAATAAAATTATGGCATTTGTAGGTAAATGGATGATGTTGGAGACTGTTATGCTAAGTGAGATCAGCCAATCCGAAAAATCCAAAGGCTGAATGGTCTCTCTGATAAATGAATGATGATGCATAATGTGGGAGGGTGTGGCAAGAATGGAGGAAGGATAGATAGCATAGAGGGAAGGGAGGGGTGGGGTCGGGGTGGGGGGGTAAGAATAATAACAGAATGTGTGACAGACATCATTGCCCTGTGTACATGTATGAATGCACAGATGTTGTGACTCTACTTTGTGTACAACCACAGAAACAATAGCTGCACTCCATTTGTGCTCAATGAATCAATAAGCAAATAAATAAATAAATAAATAAATAAATAAATAAATTCAAAAGCAATACCTAAAAAAAAATGTATCATTAACTTATATAAACTGTCTACTGAAAGTTCAAGCAGTACTAAGTTTTATCTGGTATAATCAGCAAATTTCAGTGGAACAAGAAGTTAAATATATAGGCACATATATGTACATGTATACATATACCTTTATGTGTATATACACATACATAATCATGTGTCATATATGAGTCCCTATTTTTAAAATGAATAACACCTTTATATGACCTTCCATATGGAATAATGGTTAATAAAGTCCTATTTACTTTCTTTAATTGAACTGTCCTTTTTTTTTTACAGTGTTGGGGATCAAAACCTAAGGTCTTATATATGCTAAGCAAGCACACCACCACTGAGCCACACCCCCTAGCCCCATTGAATTACACTTTAAATGTTACCAAGATTTCCCTTAAACAAAAACTTTATCTACAAAAGGATTAAAAATCTAAGAGAAATGACTCTGGAATCAGGTAACATTGATTCAAATCCTGGCTGGCATCTTTAAATTTCAGTTTTCCCTGGCTAGAAAATAAGAATAGGTTATAACATTGCTGTGAACATTAAGTGAGATAATCTATGCAAATTGCTTAGTATAGTTTCCTCATACACAGTCGACTATCAAAGCATAGGAACTATTTTCTATTTTTTTTATTAGAACTATTACAATGTTGTGTACAACCAGAGAAACAAAAGCTGTACTCCATTTGTGATCAATGAATCAATAAGTAAATAAATAAATAAATAAATAAATAAGAAATATTACAATGTTAATCCCAGCACTTGGGAGGCTGAGGCAGGAGTTCAAAGCCAGCCTCAGCAACTTAGCGAGGCCCTAAGCAACTCAGTGAGACCCTGTCTCTAAATAAAATACAAAATAGGGCTGGGGATGTGGCTCAGTGGCCAAGTGTCCCTGAGTTCAATCCCTGGTTCCAAAAAAAAAAAAAAGAAAAAAAAGAAATATTACAGTGTGTTGGTAGCATTAGGAGTCAAATCATGGAAACGACATTTTGCAAGTCTGCAAAAACAAGCAATACTCTAAGTGATTAATTGTTAGAAAATATCCCACTTGGTGTTCATAATTGTTGACTACCTACCTAAAGCTATTTTCTGCCAGTGCCCCATCACTGTCTTTTTTTTTCCTTGTAGTACTGGCGATTGAACCCAGGCCTTGTGCATGCTAGATAAAAAGCACTCTACCACTAAGCTATACCTCCAACACTTTTTACTTTATTCTGAGACAGGGTCTTGCTAAGTTGCCTTGAACTTTTGATCTTCCTGACTCAGCTTCTAAGTAGCTGGGATTAGGTGTGCACAACCATACCCAACTAAAACCTCTTGTTTTATATTTAATCAGAACACCCATTACTACTTGATATCTACTTCCTTTGTTTATGTACTGTCAGTCTCCCCCTTTCTAGAACATAAACTCCATAAAAGAGGAAAGCATAATGGTTAAAAACACAGACCCAAAAGCCAAACTCAGTTGGGTGCAGTGACATACTCCTGTAATGGCAGGGACTCTGGAGACTGAGGCAGGAGGGTCACAAATTCAAGGCCAGCCACAGCAAATTAGCCAGGCCCGTTCTCAAAATAAAAAGGACTGGGAATGTAACTCAGTGGTACAGTACCCCTAGGTTCCATCTCCAGTACTGAGTAGCAGTCAGACCACCTGGGTTTCTTATCTGATGCTTACTAGCTGTATGACTGGAAAAGTCACCTCACCTTTGTGTCTCAGTTTCCTTTTCTGTAAAATAGGGATAAAAACTTCATCTGTTTCAGAGGGTTGCTGTGAGAATTAAACAACTTAATATATGTAATGCACTCAGAATAGAACCAAGTACTCAGTAACTACTCAATAACGTTAGTTATTATTATTGAGCTGGTTCACTGCTGTCATTTCTACAGATTGAACTGGCACCTTAAAAAACATTTACTGGATAAATGAACAGTAAAATGTCAATGCTCCAACTGAGTTGGTCTTATAGTTCAGCAAAGTTCTTAAAAGGTAAGAGTTGGGAAAGAGAGAGACTGGGGAAAGGTGCTTTCAAGTGGGATTGAATTATCAGTTCACATTCCATCTACCACCCTAAGTAGAAAGCGTTGCTGGTCGCCATTGAGGAATGATCTAAATTCCTTTGGCAGCTAGGAAAATCCCTAGGTAACCCCTTCTCTACTATCAGCAGTGCTCTGCAGGTACTAACTAATTTAACCCTCACAACAACTTTGAGCTAAGCAGTACAATTATCCCCATCTTAACAGATGGAACACAGAGGCACAAATAGTTTAAGTAGCTAAGTCTAAACTCAAACTCAAGAAGTCATGCAAGGCCCAGGTTCGATCTCAGCAGAGAAAAAGTCTATTTCCAGAACTCATGCTTTTAACTACTATGTATTTCAGTCGAATAAACGTCACCTAGCTATCTTTTATATTGTGGAACCCTGTCATGTCTACCCTCTGGAATTAATTTCTCTGGCTTTATTCAGTTTTCAAAAGATTCCCTAACCCTTCTACCTGAGGAACAAGTTATATTTGCTGATATATTTGGGAGCAAGGTCAGAGGAAGGGGCTGCCCATTCAGTATGCAACTTCTACTGAATCTCCCAGCTTTAGTGCCCTCCACTTTGCCCCACTGTCCAGTAGCCCAGCACCTTTCAAATTCACTTACTCCAGAGACTACTTCTGGTCTCCTGCCTCCTAGGGCAACACGGGGGATGTATAGGAGGAATGGGAAGAGACCTGAGCAGTCCAATTACTTTGTTCAGTTTTTAAAACTTTTCCCTTATTTTCAGCCTTTGGTCTCCTCTTTGCCTTTCAGGAAGAACATTTAGCTTCAAGTGCCAAGCCACTCATGGGTAATGTGATATTAAAGAACTCACTACTTACTGATATGTTACTTTACAGGAAGCTACTCCCTCCTATCTGCTTCCTATTTTCCAGTAATGTGTTAAAATTATTCCTAATCTAATGCCCCTCTCTTGTTCTTTGTTATTGCAAGTTTGAGCCTGCATGCATGTTTCAGGGGATGGGGCAGGTTAAAGGAGATAAAACCAGAGGCTTGGGCAAGCCTAGGTAAGCATTCTCCCAACAAGCTACAACCCCAGCACCCCCATCCTTTTTGAGACAAGGTCTTGTTAAATTACCCAGACTGGCCTCCAGTTTGCAATTCTCCTGTTTCAGTACTAGGAGTAGCTGGGATTACAAATGTGAGCGACCACACCAGGCCAATTTAAGCCTTTTGAAGTTCACTACTTGCCAGACATGGAGGCACGGAGGGGGAGGGGGAGGGGGAGGGGAGGGATGGGGAGGGAAGGGAAGGGAGGGGAGGGGAAAGGAAAGGAAGGGAAGGGAAGGGAAGATTCATTCTTGTCACTTATGGTGGCATGAACCTATAGTCCCAGTTACCTGGGAGGCAGAGGTGGGTGGACTGCTTAAGCCCAGGAGTTCAAGGTCAGCTTGGGCAACACAGCAAGACCTTGTCTCAAAATAGTAATAAAGCTTCTTTACTGTCATAATAGTAGTTTTGAGAAGGACAAGAGTTTAACATGTGTGGTCAGGTAGCCATGTTTAACCCCATATACTACTTTTATAGACTCTTTTTGGTCAGATGTGGTGGTGCACACCTGTAACCCCAGTGACTTGGGAGGCTGAGATAGAATCACAAGTTGGAGGACAGTCTCAGCAATGCAAGTTAGCAAGACCCTGTATCAAAATAAAAATAAATACTGTGTGTAGAAGTATGTTAAATTTGGTTTTGTTTTGTTTTTTTGGTATTGGGGATTGAACCCAGGGGCACTCCACCACTGAGCCACATCCCCAGCCCTATTTTGTATTTTATTTAGAGACAGGGTCTCACTGAGTTGCTTACGGCCTCGCTAAGTTGCTGAGGCTGGCTTTGAACTCGCGATCCTCCTGCCTCAGCCTCCCAAGTGCTGGGATTACAGGCGTGCGCCACCGCGCCCGGCTTAAATTTGAATAATTTAGAAACCATGGCAATAGTGAAGTCATTAAATTGACAATGTGTCAGAATTGTACCATTATCAGAAAAATGATCAATTATTTCCTTATACCAGATTGTAGTATTTCTCATAGTTTGGACATATTGCAAGCTGATGAGCTATTCTCTCAGATTCTTAAGTTGTTTATTTTGTGATTTCAGTGACTTTCATCAAAGCATTTCATGAACTTCACCTATAATATAAGAAGTAAATAAATGCATTTGTCATGTGCTAATTTACCTAAAATAAATAAATAAAATTAAAAATGGCTTGGAGTACAGCTCAGTGGTGTAGCAGCCCTAGTTTAAATCTTTAGTACCACAAAAATGTTATTTTTTCAAATACAGATTTAAAAAAAGAGAGATATAGCTCAATGGTAAAGCCTCTGCTTAGGATGAGTGAAGCCCTGGGTTCAATCTTCAGAACCACAATAAAAATAAAATAGAAAATTACTCTGGTTAAAAATGAAAATATGGGTCACTTGGCCCTGTTACCTTTGGGCCTGTGCCCAGGCAGCATCAGGGTAGGTAGGGAATGTGTAGTGGAGGAGGCTGTTCCCTTTATGGCAGCTGGGAAGCAAAGAAAGAAAGGGCCAGAATCCCAAAATCCCCTTCAAGGTATGACCCCAATGACATACTTCTTCCAAACAGGCCCTACCTACTAAAGTTTTTACTACCTCTCAATAGGATCATCAGCTAGGAACCAAGTCTTCAACATATGATCTTTGGGGGAACTTCTTCTTTTATATCAGGGTGAACCCAGGGGTGCTTAACCACTGAGCCACATCCCCAGACCTTTTTTTACATTTTCTTTAGAGACAGGGCCTCATTAAGTTGTTTAGGACCTTGCTAAATTGCTGAGGCTGGCTTTAAAATCACAATCTTCCTGCCTTAGCCTCCCCAGCTGCTGAGATTATAGGGGTGGACCACAGCACTCAGCAGGGACATTTAAGATCCAAAACATAACACATAAGCCCTCAATATATATTTATTGAATGAATATCTTCAATTTTAAAATGGGTTCCTTGAACAGTTCTCAATTGATTTTGAAGATGAATTGTATTTTCTCTCTCTCTTTGGTACCCTGGATGGAATCCAGGGGAGTTTAACCACTGAGCCACATCCTCAGCACATTTTTATATTTCATTTAAAGACAGGTCTCACTAAATTGCTTAGGGCCTTGCTAAGTTGCTGAGTCTGCCTTTGAACTCACAATCCTCCTGCCTCAGCCTCTTAAACTGCTGGGATTACAAGCGTGCACCACTGCACCCAGCTATATTTTCTCATAGAAAGAATGTTATGTATGATGGTTAGACTAACAAGTTGGTCTTCATAAGTTTATTTAGACAATAATGCAGCTGTACATATATTAATAGTACTCTAATAATGTGCATGATGGTGTATGCCTATGGTCTCAGTTACCTGCGAGCCTAAGGCAGGAGGATCACAAGTTTGAGGCCAGCATGGGTAATTTAATAAGATCTATCCCAAAATAAAACTGAAAAGGACTAGGAATGTCATTCAGTGGTAGAGCACTTGCCTAGCACACATGAGGCCCTGGGTTTAATTTTCACTAATGTAAAAAAATTGTGCTCTAACAATGTTTGTTATGGGAATATGCATAAGTATTCTAATTAGGAAACTGAGATTCAAAGAAACATGTATCTCCTGCTGACCTTGCTAGCTGCAGGTAAGACTTCTTTTCCCCATGGAGGCACTGGTAGAGGCAAGAATGCTCTATAATCCAGGACAGATAGCAATAAGGTGGAACACACATCAGGTCTTTCATGTATAAGGGCCATAATGAAATCAGCTACTGGTATTCTGCTTAGAAAATCAATAAAGCGCTAAAAAAATACTGTTTTTTAGAAAGTCTTTTAGACAAATTAATATTTTAGACAAATTAATATCATTAATATAAAAATAGTTTTGGGTGAAAGAACTCTGATACACTGTTAATGGCAATATAGACTAGTTTTCAAAAGTCAGTTTGGCCTAATTTATCAAAACCCTTTGGTATAGTTTGGATGATATACTCCTCCTCCAAAGGCCCATGTGTTAAAAGTCCTCAGTTTGGCACTATTAGAAGGCAGTGGAAACTACAAGAGATAGGGCCTAGGCTGGGCGTGGTGACACATGCCTATAATCCCAGTGACTCAGGAGGACGAGGCAGGACAAGTGAAAGTTCAAAGCCAGTCTCAGCAACTTATTGAGGGCCACAAGCAACCAAGTTAGAGCTTGTCTCAAAATAAAAAAGGCTGGAGATGTGGCTCAGTGGTTAAACACCCCTTGGTTCAATCTGTGGTACCACAAAAAAAAGAGGTGGGGATGAATAGGGGGTCTTAAATCATAGGAGGTGAGCCCTCAAAGGCAACAGTGAGGGCCCTGCCCCCTCCTCTTTTTCTCATTCACACCCAGCAGTGAACAGGCTTCCTTTGCCACCTGCCTTGCCAGGTGTGCTGTGCCACCATAGGCCCAAAGCAATGGGGCCAATTAGTAATGGACTAAAATTATTAAGAAAACTTTTTCTAAATTAAGAAACTTTTAAATTAATAAACTTTTTTTAAAGGAGTGGGGCTGACTGCTGTGGCACTCACCCTTAATTCTAGTGACTGGGAAGGCTGATTGCAAGCTCAAACCCAGGCTCAGCAAGTTAGCAAGGCCCTAAGCAACATAGCAGAGCCTGTCTCAAATAAAAAATAACAAGGGCTGGGATGTAACTCAGTGGTAAAAAACCCCTGGGTCCAATCCCCGGTACCCAAAAAACAAACAAAACCTCCGAAACTGTGAGCCAAAATAAACTTTCATCTTATCAGTTGATCACCTCAGATATTTTACTACAATGGAAAGCTGATTACTATAGCCTTAAAATATACATACTATGTAGCCAAAAATTTCCACTTTTAAGAATATACAAAAGGAGGAAAAAATTGTGATTATACTGAGATGTGTGGCTAAGTATACTTACCACAATGTTGTCCATATTATTGAAAAACTGGAACTAAACTAAATATTGATATAAAATTAGTCATCTAAATTATCCTATTTGTATTAAAAATACATAGTTGGGTGAGTGCTGGCGCATGGTGACCGTGGAAGTCCAGGTGTAGGCTGAAAGGAGCAGATTCTGGGATTGTGGGGTATTAGGAACCCGTGCCATGGTGGAGGAGAGCTGTATGATCGTGGACTTAGAAGTGCAAGAAATCGTTGGTGCCTCCTTTTTAGTCTGAGACCAAAAAAAGAAGGAACAATGGTCATGTCAAAAAGGGCCACGGCCATGTGCAGCCTATTTGCTGCACAAACTGTGCCAGGTGCATGCCCAAGGACAAAGCCATTAAGAAGTTCGGCATTCGAAACATCTAGAGGCCGCAGCCCTCTGGGACATTTCCATCTGGGACATTTCTGAAGCAAGTGTTTTCGACACTTATGTGCTGCCCAAGCTGTGTGTGAAGCTGCATTACTGTGTGAGTTGTGCCATTCACAGCAAGGTGGCCAGGAACCCCAATCTCATGAAGCCCGGAAGGACCGAACACCCCCACCCCGTTTTAGACCTGCTGGTGCTGCCCCATGACCTCCACCAAAGCCTAAGTAAGGAGCTGGGTCCTTAATGAGTGAAGAAAAGCTATCTTCTGGAAAAAAATAAAATGAGAATTATAACTCAAAAAAATACATAGTTGTATACTTAATGACACCAGATGATATCTGCAATGAGTTAGGTAAAGAGCGAGGTGAGGAGAGGGAGAGGGGTTGGCTACAAAGAAAATGTAAACTACAGTCTTATTTTCATAAAAATATTCTATGCATTTACATACATGAGGGGCTGGGGATGTAGCTCAGAGCTAAATGGCTTATCTACTATGTTTGAGGCCCTGAGTTCAATCCCCAGCACCACAGGAAAAAAATGTAATACATTTATATACACATGAGAATATATCATGTGAGAAAAATACTTTTACAATTTATACCAGAATTTTAACAGTGGCTAACCCCAGGTGGTAGCATAAAGGATGATTTGTACTTTTTTCATTTATTTAGTGCATATGCATTTATTGACATCCTACTATGTTTCCTTTTTTTTTCTTTTTTTTCTTTTTTTTTGGTGGTGCTGGGGATTGAACCCAGGGCCTTGTGCTTGCAAGGCAAACACTCTACCAACTGAGAGATATCCCCAGCCCTCCTACTAAGTTTAAGGTACAATTCTAGTTGTTAGTCATACAGTATCAAAACAGGAAATGGACAATAAGCAAACAAAGAAACCTACAGTCAGTTGGGTACAGTGGGAAATGGCTGTAATCCCAATTATTGGGAAGTTGAGGCAGAAGGATTACAAATTCAAGACTACCTTGAGCAACAAAATAAGACACATCTAAAAGGAAGGAAGGAAGAAAAGGAAATATATGAAGTCAAGTTGTAATAAATGCTGTTAAGAAAATAACAAGTCCTAGAGAGATATTTATATACTGCCTGAATTTTGTTTCCACATTAGGCATTTATCAATGTTCTAGTCAAAAAAAGTATTTTTATTATTGAAAAAAGTAAATGCAAAAAAAAGTAAATGCATTTCAAGGATGCTTTTGGAGGACTCCTGTATCAGATCCCCTTCAAGATCTATGAATGACTAAACTTTAATTTTGATTATTTGGAAAAAATGATTTGTACAAAATGCCTCATTCCTTAGTGCTGCTCAATAAAAGAGACTACAGATTTATATACCCATGATGGAGGTTCAATTTCATGGGATTCCCAGAGTCTCTCCTAAAACTTCTCTACTCAATAAAGAAGAGCCTAATAAACCCAAAAAGTTGTTCTGTTTCAGTTCCAAAATTGCAGAATCACCACTATGAGACAACTATTGAGATTGCTTTATAGAGAGGAAGAAAAAGTCTTACTGCTTTCTGCAAATGAAGACAACGAGCCAAGCCTTTCTCTTAGTTCTCTGAGACCACAGAGTTCCAGGACAAGAAGTCAAGAGATGAAGGCAAAAAGGGACCTAGAACTGAAACCACAGAGACATTATGAGCAGGGAACAAGTTTTTCTAAGTATACCCTCCATTGATACATGATTTAATAACACATGTATGTGTGCTTGAAAGTCTAGATATTAAAAACCCTCGCATCAGGAAGACAAGGACATAGGTACTGAGGGCAATTTTTACTGAGCTATTTTTACTCTGCACTAGCCCTCCTCTTAACCAACCAAATTGCATTCACAAAATTATGATTTTCTAAGGAATTTCTATATTGCTTTCCAGAGTGGCTGCACCAATTGTCCCACCAACAATGTATGAGTGTACCTTTTTCCCCACATCCTCACCAATATTTATTGCTACTTGTTCATCAATGTTCAATCTACAATATCTAAAATATGGAACCAACCTGGGTGCCCTTCAACAGATGAATGGATAAAGAAAATGTGGTATATATACACAATGGAGTATTACTCAGTCATGAAGAAGAATGAAATAATGGCATTTACCAGTAAATGGATGGATCTGGAAATTTACCTTGCTAAGCAAAATAAGCCAGTCTCTAAAAGCCAATGGTTGAATCAGAATTCTCTGATATGTGGAAGCTAATCCACAATAAAGGGGGGGGGTGAAATAACCCAATCAATAAATGGGCCAAGGAAATGAACAGACACTTTACAGAGGAAGATCTACAAGCAATCAACAGATTTATGAAAAAATGTTCAACATCACTCGTTATAAGAGAAATGCAAATCAAAACCACCTTAAGATTTCATCTTACCCCAATTAGAATGTCTTTTATTAAGAACACAGGCAACAACAGGTGTTGGCGAGGATGTGGGGAAAAGGGTACACTCATACATTGCTGGTGGGAGTGCAAGTTGTTGCAGCCACTCTGGAAAGCAGTGTGGAGATTCCTTAGAAAACTTGGAATGGATCCACCATTTGACCCTGCTATCCCACTCCTTGGCCTATACCCAAAGGACTTAAAATCAGATTGCTACAGTGATGCAGCCACATCAATGTTCATAGCTGCTCAATTCACAATAGCTAGATTATGGAATCAACCTAGATGCCCTTCAGTAGATGAATGGATAAAGAAACTGTGGTATATATACACAATGGAATATTACTCAGCCATAAAGAAGAATAAAATTATGGCATTTGTAGGTAAATGGATGATGTTGGAGACTGTTATGCTAAGTGAGATCAGCCAATCCCAAAAATCCAAAAGCCGAATGGTCTCTCTGATAAATGAATGACGATGCATAATGCGGGGGGGAAGGGTGGCAAGAATGGAGGAGGATAGATAGCATAGAGGGAAGGGAGGGGTGGGGGCGGGTGGGGGGTAAAAATAATAACAGAATGTGTGACAGATACCATTGCCCTGTGTACATGCATGAACGCACAGATGGTGTGACTCTACTTTGTGTACAACCAGTGAAACAATAGCTGTACTCCATTTGTGTTCAATGAATCAATAAGTAAATTAAAAAAAATATAAAAAAAAACACACCTTGAGAAATTTTGCCAAGGAGAGTTGATATAGATCAAGCTTATGGAATAGCCTTCCTAACAAAGCATAAGGCAGGGTAGTAAAACAAGCAAATATAACCGATATTTTTAATTGATCAAAATTACAATTATAGATCATTTCATGAAATGGAATCAAGCAGATGTTCCAAATATCCATTGCAATCAGTTTCTAGTCATTTTTTGGGATGATGTGTATGTTTTCATACTCACTCTCATATGTCAATATTTTACATTAATCCTACTTGTCATCCAGCTCATGGAACACACCCCAATCATTTTTGCTTCAAATTTATCAGGTAACCTTGAAAAAATTGATTGAACTGAAAAAAAGGGGGGGGAGTGAGGGGAAGAATAGAAGTACAATAGATTAGACAATGGTAATGGCAGAAAGGGAAGGATAATAGGAAAAGGAAAGGCAATGGAATGAATCTGACATAATTTCCCTGTATATATGAAAACACCATACTGAATCCCACCATAATGTACATCCACAAGAATGGGATCCTAACTAGAATTAGGATTCCATGCTTGTATAATTATATCAAAATGGATTCTTCTTCATGTATTACTAAAAAGTAACAATAAATTTAAAAAAAAAGAAAACTATGGTTGCAGATTTAGAGGTATACCTAATGACTGCAGAGGATAAGTTTCTTCTACAGTGATGAAGTCTATATCCCTGGCATCATTAGTAACATTTAATCAGACAAACCAAAAAATACTATGTAGATTTATACCACAAACCCCATACATACAGCACTTGATTTATGTTGGTAGAAATCATAATACTCAGCACATGATAAATGGGCAATCTTGCTATGCAAAGGTATCAGTCCTGTTAGGGAAGAATATAATCAATCTAATATTTTTTTAAAAAGTAGTTAACAAGCCAGGCGCGGTGGCGCACGCCTGTAATCCCAGCACTTGGGAGGCTGAGGCAGGAGGATCGCGAGTTCAAAGCCAGCCTCAGCAACTTAGTGAGGCCGTAAGCAACTCAGTGAGACCCTGTCTCTAAATAAAACACAAAATAGGGCTGGGGATGTTGCTCAGTGGTTGAGTGCCCCTGAGTTCAACCCCAGTACCAAAAAAAAAAAGTAGTTAACAAATTGGTAGAAAAACCATCTGGACCAGGCATGATGGCACATGCCTGTAATCCTAGTGACTAGGGAGGCTGAGGCAGGAGGATCACATGTTAGAGGCTAGTCTCCACAACTTAGCAAGACCCTGGTCTCAAAATAAAACAAATTAAAAAAGGAAGAGCTGGGGATATGGCTCAGTAATAGAGTACCACTGGGTTCAATCCTCAGGCAGACAGACCATTTGGGGGACTGGGCCTGTAGCTCAGTGGTAGAGCACTTGCGTGGCATGTATTGGGCCCTGGATTGGATCCTCAACACCACAAAGAAAAAAGAAAATCTATTTTGTCATAATTTATATAGCTGAAATGTTTACACAGTACAATTACAAGATAACTTAGTACATCTATTTTTCAGAATACTTTGACTTTTTATAACATTCTTATTTTTCATATATTTTCTCCTTTTATCCCAAGATCCAAAGAACAAGTTTCACCATGAAAAGAGTAAACACTTTAAAAATAAAGTCCAAATCTATATTCCCACGCACTTGCACCCACTCAATTCCTTTAATGTACTTCTCATAGACTTTGATTAATAAAGGTGAAAATCTGATAACATTTTCTCCCACTCAAAGTTAAATCACTGTCAAGATAGATAAGAATGTACTGGAATCTTGTGTACATCAGTTTCAGGAAAGGAGTTTTAAAGAAAGGAAATAATAAGTCAAAATTGTCAAGGACAAATGTTTAGCCAGGTTGTTTTTATACAGATGAACATAAATGAATTCAGAGAAGGCCTATGTCACTTCAGCCCTTCAGAGTTTTCAATTGGCAAGTTTAAAGTGACTTGTTATCATAAATAAGAAGAAGCCCAAATATAGCCTTCTCCAATCCACTGTATTTCTGGAAATAAAATAAATTGTATAATAACTCAAATGCATATTTGTTGAACAGAAACAAAGACAAATGGTCATCAGAAATAATACTTACTATTGCCAGGCACAGTGGAATGCACCCACAATCCCAGTGACTAAGGAAGCTAAGACAGGAGGATCCCAAGTTCAAAGCCAGCCTCAGCAATTTAGCCAGGCCCTAATCAACTTAGGCCTGTCTAGAAATAAAAAATATAAAGGGCTGGAGATATGGCACAGTGATTAAGTATCCCATGGTTTAATCCTTCATACCAAAAAAATAATAACAGTAACAATAATTCCTCTTTTTTTTGGAATTTTAAGTGCAAACTCAGGTCTGGAAATGTACCTCAGTGCTTAGAGCTCTTATCTATGTATCATGTGAGAAGGCCTGGTTCAATCTCCAGGACTGAAAAAAATTTTGTTTTTTTAAGGCAGTAAGCTAAGACCATAGTGGCTGAAATCTTTAGAAACCTAGTTCTGGTTGATATGCTTTACCTGAAAGAGATCTCTCCCATTTATTTTATTTTATTTTATTTTATTTTGTTTTGTTTTGTTTTGTTTGTTTATTTTTGGCAGTCCTGGGGATTGAACCCAGGGCCTTGTGCTTGACAGGCAAGCACTCTACCAACTGAGCTACACCCCCAGCCCTCTCTCCCCTTTTAGACATGTACTATTCATAAAGTAGATACTTACATTTAATTAGTTTACTTTAAGAGAGATGCACCAGGCTGGGGTTGTAGCTCAGTGGTAGAGCATTTGCCTAGCATGTGTGAGGCACTGGGTTCAATTACCAGCACCCATAAAAATAAATAAAAATAAAGGTCCATCATCAACAATGAAAAAAAGTTAAAAAAAGAGGGATACACCTTTTCTGTGGGTGTGCCAGGCAATGAACTCAGAGCCCCACACATTCTAAGCACATGTTCTACCACTGAGCTATACTCCAAGATTCACCTTTTTAATTCTGAAAGTCTGTAGGGAGTTAAGCTACAACTAAATTCTTAATTTTGGTTTCATATATTCTGTCAGATCTTTGAAATAAATTACAAAACACTTATTGATTATTTCCTTTTTTTTTTTTTTTTTTGGTAGTGGAGATCAAACCCAGGGGTGTTTTAGGAACCCCAAACCTTTTTTTTTTTTCCTTTTGAGACTTTTTTTTATCCTTTTGGGTCTCACTAAGTTGCTAAGATTCTCATTAAGTTGCTGAAGCTGGCCTGGAACTTGAGATCCTCCTGACTCAGCCTCAGACATACCCAGGATTATAGGCATGCACCACTGAACCCAATTACTATTTGCCTTTTCTTTCTAATTTTGATTAAGGCTTCACACGCATGTATACACATGAGTACACAGAAACACACACAAACAAGACATAGATTATTTGTGTGTGTTATTTATAAGAACTCACAGTTAAAGTTAATTTTGTCTAAGGGCTGGGAATGTGGTTCAGTGGTAGAATGATTACGTAGTATTTGCAAGGCCCTGGGTTCAATTCCCAGCACTGCATAAATAAATAAACAAACAAATAAATAAATAAATGAAAAAAAACTAATTTTGTCTAATGTTTTATCATTGAAAACACCTCCCTTTGGAAGGGGTGTAGATATAAATGTAGGAAATTAAATTTGGACATATCAGCACAGGTAAATAGATCAAAATAGCAAAACTATAAATACAGCACTCCCCTTCAAAATTTCTTTTTCCTTCTTCACAATTTCGTAGATAGAAAATTCCTTCTTACCATATATCTTAACAACCTCAGCAAAAAATTTCTTTCCTTAATAAGTCAATATATTTCACCACTTCACTTAATGTAAGTACCAGTAACTTCTCTTTGCATATGCAAACTTCTAGCATCACTACTCTTTTTTTAATATTTTTAGTTGTTGATAGACCTTTATTTTATTTATTTATATGCGGTGCTGAGAATTGAACCCAGTGCCTCACACATGCTAGGCAAGCACTCTACCACTAAGCCACAACCCAAGTCCAATTAGCATCACTACTCTTGTACTTTGGGTCCATTAAGTAAAATAAGCGTCATGGGGCTGGGGATATAGCTCAGTTGGTAGAGTGCTTGCCTCACATGTACAAAATCCTGGGTTCAATCCCCAGCACCATAAAAAAAGGTCATTTGAATGCAAATCTGGCAATACTGTGACAGTCTAAGATGGCTACTAAGTGACTAATGTACAAGCAGTGTATATAGCATGGAAACACTGGGCAAAGAAATGATTCACATCCTGAGTGGGACTGAGATAAATTTGATCATGCTATTTGGAAGGGTGTGCAATTTAAAACCTATGAATTATTTTTTAAAAAGAAAAAAAATTATGAATTGTTTATTTCTAGAATTTTTCATCTAATATTTTCAGACTGTAGTTGACTGCACATAATTGAAACCTTAGAAATCAAAATTGCAGATAAGGAGGGACTACTTTATCTGTGATGGAAGATGATACTATTGGGCTGGGGATATAGCTCAGTTGGTAGAGTGCTTGCCTCACAAGCATAAGGCCCTGAGTTCAATTCCCAGCACCACAAAAAAAGAGAAAAAAAAAGAAAAGACAAACAAACAAGTAAATAAATAAAAGATGATATTATCATACTTTGATGTGATTGAAACAAAATTATGTATAGCCAGATACTTTCAAATCAGTCTCCTCAACATGCACACACAAAAGTGAGTTTGACCAGTGCCTGGGGAGGCTGAGGCAGGAGTATAGGAAGTTCAAAGCCAGCCTCAACAACTTAGAAAGGCCCTAAGGAACTGTCTCAAAATAAAACATAGGGCTGGGGGTATAGCTCAGTTGGTAGAGTGCTTGCCTTGCAAGCACAAGGCCCTGGGTTCAATACCCAGCAACGCCAAAAAATAAAAAAACAAAACAAGCTCCTGTTCCCCACAATGGGCAGAATCAAAATAAAGAATAAAAAGGGATGGGGATGTGACTCAGTGGTTAAATGCCCCTGGGTTCAATCTTTGGTACCAAAAAAAAAGTGAGTTCAATGAAAATGACTGGATTAAGCTGCAAAGCTTCATAATTATGAGCTGAGTTACCAAAGAGTAAGTAGAACTTGGGGAATATAAAAATACAAACAGAGAATCAAAATGATGGTTTAATCAAGAGAGAAAAAAATTGTACATGGAAGCAGGAAAGCTAGTGTGCCTAGTCAGAAAGGAGGTATGGGATTAGGGCAGGAAGGAAATAACAATAACATATTCTTACATTCATACAGCACATTTCTGTTTACAAAGAAGTCTTTCATGAATTATTTCATTTGAGAGAGAAGACATATTCATTAGACAATAAATTAATTCAATATACAATAATACTTTTGGCATCAAAAACATTTGAATTTAAATCTAAATTCTGGCACTTTTTAGCTGGTAATGATCCGTTTGATCTTTCTGATGGTCAGTATCCTCTTCTGAAAAATACATAAAACTTTTACTCAAGGGATTGTTGAAAAGATGAAATTACATGTAAAAAGAGCTTGCATAATTTCATCTCTTTTTCACCTTACTACTATTGCTAACAGATTAATATTTTTGCTAAGCCCAGCTAGGGATACAAAGGAGTAAGACAGGCCTCAAGGAGCTCAGAGAAGCATGGTATACTGGTAGCCAAAAGACTACAAGTAGGGAGTTCAAGAAGATTTCACAAACGAAATGCATTGTGCCTTTTTTTCTTTAAAATATAAAGAATAAATGTCAACTGGAGAAAACGCAAAAGTTAAAAAAGCAAATGTAAAATTAAACAACAAATTCACTTCATGAGAGATAACCAATGCTAATGAGCTGAGGTGCCTAGTGTGTATGCATGTATGTGTGTGTGAGTGTGTATGTGTGTATGTGTGTATAAGTTAGGAGGCTCTTATACTTTTACCTATGTACATACACATATTTTTCAATATTTTCAGTTGTAGATGGACACAATACCTTTATAGTTACTCATTTTTATATGGTGCTGTGAATTGAACCCAGTGCCTCACACATGCTTGGCAAGCGCTCCACCACTGAGCTACATCCTCAGCCCCAACACACATACTTTTAATAAATGATACATCACTCTGTTTTATAATACGTTTCTTTTCATTCAATGCTATAAAATGACCATTTTTCTATATCAGTAAATCTTATTTGATCTATTTTGGTCCTTGGGGATTGAACCCAGGGCTTCACACATAATGACCTTGGATATATAATAATACCTAATATTTTTACCTAACTGAATCTTCACAACAATCTGATCAGAGAGGTCCTACTATTATCCCCATTTTATAGATGATAACATTGATACACAGAGAGAGTAAAATCTTTCCCAAGGACATACAGCTAGTAAATGACAAAACTGAAATGTGAATCCTGTCAGCCTGACCCAGATCTGTGGAATTTTTTTTTTTCTGTTGCTGGGGATTTAACCCAGCTAGGGCCCTACACATGCTAGATAAACACTCTACCAACTAAGTTACAACTCATACCCCAAATTCTGTTCTTTTTAACCACTAATACATATGCCATATAGATGTATATTCTTCAAAGTGCTGGAGATCAAGTGCAGGGCCTTGCACATGCTAGACAAATGCTCTGTCATTGAGCTCTACCTTGAGCCCTATATGCCTTAATTTTAAAAGGATGGCTAGAAGCCCATTATATAAATGAACCACAATTTAGTTGATCTATTATTGTTAGGTGATAACAATTTTAAAGAGTAAGTAGGTTGTGTTTATCTATAGTTCTAGCTACTGGGGAGGCTAAAGGAGGATTGCTTGAGCCCAGGAGTTCGGAGCCATCCTGAGCAATATAGAGATACCCTATCTCTTAACAAAGTATGAGTTAAGAGGTCTCCAGACAAATGAAAAGAAATTCCAAACAAAGGGTCTATGAACAAATTTACAAAGTTGTCAAACATTGTGGCACACGTGATCAGAGTATGGCTGATATGGCTGGAGCACATGGTATGAGTGGGACAGGAGGTTGGAAAGGTAAGTAAAGTCAAATCATGAAGGATAAATGTGAAAGGTACAAGTCTGGAGTAAGTAAAAGGTTACTGCCTAACAGTGGAATATTCAGTCACAAGAAGGGATAAAACTGAAACACATACTGACATGTGGATGAAAATTAAGACATTAAGTTAAACAAAATAAACCAGATACAAAAGGGCAAATCTTTTATGATACCATTTTTAAACAGTGCCTACCTCCATAAACAGTGCCTACCTCCATAAACAGTGCCTACCTCCATAAATATGTGCACTTATTACATATCAATAAAAAAGCCCAAAATAGCCAGGCATGATGATGCACACACTATAATCCCAGCTACTC
>JAJEJO010005672.1:465468-478778 GCA_020662805.1 Glaucomys volans | reverse complement strand
AGCTACTCAGGAAGTTGAGGCAAGAGGATCACAAGTTCAAGGTCAGACTGAGCAACTTAGTAAGATGCTATCTTTAAAAAAAAGGCTGGGGATGTAGGTCAATGGAAGAGTGTTGCCTAGCATGTGTAAGATCTTGGATTCAATCTCCAGCACCCTCCCCCCACCACACACAAACAGGTAGATTCATAGAGATAGAAAGCAGAGGGGCTGGGGTTGTAGCTCAGTGAGTGGTAGAGCGCTTGTCTAGCACACATGAGGTACTGGGTTTGATTCTCAGCACCACCACAAATAAATAAATAAAGGTCTATCATCTTCTAAAATTTTTTTTTAAAAAGTAGAAGTAACCAGCAAATGGGGAAAGGGAGAATGGAAATTTATTGTTTGACTTTTGGTTCAGAACAATGAAAAAGTTATGGAAATGGATAGCAGTGCTATTTGTACAACACTGCAAATACAGTCAGCACTGCAGAACTGTACACCTAAAATGGTTAAAATGGGTATGGTGTGGTAGCACATGATTGTAATCCCAGCAACTCAGGAGGCTGAGGCAAAAAGACCACAAGTTCAAGGGCAGCCTGGACAACTTAGCAAGGCCCTTAGCATCTTAGCAAGACCCTGTCTCAAAAAAAAAAAAAGGCTGGGGATGTTGCTCAGTGGTTAAGCACCACTGGATTCAATCCCTGGTACCAAACACACAAACACACACACACACACACACACACACACACACACAAAATAGTTAAGATGACAAACTTTATATGTGTATGCCAGATATATACATACACATATATAACCACAATTTTTTTAAATTAGGTGTTGATGAACCTTTATTTATTTGCATGTGGTACTGAGAATCGAACCCAAGTGCCTCACATATGCTAGACAAGTGGTCTACCACTGACCCACAACCCCAGCCCCACAATTTTTTATATTAAGACAGTTTATATATATACATATATATATATATATGCACACACACACACACACACATACACACACCTACATAAATATATATATTTTTTTATGGTACTGGGGATTGAACCCAGGGCCTTGTGCTTGCAAGGCAAGCACTCTACCAACTGAGCTATATCCCCAGCCCCATTTCATATATTTTTAAAAAATGTTCTAAATCACAATTTTTTTAAAAGGCTCTTGACCAGAAAGAAAATGATAAGAGACTGAATTGATAGGGAGGAAGGAGCAAGACAGGCACAGTGGTGCACACCTGTAATCCCAGCAACTCGGAGGCCAAGGCAAAAGGATGGCCAGTTTGAGGCCAGTCTCAGCAACTTAGCAAGAACCTATCTTAAAATTAAAATATAAAGGGCTAGGGATATAGCTCAATTGGTAGAGTGCCTGACTTGCAAGCATAAGGCCCTGGGTTCAAACCCCAGCACTGCAAAAAAAATAAAAATAAAAAGGGCCAGGGATGGAGCTCAGAGGAAAAGAGCCCTTGGGTTCAATCCCCAGCACCAAAAAAGAGAAAAGTGAAAAAGAGAAAGAAAAAAAGGAGGAACCAAATCTGAGAAATATTAATAGATAACAGACTGGGTGAATGTGGTGGGGTGAGGGAAAAAAACAGTTCTTCAGTCTCCAGATAGATAGGAATAATATCATCAGTTTTCTATTATAGATAAGGAAAACAAAAGCCCAGAAATGACAAAATAACTTGTCCAAGGTCATGATTTATTAATAACAGAATTGGAACTGAAACACCAGACCATAGACTAAAATTCAGTATTTTCCACCACAACATAACTCATCCAAAAAAGAATATTGTCTCACATTTGCATAGCACTGATTTACAAAGCACTTTCACATACATTATTTTACTCCCCAACAAAATTTCACAATAACCTGTGAGTTAGACAAGGCAGATACTGTCATTCTACTGACAAGTATATACTTAAATAGAGTAAGGAAATTGACACAACAATAAATACTTTTATTTTACTCCCTTAAATACTCAAATATCTAAACTTTATCTATTGGATTAAAGAGGGGCCTTAAGGTGAGAAGAGAAGGAATTCAAATGAATTTGATAGGCTTACCATGGCTGCTACATGTAGTAGGTATTGACTGAAGGGAGAAAACAAGTTAGAAATGGAAGTGGTTTGGGTAGGTTTCAGGGCTGCCATATTTCATAACTCTATGTCATAATTTTTACAGACTATGACTGCTGCCCCCTGGATTTGTGTAACACAACAACCCTAGATAAAATAAAGTGTCTTCAACTTGCAGATCAGGATCTACTGGTAGATCAAGAAACTTCACATTCTGGAGCACTAAACTGGTTCCCAAAAATGTTTTCTCCTTTCTGATACATGCCCTTTCTTTCTCATGTTCCTGCTGAGATTCTCAGTGTGAGGGGAGAACACAGACAGAAATTGTTTCTCAGAGACTACATTGTCAGCATCTGTCCTGATCTTAAGACTGTAAAGTTAAAAGAAGCTCTTCCTGATCTAGGGGTGTAGATCAGTTGAAGAGTGCTTGCTAGTGTGCAGGAGGCTGGGAATTCAATTTCCAGCAAATCAAAAAATAAAAAAAGAAGCTCCAGTTTCTAAAAAGAGAGAGGGCTGGGGATATAGCTCAGTTGGTAGAGTGCTTGCCTCACAAGCACAAAGCCCTGGGTTCAATCCCCAGTACCACAAAAAAAACAAATAAATTTAAAAACATAAAAATAAAAAGAGATGATCATAAAAAAAGATTGGGAGGAGACAAAGGTGGTCTTGTGTGATCATCTCTGTTTAGTGGGAAAGAATATTTCTAGTAAGTACCAGGATAATACTCTCAAACCTTCTTCTAAAATCATCATACTTACATTAAGTCCAAAGGTAACAAGAGAAAATGCAGGTCATAACAGGCATTCATTTAGCAATCCACTCACACCTTAAGCCAAGTTAAAAATAATAGAGGTTACAAACAATACTTGATAAGTTTGTGACCAAGTGGTGTTTAGATACAACACAAAACTGGGAAACAATCGGACCAGTCAGATGTTTCAATTATAGAAGATAATCTAAAATTGACCAGATGCTTCAAATGTAGAACAAAACCACCACTGAAGAAATAAGGAATGTCACTCAGTGGAAGAGCGCTTGCCAAGCATGTGTGAGGCCCTGGGCTTCATCCCCAGCACCACAAAACATTTTTAAAAATCCACTAGAAGTTCTCAAATGGCCATATTAAGTAACTTCAGTTAAGTCTCTCTTCATTATATTCGGATAAAAGAAACACACTGTTATTATAGAATCACAAGTAAAAAGAAAGGCTAGGCAGTGTCCATCAAAAGATGAATGGAAGCCAGGCATGGTGGCGCATGCCTGTAATCCCAGCGACTCAGGAGGCTGAGGCAGGAAGATTGCGAGTTCAAAGCCAGCCTCAGCACTGGCGAGGTGCCAAGCAACTCAGTGAGACCCTGTCTCTAAATAAAATACAAAATAGGGCTGGGGATGTGGCTCAGTGGTCAAGTGCCTCTGAGTTCAACCCCGTGCACCCGTCCCCCCAAAAAAGATGAATGGATAAAGAAAATGTGGTATATATACACAATGGAGTTTTATTCAGCCTTAAAGAAGAATGACATTGTGTCATTTGCAGGAAAATGGATGGAATTAGACAGCAATATGTTAAGCCAAATAAATCAAACTCAGAAGGTTAAGGGACACAAGTTTTCTCTCTAATGCAGACACTAGAGAGAAAAAAGGAAAAGAATGTGGGGATGGATCTCATGGAAATCAAAGGAAAATCAGAAGAGGAAAGGGACCAAGGAGTGAGAGGTGGGAGGGGGTGCTGGAGAGTGATATTGGCCAAATTATATTATTGTATTGTGTACAAATGTGTAACAACAAATCCCATCAATATGTGCAAGTACAATGCACCAATAAAAAGGTGAAAAAAAGAAAGAAGAAAGGCTAGACAAATGTACACTGTTTTGCCTGAAGACATTTCTGATGGCACCATACCAATCATCATAGAAACTCTTTTTTTCCTTCTCTACATGTCACTTGGTGATCTGAAGGTTACTGACTACAGCCACTTGGCATAAATATCATTTTATTGCCTATAGAGTTATTCACTGAGGAAACTTAATATGAAATTATAAAATAGGAATAAATTAGAATGGAGATGAGATGAAACCAAACCTGTGTGACTCCAAAGCCCATCCTCCTAACCCTCTCCAAAATGGTGTATCCAAAAATCCAAAAGACTTCACCACAGACTGAATATAGACAGACAGTTCTTCAAAGCATTCAAAAGATGGTCCACATCTATCACCTTCAATGTCCCTCAACTTAAAATTTCTACTACAATCAGGCAACCAGGCAAGTCCCTTCACTGACTGCCATACAGGCTCTCATCCTTTCTTTCTTTTCTTTCTTTCTTTTTTTTGAGGGGGTTCTGGGAATTGAACCTACAGACCCTTAACAACTGAACCACATCCTCAGTCCTTTATATTTTTTATTTAGAGACAGGGTCTCACTAAGCTGCTTAGGGCCTTGCTAAGTTGCTGAGGCTGGCCTTGAACCTGCAATCCTGCCCTAGCCTCCTAAGCCACTGGGATTACAGGCACGTACCACCACTTCCAGGGTTATCTTTTTTTCCAAGACTTTGTTTAGACTGGTCCCCTCACCTAGAATGCTCTCCTCCACATATTCAAATCCTATCAGCTAACTAATCTATAATTTCCACAAAAGCAGGAAAGCATTCACTGTGTTCACTATCATATCTCCAGTGAACATGGTAGCTACTTAATGAATCATTATTAAGTAAACGAACTGAAGTCACATCTCCCCCCTGACAGAACATGTTAAATACTCTTACCCACTTTATTTGTGAATTCCAAATACCCTGGCATCAATATCATAGTTTAAGCACCCAATTTCTCTATAATTTTTTTAATATGGAACATTTCACGAATTTGCATGTCATCCTTGTGCAGAGGCCATGCTAATCTGTGTATCGTTCCAATTTTAGTATATGTGCTGCCTAAGCGAGCACTCTATAATTGTTTGAGATTAGATTTCTTTCCCTGGCTACACATTGGAGGATATGCCTTATGTTTCTCTGCATATCTCACAGAGTCTAGATAAACAATGGATACATAAGCATACAATAAACACTAATTGGAGTGTTGATATGCTTCCTAAAAAGTCCATTTACAGAGCTGGGGCTGGGCTTCAGTGGTAGAGAGCTTGCCTAGCACCTGTGAGGCAGTGGGTTCAATCCTCAGCACCACATAAATATAAATAAATAAAATAAAGGTATTGTGTCCATCTACAACTAGAAAATACACACACACACACACACACACACATATATATATTTTTATATGAATTCCATTTATAGCCAGGTGTGGTGTTGCATGCCTGTAATCCCAATTACTTGGGAGGCTGAGGCAGGAGGATCCGAATTGCAAGGCCAGTCTCAGCAAATTAGTGAGGTCCTTAGGCAACTTAGCAAGACCCTGTCTCAAAATAAAAAAAAAAAATAGAGCTGGGGGTATAGCTCAGTTGGTGGAGTGCTTGCCTTGCGAACATAAGGCACTGGGTTCAATCCCCAGCACCACAAAAAGAAAAAAAAAATTAATTGATTAAATAAATAAATAAAATAAAAAATAAAAAAATAAAAAAGGGCTGGGGATGTGGCTCTATGATTAAATACCTCTGGGTTCAATCCTCAGTACAAAAAAAAAAAACCCATATAAGATGGGAGCCATTTTGTAGAGTAAGATAGACATGTATAAGGCCTTTTACCTTGCTGACACTTTCTATTTCAGAAATCACTCAGCAGAACTATAGTTTAGTCTTTGGCAACTATGGAAATAATCTGGAAAATCTCGATGGCCCAGAGTCTCTGGCTTGCTAATAATTACACAAGCAGGTTGTTATGAGTTTTCTTGGTGGGGAAGTAGAATGACTACATCATAGTAATATGATTTGCTAACTGTCATGAGTTTTGAGATGCCATGTTAGCATTCTATAGGTGTATTGTAGGATAATTGGCCCTCCCAATCTGAGTTTTCCATTTTCTGTGGTATAATTTAGAAATTAAATATTACTAGCAGATATTGATTAGTATATTGCTCCTATAGTCTAGCATATTTATAGTACAGCAGAACTATTATTTATTTATTTATTTATTTATTTATTTATTTATTTTTGGAACCAGGGATTGAACTCAGGGGCACTCCACCACTGAGCCACATCCCCAGCCCTATTTTGTATTTTATTTAGAGACAGGGTCTCACTGAGTTGCTTAGGGCCTCGCTAAGTTGCTGAGGGTGGCTTTCAACTCGCGATCCTCCTGACTCAGCCTCCCAAGTCGCTTGGATTACAGGCGTGCGCCACCACACCCGGCTCAGAACTATAATTTATAGTTTTATTATACAGGTTGCTAAAGTTACTTTTATCATAAATATTTTAATAATATCAAGTAATCTATATTGTATGTTTACTACGTATCAGGAACTCTTCTTACAGCTTGACATGTATCAACTCATTGAAAATCTCAGGAGGTAGGTACTGTTATTGTTTCCATTTGACAAAATTAAAGGAGGGTTTGGGATATAGCTGGGTGGTAGAAAACCTGCCTTACCCTGAGAGGGAAGAAGGTAGGAAGGGAAGAAAAGGAGGAAAGGAGGAAAAAAGTCTTCATAGGGTCATACAAGTTATAAGGAGAACATCTAAGATTTCAAATCAGGCAGTTTGGTACCAAAGGCCCCCACTCTTTTTTTTTAGTGGGGGTTACTGGTGACTGAACTCAGGGGTACCTTACTACTGAGCTACATCCCCAGTCCTTTGTATTTTTTGTTTTGAGACATGGTCTCACTAAGTTGCTGAGGCTGCCCTTGAACTTGTCATTTTCCTGCCTCAGCCTCCTGAGTTGCTAGAAATACAGGCATGTGCCACTACATCTTCAGCATATCTCTAAATAATATACTTAGTTAAAAATAAAACTATGCCGGGCGTGGTGGCACACGCCTGTAATCCCAGCACTTGGGAGGCTGAGGCAGGAGAATCGCAAGTTCAAAGCCAGCCTCAGCAATTTAGCAAGGCCCTAAGCAGCTCAGTGAGACCCTGTCTCTAAATAAAATACAAAATAGGGCTGGGGAAGGGGCTCAGTGGCCGAGTGCTCCTGGGTTCAATCCCCAGTACCAAAAAAAATAAAAACAAACAAAAATAAAACTATGCCAGGCACAGTCATTCACATGTGTAATCCCAGTGGCTCAGGAGGCTGAGGCAGGAGGATCACAAGTTCAAAGCCAGCCTCAGCAACTTAGCAAGGCCCTAAAGACTTAGCCAGACCCTATCTCAAAATAAAAAATAAAAGGCCTGGGATGTTGCTCAGTGGTTAATTGCCCCTGGGTTCAATCCCTGGTACAAAAATAAAAAATAAAAAAAGACAAACTATTTGTCCATACTTTTACTTTGAAAGAACCAAGGACATTATAAACTATCTTAATTTTGTTTTTGCAGTGCTAGAAATAGAACTCAGAGCTTTAGGCATGCCAGGCCAGTCCTCTACCACTGAGCTATATCCCCAGGTAATATGACGTTTTAATCATTCATACTTTCAAAGAAAAAAATGAGCATTTCCCCTTTCAGGATAAATAAGGCACTTAACTTCAACAGATTGAACTTTGCTCCAACGTCTAATATAGTTCCTTAGCTGCCAGGTGGTACATGCCTATAGCCTCAGCTACTCAGTAGACTGACACAGGAGAATCCCCTGAGCCCAGGAGTTCAAGACCAGCCTGGGCAACATAATGAGAACCATCTTGAAACAAAAACAACAAAATTATAATTCCTTTATATTAGTTAAGAGCATAGGTTCAGAAACCAAGACTGCCTGGCTTTAAATCACAGTTTATCCACATGTTAGGTCTGGGAATAAAACCTGGCCCTATGAAATATATCTGCTCTTAACAAAATATAAACAATAAACAGAGTATGAGATTTATTTTTTAAATCAGAGGAAAAGTTCTGGTCTCCTCCATTATGTGAATGAAAGAAAGAAAGAGGGCTGGGGATATAGCTCAGTTGGTAGAGTGTTTGCCTCGCATGCACAAGGTCCTGGGTTCAATTCCCTGCACCACAAACTGCACCCCCCCCAATAAAAAAGGAAAGAAAGAGCAAAGCACAGTGGAACATACTGATAGTCTGAGCTACTCAGGAGGCTAGGAGGCTGAAGAAAGAAGACTGCAAATGTAAGGCTAGCCTGAAAAACTTAGTGAGATCCTGCCTCAAAAGTTAAAAATAAAGCCAGGCACAGTTGCAGCACACCTGTGATCCCAGCAGCTTGGGAGCCTGAGGCAGGAGGATCTCAAGTTCAAAGCCAGCCTCAGCAAAAGCAAGGCACTAAGCAGCTCAGTAAGACCCTGTCTCTAAATAAAACACAAAATAGGGCTGGGGATATGGCTCAGTGGCTGAGAGCCCCTGAGTTCAATCCCTGGTACCCTCCCCCACAAAAAAGCTAAAAATAAAAAGGGATGGTGATGTATGTAGCTCAGAGTACTTCCCTAGATTGCACAAGCCTCTGGGTTCAATCTCCAGGGCCACCAAAAAAAAAAAAGGATAAGAATGAAGATCTTATGATTTACCACTTGCCCTAAAATGGTAAGAAACAGGAATTTGTGGGTTATTTTTGAAATGAACACAATGGACAAACTCTTATGCAATTCTCATGATACATGGTGCTCAAAGTTAAAAAATAACAAACTACAAAATAATTTTTTTACCCACCTTCATGAATTTAAGTCTTTAAAACTATATGAACATTACAAAGGTTCTTATGACCCAATTAATGTTATTATCACCCAGTTAGAAATAGATGTGTTTTAGATGGATCATATTTGAATATATGACACCAATTTGACAGCTAATATATTAAAATGCACTTACAAATGTTATTAGAAATTAGTATCAAGATATTATAGCTATAAATCTGAACTAAAAAGTATTATTTAGAATTAACAGTAAAAGAGGAGAAAGAATTTATTGGTCAAAATAAAACTCACTATATACAAATAATAGCAATATTATTATTTCAATAGTATAATCAGCCAGGCACAGTGGCACACACCTATAATTCCAGCAACTCAGGATATCACAGGAGCATTCCAAGTTGGAGACCAGCCTCAGCAATTTAAGAAGACCCTGTCTCAAAAAAACAAAACAAAACAAAACAAAACAAAAGGCCAGGGATGTAGCTTGGTAGTAAAATGGCCCTGGGTTCAATTACCAGTACTTAAAAAAAATTAGTGGTAATAACATAATCAATACATTTATTAACAATTAATGACATATGCTTGGTATTATTGGTTTAATATTGCATTAACAATAATTACTGTAGTAAAGAATTTATTATTATTTTTTAATAAAATAGCTTTACTTGCCAGGTGCGATGGTGCACGCCTATAATCACAGCAACTCAGGAGACTGAGGCAGGAGGATCTTGAGTTCATAGCCAGCCTCAGCAACTTAGTGAGGCCCTAAGCAACTCAGTGAGACCCTGTCTCTAAATAAAATACAAAATAGGGCTGGCGGTGTGGCTCAGTGGTGGAGTGCCCCTGGGTTCAATCCCCAGTACCAAATAATAATAATAATAATAATAATAATAATAATAACAATAATAACAACAACAACAACAATCATAATAATAATAATAATAATTCTACTGGAGTTGTAGCTCCTCCATGGTAGAATGCTTGCCTAGCATGTGTGATGCCCCGGTTTTGGTCAACAGCATAGAAAAAAGAAGAATTCTTAGAGCAAATAATTTTATCATCATCAAAAAAGTTAGGGTATCCCTCTCTTGGGACCCCTCCCTCTTTGGAAGCTCTGCTTTCTATTACTTTAATAATCCTGTTACTTTGCTCTCAAAAAAAAAAAACTTAGCTACCTTCCTTTATTCCTACCACAACAAATAAAATTGCACTTGGAACTCTTTCTTTAGTTTTTTCTGGTACTGGGGATTGAACCCAGGGCCTTGTATACTGAGCTCCATCTCCAGCCCTTTTTATTTTATTTTGTGTATACATATATATTTTTTTTTAGTAGTTGATGGACCTTTATTTTATTCATTTCTTTATATGGGGTGCTGAGAATCAAACCCAGTGCTTCACACATGCCAGGCAAGTACTCTACCACTGAGCCACAACCTCAGCTCCCCTTTTTATTTTTTAATTCTGAGAGGGTTTTGCTAAATTGCCCAGGCTGGCTTAGAATTTCTAATCCGCCTGCATCAGCCTCCCAAGTAGCTGGGTTTACAAGCATATGCCACCATGCTCTACAAAATACATTACTTTTTTATGAACAAATGAAAAAATATCAATGGCCAGGTTAAAACAATATGACTAACATGTGAAACAAACCATTTATTTCAATTAGCATATCATTAAAATGCACTCCTGATTTTAGGTCTGAAAAACAAACAAACTTACACAGGCTTGTGATAAAAATAAGTAAAAACAACTTCTTTTCAAATCCTCAAGAACAGCCAGGCACAGTGATGGATGCCTGTAATCCCAGTAACTCTGGAGGCTGAGGCAAGAGGACTGCAAGTTCAAGCCCAGTGTCAGCAACTCAGTGAGGCCCTCAGAAACTTAGTGAGACCCTGTCTCAAAATTTAAAAAAAAAAACAAGCTGGGGATATGGCTCAGTGGTTAAACACCCTTAGGTTCAATCCCTAGCACCTAAATAAAAATCCTCAAGACATAGCTATACAATTCTAATGTAGACAAAAATCATAGTACAAAATGCACATAACTGGCTAAAAATTGGGATATTTTCCCTTGTTTTCATTAAGGAAAGAAATGTCTGTGACTGCTAATATGATGTACCAACATCCCATAAACCTGACAGCACAAAATTAGGAAAGTGTTTCAATTTGCTAACAATGCTAGACAACCTAGGAACCTTTCATATTTTTTGTGCTGAGAATTGAACCCAGAGATGCTTTACCACTGAATCACATCGCCGGTCCTTTTTATTTTTATTTTTTTTATTTCGAGACAGGATCTCACTGAGTTGCTTAGGGCCTCCTGATGTTGCTCAGGCTGGCCTTGAACTTGCAATCCTCCTGCCTCAGTCTCCCAAATTGCTGGTATTACAGGCAACCCTTGGCAGCACCCGGATGCCTTTTCACTTTAAAGAAACATGTTGTAAAGAAATTTTGATAGTTTTCCTGCCATATTCTCTCATCAAGTTAAGTAAGCAAGTTACAAAACATTCAATTAACCTGAACACTGAGATTTACAGGTAAAAAATATAATCACCTGGATATAGGTTTGAACTGAAATACTCTGGCCTGACCACTGCTTGTCAACCATCTGCCCTAGGGCTGAGGATATAGCTCAGTTGGTAAAGTGCCTGCCCCAAAAAGAAAAGGCCCTGGGTTCAATCCCCAGACTTGAAAAAAAAAAAAAAAAAAAAAAATCTGCCCTCACCAATGCTGATGTATTTCTACAAAATACTACTGTTTAAACATAAGATGTAAAATGTGGTCTGCCCCTTAATAAGAATAAAAATAAGTGGTTATTCTCATCTATGCCAGTGACTATAAGCTCAAATGTCTCCTCACAAGTTTCTTTCCCACCTACCAAATGAAGATTATTTTCACCCATTGTAATGTCACAAATTGTGATTAATAAAGTTTGCGAAGCACTTTTAAATACATTGTATAAAGCTGGGTACAGTGGCACACACCTCTAATCCCAGCAACTTGGGATGCTGAGGCAGAAGGATTGCAAATTCAAGACCAGCCTCAGCAATTTGGTGAGACCCTAAGCAACTCGATGAGACCTTGTCTCAAGGAGCTCAATCCAGCGCTCTTTACGTCCGGAGTCGCCGGAGTAGGCGTTTCCGGCCATTCATAACTCTTAGTTGGTGGGTCTTGGGTTGTCTGATACTGTGCACTATCAGACCAAAAGGGTAACGGTGCCGCTAGGATGAAGCTCGTGAGATTTTTGACGAAACTGAGTCATGAAACTGTAACCATTGAATTGAAGAATGGAACACAGGTCCATGGAACAATTACAGGTGTAGATGTCAGCATGAATACACATCTTAAAGCTGTGAAAATGACCCTGAAAAACACAGAACCTGTACAGCTGGAAACATTAAGTATTTGGGGAAATAACATTCGATACTTTATTCTACCAGACAGCTTACCTCTGGATACACTGCTTGTGGATGTTGAACCCAAGGTGAAATCAAAGAAAAGGGAAGCTGTTGCAGGAAGAGGCCAAGGCCGAAGTAGAGGAAGAGGACGCGGCAGTGGAAGAGGAAGAGGGGGCCCTAGGCGATAATGTTTTTCATGATTACCATTTGAAAGTGATAAATGACTTGGGATATTTTTTGTACAGGTTTTGTTTGTTTGTCAGTCTTTAATAAACGTAAGTGTGGGACAGAGTTGTCTGTTCACTATCAAATGAACGTTTTAGCAGTTTGCTGTACATTCATGAAATTAACGGTGAAAGCTAGTTAATTCCATTCTTAAATGATCAGTCTTTAAATTAGTTTGTGTGTGGTGCTAGGGAGTCAAACCCAGGGCCTCACACACACTAGCAAGTGCTCTACCACTGAGCTACACTTCCAGCCCCAGTCTTTAATTTTTTTTCACAGTGTATATACGTGGAATATATATTTCACATGCATTGAATATGCCTTTTATTGCTTTACTCTGATTCTATTGCATGAAGCCTACCTATTGATGAAATAAGTTACTTTTGGTATTTAAGAAATTAAAGTCCTTAGGGATGGGGATCTAAAATTATTTCTCCTTTCCTCAGTTTTAGATCCTTGTTAAAAGTTGATGGTTATCCAAATCAGAAGTCATTTATTTTGTTGTCATTGTTAATGTTTGGGTTTTTTTTTTTAACTTTTTTGTAGGTTTTTTTTTTTTTTTTTTTTTTTTCTTTTCTCTTTTTTTTTTTTTTTTTTTTGTGCCAGGGACTGAACCCAGGGCAATCACTCCATCAACTGAGCTATATCCCCAACCCCTTTTGTAGGTTTCTTGAGTTGAAACTATTCTAATATTCACTAGATTTGTGGGCAGTGTTCAAATCTGTTAATATGGAATATAGCTCTCAGGGGCCTCCTTTTATCAAGTACTGTTATAAGGAGTCCTTTAAGAACAAAAGGAAAAGTAACTTAAAATTTTTTTTTTTTTAGTTGTGTTTGATCACAATGCCTTGATTCATTTTTAGGTGGTTCTGAGGATCAAAACAGTGCCTCACACATTAGGCAAGCACTCTACCACTGAGCTACAACTCCAGTCCTGAAAAGTAACTTTTTTTTTTTTTTTTTTTG
>JAJEJO010005672.1:449184-465368 GCA_020662805.1 Glaucomys volans | reverse complement strand
TGAACTCAGGGACACTCGGCCACTGAGCCACATCCCCAGCCCTATTTGTATTTTATTTAGAGACAAGGTCTCACTGAGTTGCTTAGGGACTCGCTAAGTTGCTGAGGCTGGCTTTGAACTCGCGATCCTCCTGCCTCAGCCTCCCAAGTGCTGGGATTACAGGCGTGCGCCACCATGCCCGGCCAAAAGTAACTTTTTGATAGCAAAATAATTTTAATTTTTTTAAAAGAATTTTTCAAAAAAATTTAGTTGTAGATGAACACAATACCTTTGTTTTTACTTAGTTTTTTGTGTGGTGCTGGAGATCGAACCCAGCACGTCATGCATGATAGGCAAGTGTTCTACCACTGAGCCATAGCCCCAGCCCTGTAATTGTTAATAAAGATTTTAAATAATTGTTTTAATTGGGTAAACTTAGAGGAGAATGTCTCAGGAGATAACTCCTTGTAAAGCTTACTATCATTTGTGTACATGCTAAGGAAAACAACTAAAATTGAAGATGGTGGGGGGCTAACCTGTTTTCATTATTTTTGATATATGTTTGGGTTTTAATATTTTAAATAAGGAAACTTTCTACAAAGATCTGTTACTTAACAGCCAACTTTAAATGGTTAGATAAATTGAGAGAGCAAAAGCCAGGTGTGTATAGCCAGTTGCTATAAAACTTGTGGAAATCCAAATTTTTCTCCTCTCATCAAGTAAATTCAAACACTTCTTGATTATTCCCCATTAAAAATCTATTGTTCATCAAAAAAAAGGAGCTCAATCCATGGTACCCCAATCAATCAATCAATCAATACAGTGTAAAGACTGAAGCAGTTTTAAGAGGGAATATATGAAAAGGGATGTATTGAGTCAGGTATACATGCTTGTAATTCCAGCAACTCAGGATGCTAAGGCAGAAGGACTGTAAGATGGAGGCCATCCTGGGCAACTCAGTGAGTCCCTGACTCAAAATAAAAATAAATAAATAGAAAAGGCTAGGGATGTAGTTCAGTAGTTGGATTCCTCAACCCCTGTACCAAAAAAATGAAATTAAGAAAAGAAAGGTGCCTGTAATCCCAGCACTTGGGAGGCTGAGGCAGGAGGATCTCGAGTTCAAAGCCAGCCTCAGCAACTTAGTGAGGCCTTAAGCAACTCAGTGAGACCCTGTCTCTAAATAAAATAAAAAATAGGGCTGGGGATGTGGCTCAGTGGTGGAGTGCCCCTGGGTTCAATCCCCAGTACCAAAAAAAAAAAAAAAGAAAGAAAGAAAGAAAAGAAAGAAAGGTATTGCCTTTAGAGCTCTCACAGAAGTATTTCAGTATGTTAGCTGGGGAGATACATATATATCCTGGTTTCAATATACTGGGCATCGAAACCAGGATGCTTTACCATTTACCTATATCCCCAGTTCTTTCTTTTTTTAAACTGCCATTACTTTTTTTCCTCCAATTTTTTTTAGTTGTAGATCAACACAATACCTGTATTTCATTTATTTATTTTTTATGGTGCTGAGGATCAAACCAAGTCCCTCATATGTGCTAGCACTCTACCACTGAGCCACAACTCCAGCGCCCCCACCTCCCACCACTTTTTTTTGAGACAGTTGCTCTTGCTAAGTTGCTGAGGCTGGTTTCAAACTTACCATTCTCCTGCCTTAGCCTCTTGAGTAGCCAGGATTACAGGTGTGTACCAGCACTCCCAGCAGCAGCGGTTATTTTTGCTGCCTCCTCTTTATTTTTCCTCCTCCTCCTCTCTCTGTTTCTCTCTCAACAAATTTTACTGTTTCTGCATGCTTGTTTTCAAGAGAAACAACCCTCTATATAAAAGAGATAGAGGTATTAACCTATCATAGAAAGAAAGAATGGAGATTATTAACCTATCATTTGGAAGGATTAGTGTTTAACCCTACTTAGAGGTCACAAATCAAGATATAAGATTGTGATTGGAAAAGTATAGTTTCTGTCAGGTTAAGAAGACTAAGAGAGAAGTCACTTTGAAGGAGAAAAGGAAAAGCAAACATTTACTTAAGAAAATAATAGAGCTCGGCGCAGTGGCGCACGCATGTAATCCCAGCACTTGGGAGGCTGAGGCAGGAGGATCGCGAGTTCAAAGCCAGCCTCAGCTACTTAGCGAGGCCCTAAGCAACTCAGTGAGATCCTGTCTCTAAAATAAAATACAAAGTAGGGCTGGGGATGTGGCTCAGTGGTGGAGTATCTCTGGGTTCAATCCCCATTACCAAAAACAACAACAACAACAACAACAAATAGAATATCTGGTTTTAAAAATGGTATTCATGGGTTAAGAATGTGGCTGTGGCAGAGCACTTTCCTGGTATGTGTGAGGTCCTGGGTTTGATCCCCAGCAACACACACACACACACACACACACAAATGTTATTCATTCCCAGCAATTTAAAAAATGATTCCAAGTTAAACTTCAGGCACAACCCTCAATCAGAATTAAAGAACTGTGTAAGATTCAGCACATCCCAAAGAATAAAGGATAGCATGTCTCTCTTCCCTGAGACAGGGTATCTCCATGTTGCCCAGACTTCCCTTGAACTCCTGTGCTCAAATGATCCTCCTGCCTCAGACTCCCCAGCAGCTGGAAGTATACACTGCCATTGGAGTTCAGTCCCCAGGACCATGATAAAGAAGTAGAGATATTGACAAGTAGTGTGTTATAGGATGTCCTTCATCTTTCCAGCCCCCCAAGCACTGCTCACATAATTTCTTCTACCTGGACTGTCCTGCCCTCCTTTCCATTCCTGCAAAGCTAAATCCTATCCATTATTCAATGCCAAGTTTAAATGCTCCCTCCCCTGCACTCCCATAAACACATCCTGTTTCAAATATGTACTGTTACTGTGATTAGAAATCATGTATCTGTCTTGCCTACTACATTTGGAGACCATCAAGTTAAAAAAAAAACCCTCATGTCATTACTGTAAACACAAAAAGTTTGAAATTAAAAAGCTAAAATCTTAATTGAAAATAACCTTTAAGAAAGATGATATTTTTTAAAAACCTTAGCTATTTAATTAGTGGAACTGCTAGAACCCATTGTTTTTATAGCTGAAGTCAAATGACTTGATTGCAGACTCTATTGAAGCCAAGAACTCTGTCTTAATCTTATGCAACCCCCCACCTCCCACACTTCAATATCACTTAATACAATGTTCTGCACACATTGTCTCAATACAAAGCAGTATTACTACAGATCAAAAGACTATGATTAAAAGTTCAGATCATGGAAAAATATTGCCTTGTAAAACGTTAAGAGTGTTGTCAGTTCTTAAGATAACCTCAGCGTCTACAAACAAAAGTGTCAAAAATAACACGCTGTGCATGGCCCTGGTTTGATACCCAGCATCAGAGAGAGAGAGAAAGAGAGAGAGAGAGAGAGAGAGAGAGAGAGAGAGATGTGCCACAGCAAGGGTGCAGAGTAACTTTACTGGAAAAGGGACACAATGAAAAAAATGTAATGGAAACAAGAGGGCTCTCAATTTAACGTATGCTCCCTCCCAAAGCAAGGCAGGCATTCAAATATTTATTTTTAAATTATTTCATCAGTAATGGTGATCTTAATACCTTAGTTTCCAAAGGATACAAAGATATCACTAAGAATAGACCCCAATCCATGTCACTTCCAACACCGGACACAGACCTTCTCCTGCACTCAATTAACATAGGCCATGGATGATCAAGATACTCTTCCCCCTGACGGTACAGTAAAGTGACACGGGTAGGATGTAATCCCTCCTCTATCCCGTTTGGGTAGGTAAAACATAAGAGTGGCAAATATCTGAATTGTGAAGGTGAGAGAGTTTGGAGATTGCCCCAGATTAACCATGACCTTCTCACCACGCCGGGTGGTACAGACTGACAGCACAGAACTCCCCCTCCAGTAGAAGGGGACGACGGGAAGCCGATGTAGGACTTACCTGATTTTTTCTGTCCTGTGGTTAAAACTCCGGAGCTACGCGGACCGAGGCTGTGATAAATCCTCCAAGCTCACACACTCCGGCAGGTCTCAGCAGCCGCGGCAGCTGTGGCGGCGGCAGCAACTCCTCCCTCTGCTTCTTCTTTTTCCACCCCAGCCGCTGGGCCGGCAGTCCTTACCCCTCCCTCTCTCGATTACCCCCACTTCCGGGTGATGCCCCGGCCGGAAGCAGGGCCCACACGGGAATGAAAGCGACGCGTCACGTGAAAGGGAGCGCGGGGCCTAGAGTCAAGCTTCTCCCGCCCCCTGCTGCCCCCAGGCTGACACGCAGCCTCAGACGGGGCTTGGTTTCGGTGCTGCAGTCCTCTTTCACCAGCGCCGACGCTCAAAAATCAAACTAAGCAAAAAATAAAAATAAATTTAAAAAAGAGAGAAAGAAATCTACCAAAACAATATCTTGGTCATCTGTAGTTTCCAATCTCAGGCCAAGATATACCATAAGAAATGCTTGTAAATCATCTTCAATCATTTTCTACATAGTTCATCCTTGCCCAGCATGAAATTACCATGGATCTGTTTGTTAATTTGCTTCTCTTACTGTGTAACCTAACTGCAGATGTTAATACCAGAACCATGATCTTGTCCTCAAACCACCAATGAAAAAATGACACGTGGGAATGTTTATATATTTATAGTCTTTGTGTTAGGATGTCACAACTTTCATGTGGCCATTCCAAGCTCTGGACCATTTCTCCATATATTTTTTTTATTGAGCCAACATTTTAAACTCCTAGAGGATTCCAGGAATTCAAAAAATATTAGAGCATCTATCACTGTGAGTTTGTATGTAAATAAGATATATAAGATCTAAAAATAAAATAAATGGTATAGAAAGTATCTGATAAAAATATATATTGTTCTTTGGTTCCAATTTGACATTTTAAGAAGCAGCAAAATTTGAACATTCTTTACGATTATGAACATTAACAGTAAAAGAGGAAGACTCTCCATTTCACTTATTTCCAAACAAGATGTACCATTTTCCTAGTTCCTCTCATGAAATAGCTGTCATAAAATTAAGGGAAAACTAATCACAGGACTATTTGCATTTTCAATAGGAACCATTTAAACCCAGCTCCCACAGAAGAGTAGCAAGTCTCATAATGCTGAAAATTCAAACTAATACACAAAGTACAAGTATTTGTAAAAATATTTCAAGTAAATATTATTTGTAAGTAAATATGTCAATACAATAGTGTATGACACAAAATAAGCATATTTAAGTGTTAATTTCCATCCTACCAGTTGTTAAATTCCTGTTAACCTTTGATAGGCAATATTTAAACTTATCCACAGATCTAACATTTTTGGCCTACATATAAGTATTTCAGAATTATTCTCATTCCCCTACACCTATCCACATAAATAAAAACTTTGCCTCAGGGCTCCATCTTTCCAGATATTAAGTTATATTCTGTCAATAAGTGTGTGCAGATTTGATACAAATTCAGCACATAATTTAAAATCTTAATTACATCATATGAGGAGTCTAGGAATGTAGCTCAGTGGTTGTTTGCCTAGCATGTGCAAGGCCCTGGGTTCCACCCCCAGCATCACATAAAAAATCACATCATATGAAATTAAAATGGCTTTTAAGTGGGTTCCAAAACATTAGCAACTTGGATTTAGCTATATTAAATTCACTGAAATTCATTGAAAGAATATAGCTATATTAGAAGCAGAATATCAGATCCAATGTCTCTCTAGTTTATACAAATATTTAAGTTTATCACTGTGCTGCATGATAGTCTATCAAGGCTGGGGGTGTGGCTCAGTGGTAAGTACCTGTTTAGCCTGCTTGAGGCCCTGGGTTCAATCCTCAGCAACATAAAAAAAATCTTCTATCAACAATACACGCTTTTAGTCACTCAGCCTTTCCCTCACTCTAAAATACCTTCTACCTTTAAATGAATCATCCCAAATCCTCTTATCAATGCACACACATAGTAACATTTTCATAATTACTATATTGAATGAGCTTTCAAATAGAGGAATATGCCTTTCAATAAGTGATATGGTTTGCTGGGAATTGACTACATAGCAAGTGCCCCAAAATGCTTATCAGGTGGTATTAATATTTCCAATAGCCGGGTGTGGTGGCGCACGCCTGTAATCCAAGCGACTTGGGAGGCTGAGTCAGGAGGATTGCGAGTTCAAAAAGCCAGCCTCAGCAACTTAGCGAGGCCCTAAGCAACTCAGTGAGACCCTGTCTCTAAATAAAATACAAAACAGGGCTGGGGATGTGGCTCAGTGGCTGAGTGTCCCTGAGTTCAATCCCTGGTTCCAAAAAATAAAAAAATATAAAATTTTTTTTTTAAATATCTCCAATAAAGTTAATAGTTACCAGGGTAAAAACATCTAGGTCTCTACAACTACCACAGTACCTCATTCTTGACAAATTGAACAAACTTAAAAAGTACCAGAACATAAATGCAAATAATTGCTTTGGAGTAAAATTAAGAATGAGATTTATGCTGGGTGCAGTGGCACACACCTATAATCCCAGGAGGGTGAGACAGGAAGATTACAAATTCCAGCCCAGGCTCAGTAACATAGCAAGACCATCTCAAAAATGACTGGGGATGTTGCTCAGTGACAAAGCATCCCTGGATTCAATCCCAGTAATGCAAACAAAACAAATCCAAGAAGTTGGACCAATGACATTCACCTCAATTTAAAAATGCTTCATGCTGGGTGCAGTGGCACACACCTGTAATCCCAGCGGCTCAGGAGGCTGAGACAGGATTGGGAGTTCAAAGCCAGCCTTAGCAATGGCAAGGTGCTAAGCAACTCAGTGAGACTCTGTCTCTGAATAAAATACAAAATAGGGCTGGGGATGTGGCTCAGTGGTGGAGAGCCCCCGAGTTCAGTCCCTGATTACCACCCCCCCAAAAAAATACTTCATAGTCTTTCCGATAAAATGTTTAACAGATTGGCAATACTTTTAATGTGAGTCCTTTATCCAAGTTCTTTTTTAGACATAACAGAGATGAAGATAGGACTAACTTGATGACCTTTCAACTCTAGGTATTAAAACTCTGAAAGTAATGTTATGGATAAAAGTGCATTTGTATGAAAAGATAGAACTTTTTTGGCTGAGTGTTCTAAAAAAGCTGTGAGGTCAGACTCTTATGATACGACAACAATTTATTTACACTAATGTTTCATTTTTTTTCTTTTTTTTTCCTTTGGTACTAGGGATTGAACCCAGGGGCAATCGACCACTGAGCCACATCCCCAGTCCTATTTTTGTATTTTATTTACAGACAGGGTCTCACTGAGTTGCTTAAGGCCTTGCTAAATTGCTGAGGCTGGCTTTGAACTCGTGATCCTCCTGCCTCAGCCTCCCAAGCCGCTGGGATTACAGGCATGCGCCACCACGCCCAGCTCTAATGTTTCCTTTCTAACAGTGGTCAAGGTAGTCTCAGAATTATCCATCAGGTCAAGATTAACTACAACTTTGTTTTTCAGTACTAGGGATCAAACACAGGGCCTCACACATGCTATGCAAGTGCTCTACCACTGAGCTACGTCCCCAGCCGAAAATAGTTTTAGAATCCTGTTCAGGGCTAACGGTGTTGCTCAGTGGTAGAGTACCTGGCATGTGAGGCCCTGGATTTCAATGCCCAGCACCACACACACACACACACACACACACACACACACACAGAGTTTGCTCATAGATGCTGACTACCACCACCAGATCTCATCATGCAAAGAAACATACTTTTGCTAGCAAACAGACACAATGACAACATTCTAAAATGCCATGCATACCACCGACAACTATTACTTAACCTTCTGTAAGTACCTCCAGTCATTAGAAATGAGTGATACTTCTTAAGTGAAAAGGCATAGACCCTAATAGGTTTAGACTTTCATAAAGGCATTTTGTTTAATCATAACTCAGATTTGCATAATTTAGAAAGTTCCAGCTCTGGAACATTTCTACAGATAAGACTTCATAACATGTTCAAATTTTTATCAATAAAGATAGGCACAGTACACCGAGGGTGGTAGGGCATGCCTGTGATCCTAGTGACTCAGGAGGCTGAGGCAGGATTCCAAGTTTGAGACTTAGCAAAACCCTGTCTCAAAATAAAAAGGGGTAGAGATGTAGCACAGTGGTAAGGTGCTAAATTCAATCCGTTACCCACCCCCCTCCCAAAAAAAGGAAAGAAAAATGGGCTGTGCACAGTGATGCACACCTGTAATCCCAGCAACCAGGAAGACTGAAGCAGGAGGATCACAAGCTCAAGGCCAGCCTCAGCAATTTAGCAAGACCATTTCAAAAAAATTAAAATGGCTGGGAATGTAGTTCAAGGTTCAATTCCCAGTAAAACAAAAAGTACATACATGTCTATGTATACATATATAAAACAGTGGTAATACTATAGTTACTGATCTACTTATTTTATGACATTCTTTTAAAATTACAAAATCACCAGGCACAGTAATGCCTGCTACTCAGGAGGTTGAAGCCAACCTCAGGAACTTAGCAAAACCTTAAAAATATAAAACGAGCCGGGCGCGGTGTCTCATGCCTGTAATCCCAGCACTTGGGAGGTGGAGGCAGAAGGATTGAGTTGAAAGCCAGCCTCAGCAACTTAGCAAAGCCCTAAGCAACTCAGTGAGACACTGTCTCTAAATAAAATACAAAAGAGGGCTGGGGATGTGGCTCAGTGGTGGAGTGCCCTTGGGTTTAAACCTCAGTAACAAAAAAAAAAAAATATATATATATATATATATATATATATATAAAAATAAACGGGCTGGGGATGTAGCTCAGTTGTAAAGCACCGCTAAATTCAATCCCCAGTTCTGCAAAAACAGTAATATAAAAGCTTGAACTCAGCCAGGCGTGGTGGCGCACGCTTGTAATCCAAGCGACTCAGGAGGCTGAGTCAGGAGGATCGCGAGTTCAAAGCCAGCCTCAGCAACTTAGCAAGGCTCTAAGCAACTCAGTGAGACCCTGTCTCAAAATAAAATACAAAATAAGGCTGGGGATGTGGCTCAGTAGCCGAGTTTAAACCTGAGTTCAATCCCTGGTTCAAAAAAAAAAAAAAAAAAAAAGCTTGAACTCAGACTTTGGTGCATGAGACACTAGAACATACTGCCATGTAAGCATATTTCTTGTGTTCCACATAGTAAGTATTTTCAAATGTTTGGTTAAAATCATTATCTACATCAAGTAAACTCAGAGATTGCTAAAGACAACTTACAACTTTTATTGATCGAGTAGGTGAATTTTAGAAATCTTTACATTTGCCGGGCGTGGTGGTGAATGCCTGTAACCCCAGCAACTGGGGAGGTTGAGGCAAGACCATTGAAAGCTCAAGGCCAGCCTCAGCAACTTAGCAAGACTCTCTCAAATAAAAACTAAAAAGGACTACAGGGATGGAGCTCAGTGTAAAGCACCCCTGGATTCAATCCCCAGTGCCAACAAAAAAAAAATTATATTTACCTAATATAGATTACTTGAATAAAATTCCATTTTCTGCTTACTAGAGTACCATAAACAAACCACAAACTATAGCTCTTAGCCAACTAAGTAAAGAAATGTGGTACAAATAAAAGGTTTCTTCACCTAACATTTTACACATTAAGGCCAATGTTATATACTAAACTCAGGATAATCCACAAATTTAAATGATATAACACTGCCATTACGGAAAACCAACAGGTCACTCACTGATCATAAAATACCACTTTGAACTTATGATGACGGATAATTCTAATATCTTTATATCTATGGTAATATAACTAGAAATAGACTGTATTTGACAGATCATTCATTAATAACATTATAAACTTCCCTAACAAATATGCTAAAAAATCAAAACCTCTAATTAAGGTGAATACTCCAGAGGAGCCAAGTAACTAGCTAGTCTTGACACAATCTAGGAGTTCATTTTATGGGACCATTACTCCCTGGCTCTGATGACATCCTGAATTAACTAAGCAAGAGTGAAAAGGAGTTAATAATGCTGATTCAAAATATAAACATGAAAAGTTGAAAGCAGTAGATATAACGAATACATGGGCCAAATTTTTGGCTTAAAGATGACCTAAATAGCTCTATCAGTTATTTGTTAACTATAATTTTAGCTTACTATAAAGCTGACTTCCAGATGATAATTAAATTTCCCTTTCATACTACTTCATAGAAGTTATTTTAAGAAATGGTATAGCATTTTGACTTTAATATTAACACAAAGGGTAAATAAATGAAAAGTGAACAAGTTTGGTTCATTTACAAAGGAAAGAAAACCTGCAATGATTGTTTCAAGGGTACTTTATTTCTTCAATATGCCATATTTAGTAGGTACACAGTGCTTTTACGTGGCATCAATTTGGAGTTGGTTTTGAAATTCAGTATAACTTCAGCTGGCATGATTACTGATCTCTCCATTCCTTTGGGGTGACTCTGCCAACAGGGGACAGGTTCCATTCTATTCCAATTTGTGTTGTTGTCTGTAAGAATTAAAATGCTGTCAGTTTTACGTGTTTAAACCCAAGTCTGCTCTCTCTTGGAGCCTACCTCTTGATAGTGACAAAGATATTCTACTCTAAAGGTTATAAATATACAGAAACTCACCTGGAATACAGTGCCCTCATGTAGGTCAAACCTAATTGTTGTCCTAATTCTCCAGAGCAGTGCTATTTATTAGAACTTCCAAAGATGAAGGAAATGGCACTGTTCAATACAGTAGTCAACAATTACAGGTGGCTATTAAGCCCTTGAAATATGGCTAGTATGAGTAAGGAAACAAATTCTCAAATTTTACTTAATTCAAATTTACAATTTACACTGCCATAGTACCTCCTCAAAATATTACTTCCCTCAATCACAACTGACTAAATAACTGCCAAAGAGTACTTTGTAATTAAGAAGTATTTAACCTCCAAAAATTCCTCTGATCAGATATTTGTTAAATATTTGTTTACTCAGAGAACACATTGATTTTTTTTTTTTTGGTGGTGGTACTGGGGATTGAACCCAGGGCCTTATGCATGTGAGGCAAGAACTCTACCAACTGAGCTATATCCCCAGGCCCCCATATTGATTTTAATAGTTTATCTGAGTTTAGGGTTGGGGTTGAGATCAGTGGTATAGCATGTGCTTAGCATGCACAAATCTCTGGGTACAATTCTCAGCAACAAAAACAAACAAACAAAAAACAAATAGTACGTCTGATTTCAGGAAAATCAAAACAAGAAAGAAAGAAGTCTAAACAAGCTTGGGTTTTTGTTATTTTTTGGTACTGGGGATTGAACACAGGGGCACTCCACCACTGAGCCACATCCCCACCCTATTTTGTATTTTATTTAGACAGGGTCTCACTGAGTTGCTTAGGGCCTCCATAAGTTGCCGAGGCTGGCTCTGAACTCGTGCTCCTCCTACCTCAGTCTCCCAAGTGCTGGGATTACAGGCGTGTGCCACCGCACCCGGCTTAAATAAGCTTCTTTATTAAGGCCAACAGCTGATTGTTTCTTTTAAACCCTAGTTCATATTTATTTAAAATTTCAGGACTCCTACTTTTTGTCAATAAATAGTGACTGGTAAATAGATTGTTAAATGTAAGCTGTAGCCAGGTACAATGGTGCACACCTGTAATCGCAGCAGCTTAGGAGTCTGAGGCAGGAGGATTGTGAGTTTAAGACGAGCCTCAGCAACTTAGTGAGGCCCTGTCTCTAAACAAAATACAAAAAAGGCTGGGTGCAGTGGTGCACACCTGTAATCCCAGCACTTTGGAGGCTGAGGCAGGAGGATCACAAGTTCAAAGCCAGCCTCAGCAACTTAGTGAGGCCCTAAGCAACTCAGTGAGACCCTGTCTCTAAATAAAATACAAATAGGGCTGGGGATGTGGCTCAGTGGTGAAGTGCCCTTGGGTTCAATCCCCAGTACCAAAAAATAAGAAAAAAAAATACAAAAAAGATCTGGGGATGTGGCTCAGTGTTTAAGTGCCCCAGGGTTCAATCCTCAGTACAAAAAAAAAAGGTAACCTGTAAAAAATATAAAATATGGAAAGATGGAAAGCAAGTTACTTTACACATCTTATTCATCAGGAATATTGTACTCAAATTCTAAAATTCTTACTGAAAATACTGAAATTTTAGAAGAAAATCTGATCACTTAAGTTGTGAGGGGGTTACCTAAATTAGTGAAAATCCTGGGAACTATTTAAAAAATGACCCACAGGTCAGGCATGGGAGCACATGCCTGTTATCCCAGCAAACTCAGGCCAAGACAGGAGGATGGCAAGTTCAAGACCAGCCTCAGCAATTGAGCAAGGCATAATCTAAAATTTTTTTTAAAAATTTAAATGGGGTGAAAGTACAGTGCTTGCCTAGCATGTATGAGGCCCTAGGTTTGATTCCCAGCACAAGAAAAATGACCAACAGAACTAAAGGTGTTTAATCTTGAAAGAGAAGATACGGAGATATGACAACAATTTTCTTTTCCTTTTCTTTGTCTCTTTTTTTGTGCTGGGGATTGAATATAGCACCTTGTGCATGCCAGACAAGTGTACTACCACTGAATTATACCTCATGATAACAATTTTCCAATATGTAATATCTGTCATATGTCAACATGGATCAGAATTTCTATCTGCAAATGAATGACAGATATGCAGAAAACATTTTAACACAAATAAATGATCCTTTTTACAGATAAACAATATACAAAAAATTGCCTTGTGATCTAATAAGCAATTTGATACTCGAAATGTTAAGAACAGAAGATGGGTGAATACTGAATATTGAGGAGGAAATACCTGCACTGGGTAAATCAGATAATCTTTGAAGTCCCTCCTAGCTCAATATGTATACTACTGGAACTGGGGTATTGCTCAGTGAAAAGTGCTTGCCTAGCATGGGTAGGCCCTGGGTTCAATTCCTAGAACCACAAAAAAATTATCAATCAACAATACTTACATATGTCCATACAGCAATACAGAAAGTGGCTCCACTAGCTAATATAGCATTGCCATATTTGTCATGGAAATCAGGTACACGTTTCTGGTGGGACTGTCTTGCCATTGTTTGCTGAATGCTTCGAACTTACAGAAAAAAAAAGAATACATAAATAAATCTATCAATTATCAGGGAAAGATAACACAAGTAACTGATACTGCCAATCACAAAAGTCAAGGAAATTATAGTATTACACAGTTCAATAAAATGTTAAAACACATTGCAGCTAAAAACAAGGTAATATACTTTGAAATGCATCAAAATAAAATTGACAAATGGACAGATATGTGAAAAAACAAATACAGCAAAATAACAACCATAGACACTATGTGGTGGATATGTAAATGTTTATCATGAAATTCTTCCAAATCTTCTGTTCAAAACTTTTCATAATAAAATATAGGAGGCAAAAGCAAATAACAAATGATGCCAGTAACATTCACTAAGTGGATGGAACTTGGCTTCTATTCATTAATTTGAGTATTTATAACTTTAATTTTCACTAAAGTTAACAACACTCAACAACTTAAAACAGAAAAGGGCAAATAAACTCAAAATGAAATTTATAGCACACTAAATATTAGTGACCTTAAATTATTATTACAACAAAACCCTCCAGACCTAAAGTATTCTGGATATTTAGAATGTTAGTACTCAGTAAGGTATTGGAGGTACTTTCCCATAATCTCAGCAACTGGGGAGGCTAAGACAGGAGGATCACAAGTTCAAGGAGAGCCTCTTCAAATTAGCAAGGCCTGATTTCAAAATAAAAAATAAAAAGGGCTGGAGATGTAGCTCAGTGGTAAATACCCCTGGGTTCAATCTGCAATCCCCACATAAAATTAGTAATGAATAGGGAACCACACAATAATAGTATATATAAAAATGTGAAAGATTCAGACTTTGTCATCAGATAACTTTCAGTCTGAAAGAGGATAGCACACATGAAAACACAAATCACTACAATATAAGCAAGTAGAATTAGCTAAGCACTTTGAATATCAGAGTTTGGTTATGTTGATGTGGGAAAGAGGCAGAGACAGAAAAGCTCTGTGTACTGGAAAATCAATTAAGTTTAGTTGAAGGCCAAGGTGCATTTTTTTCCCCCAAGCTGAGGAAAACAGTAAAGATTTTTAGCAGAATGATAAAAACTTACAACTTGGCTTTCACTATTCTTCTCATAGAAAGGGCAGAACGACCTTTCAAACTGTCCCTGGAGGAATTGAGGAAGAGGATTTGGGAAAGAAGCAAGAGTTATTTCTGGCAGTTTTTTTCCTCTCCAAGTAGCAGGTTCTTATTGTTAAAAAAGCCTGAAAATGGCCGGGCACGGTGGCATGCACCTGTAATCCCAGCACCTGGGAGGCTGAGGCAGGAGGATTGCGAGTTCAAAGCCAGCCTCAGCAACTTAGGGAGGCCCTAAGCAACTCAGTGAGACCCTGTCTCTAAATAAAATACAAAATAGGGCTGGGGATGTGGCTCAGTGGTGGAGTGCCCTTGGGTTCAATTCCCAGTACCAAAAAAAAAAAAAAGCCTGAAAACGTGTGTGTGCGCATATATATACATAAACATATGTATATATATATATGTGTATATGCACACACGTATACATATGTACACATCAAAAGATAGATATGATTTTGTGTGTGTATATACATACACACATGTAAAGTATGCTGCATATTAAAGAAATAGCAATATTTCCCATTCACTAACATTTAAGAATGTAATGGTTTCTATGTGGTACAACAGGTTATTTCATGGTAGCAATTCAACCATTGTTACTCTTCTAACTATCTTAGCTTTCATTTTCAACTTTAAGTAGTCACATCCAGGATGAACAAATTTAGAAACATTTCACAATGTATTCTGTTCACTAACAGTTTAAAAAATGTGAGTGTGAATTCCCCACTGGGGGGAAAAAAAAGAACAAAATTTCTTTCCTAAGGTAGAAGATATTCCTACTTGCTTAAAGGGCAAACCAAGTATGATTACCAAACATTCTGACTTAAACAGATTACCCAAGTGGATTTCTTTAGACCTGTCCTCTAGGATAAACTATGGTTTAGTTAACGCACGTTGATAATTTCATGTAATCCTCAACAATCCTATGAGGTAGGTATTATCTACTAACCTTTTATTTTACAAGGGAGAAAACAGGTTCAGAGGTGAAATCATTTGCCCACAGTGAAAGAAATAATGAAAATGGCTTTTGGCATATGAAACTTTGTCAGGCAATTATTTTTTCATGTATTTTAAAAACTGAGTGTTTTGAACACAGTCAAATAATACTCCCAGTCTCTGTAAAGTGAAAACTAGTATGGCTACATAAGTTAATGATAATTGCATAAGGTCACCTTCAGTACAAGCCAAGTATGGAAATAATTTTTTTTCTCTCCAGTCTAGTGCATTCTCAGTTCATGATGCTGATCTCATATTTCCCTGTACTGGTCTAACTTTTAGATGAAAAAGATAACCACGACTGCTCTCAGTGCAACTAATATTCAGTTAACAACCCACAAATAACTTCAAATCTACAAGGCTACCATTGGGTCGTCTCCCTGCGATGAAAAGAGAGAAAGAGCTGGGTTTACAGTTTCCTAGTTACGGTTGTAGAGACTGGAGAGAAGGTTCCTCTATGTGTGGTTAGAAACAAATGTACATCCACAGCTAAAATGTAAGACATCACTTAAGGAACGAGACACATCCAAGAGTGTTTTTCCTTGAGATTATAGTTACAAGAATAAAAATTCAGTGATAGGCTATGGCTGCAATAGCAGAGACAGAAGTAAGAAACGAAACAAAAACGCTGGATGATAAAGCCAATGCTACGGATACCTTCCCAATGACTTCAGACAAAGTAGGAGACTGAGCATGTAGAAATTAGAAGGCCAGGATGTTGAAGCAAGAAAAACGAAAGACCATGAGGACACACGGATATAAGGCTGTTGTAAATGGCTTCTTCATGATTTTGCTCACCTTGGAGACGATTTAGTGCGTTTTTGGCCAAGAAAAACATCATGGAAATGCAGACAGGTCCAGCAACTGCAGCTGCGGCTTTGATGTAAATTCACTCAAGGTAACCTTGCAGTGAGTCCTGAAAAACAAAATGGCTTTGGGCTGGAATCCTTAATGAGATTCGGTAAGATCTCGCGAGATTTGTAAAGACCTATAGAAATTCTAATCCTTTTTACCGCGAGGAAAGATAAAGGCCTTTTGGG
>JAJEJO010005672.1:391594-444184 GCA_020662805.1 Glaucomys volans | reverse complement strand
TAAGCAACTCAGTGAGACCCTGTCTCTAAATACAATACAAAATAGGGCTGGGGATGTGGCTCAGTGGTGGAGTGCCCCTGGGTTCAATCCCCAATACCAAAAAAATAATAATAATAAAATTTTAAAAATCAAAATAAAAAAAAGAGGGAAAGTGTTGTGGTACATATACACAATGGAATATTACTCAGCCATAAGGAAGAATGAAATTATGGCATTTGCTGCTGAATGGATGGAACTGGAGAATATTATGCTAAGTGAAATAAGCCAATCCCAGGTAAACAAAGGATGAATGTTCTCTATGATATGTTGATGCTGACTCACAGTGGTGTGTGTGTGTATGTAGATTCACTAGATTGGACATGGGGAATAGGAGGAAAGGAGGGGTGATGGGAATGAGAAAGACAGTAGAATGAATTGGACATAACTTTCCTATGTTCATGTATGAATACACAACCAGTGTAACTGCACATCACAAACAACCACAGAATGGGGAGTTATACTCCATGTATGTATGATATGTCAAAATACATTCTATTGTCATGTATACCTAAAAAGAACAAATATTTTAAAAAAATGGAGCCAGGCGCGGTGGCACACACCTGTAATCCAAGCGACTTGGGATGCTGAGTCAGGAGGATCGCGAGTTCAAAGCCAGCCTCAGCAACTTAGCGAGGCCCTAAGCAACTCAGTGAGACCCTGTCTCTAAATAAAATACAAAATAGGGCTGGGGATGTGGCTCAGTGGCCAACTGTCCCTGAGTTCAATCCCTGGTTCCAAAAAAAAAAAAAAAAAATGGAAGGCCAGGCGCAGTGATGCATACTTATAATCCCAGCAGCTTGGAATGCTGAGACAGGAGAATCACAACTTCAAAGCTAGCCTCAGCAATTTAGCAAGGTCCTAAGCAACTCAGAGAGACCCAGTCTCTAAATAAAAATACAAAAATGGCTGGGGATGTGGCTTAGTGGTTGAGTGCCCATGGTTGAATCCCCAGTACCAGAAAAAAAAAAAAAAAGATGGTAGGACCCGAGTTATCTGAATAACTTTTTTTCTAATAGTTTTAATTTTTTCTAATTGACACATATTTATGAGAAACAGTGTGATAACTTTGTTCATATATGCAGTGTGTAAGGATCAAATCAGGGTGATTAGGGTTGGGGTTGTGCTCAGTGGGAGAGCACTCATGAGGCACTGGGTTCAATCCCCAGCACCACATTAAAAAAAAAAAAAAAACTAAGTAAACAACACAAAGGTATTGTGTTCATCTAGAACTAAAAATACTTTTTAAAAATCAGGGTAATCAGTGTTTCCATCTCCTTAAATATTTATCATTAACCTCTCTGAAGGAAGCTACCTATTGTTTGGCCTGAACAAGAAACAAATTTCTGTCACATTTAGGCCAAAAAAAAGAAAAAAAAAACAGAGGTAAAGGATTTATTTACAAACTTACTTTTGCATCCATCCCCAAAACAAAATAACAAATAAAAAAGAAGGCATTTGCTGTCTATAAGTCCTTGTTAGTCTTTTAAATAGTAAATAAAGAAGTTCAACTAGAAAAAAATGCAACGAATACACAAAAACTTTAAAAAATAATTTTGAATATTATTTGCTTAGTGCTCCTGGCACAGTTCCTAGGACAGAAGATATTCAACAATTTTTTTTTCAAATTAATAACAATTCTTTGTTGAATTTTAGTAATTTTTTTAAATTTTAAAATTTCAATCCTTGCTCACAAATCACCACTCTACTTTCTAGAACAACGGAAGACTGGACTTGAAGATTGTCATTTCCCTCCTTGTGTCACAAAGCACAGCAATCCCACGTCCTGACACTGCCCACCATCTGACCATTACTTTGGCCCCTATGATCCATCAGAGAACGAGGACCAGGTGCAGTGTCCACCCGCATCCCATGCCCAAAGAAGGAAGTTCCTTCAGCCCTTTTGCCAACATGCTCTGGGGTCGCATTTCCCGGTCTGGACCAAAGGGTGGCTTGCCTTTGTGTTCTTGTTTGGTTCAGAACAAAGCTGCTGAAATTAATTTTGTAGTCCCTGAGCGAGCTTAGAAGTTTGGCAAGGCCGGGTGCGGTCTTGCAGGTCTGTAACCCCAGCACTTGGGAGGCTGAGACAGGAGGATCGAGAATTCAAAGCCAGCCTCAGCAACTTAGCGAGGCGCTAAGCAACTCAGTGAGACCCTGTCTCTAAATAAAATACAAAATAGGGCTGGGGATGTGGCTCCGTGATCGAGTGCCCCTGGGTTCAATCCCCAGTAACCCCCCCCCCCAAAAAAAAAGAAGTTTGGCAAAGTTCAGAGACTTCTCGAGAGTCAAACACTGAGGAGGGGGCGGGGAGCGCTGTGACCCACTAGTGGACGTGAAGAAGGGTCACGCGTGGGGATGGGGAAGGCAGCACGTATCAGGTCTGCAGCAGCTGCAGTTGCAACCCTCGGAATGTTGAGGGCTCCTGGGAATTCAGAGCTAAACCCGTAAGTTAAACACAGTGCCTTAAAGATTGGGAATAAAACCTAGGGCATGATTATTCAATAACCTATGGTTTGCTCTCTGCCCTTGAGTCATAATTTCTTATATACTAAAGAAGCAAAGCAAATGCCGCAGCGAGGAGAAAAGACCCGAGCCTCACGCCGGAAAACCCACACATCAGTTTGGGTTTGGGACTAAGAATGCCACCTTCACGTTAAAACTAGAACCTTCCTCTCATTTTTAAAATTTTGAGAGTTGGGCATTTTACCTACCTATGACCCAAACAGAAACCCCTCCAATCCTATGAAACCTGGTTTTAGTGTGGAGGCGGCCAGTTTGGGGACTAAGCTCACGGAGGGAAAAACCTAGGAGGTACTCCTGAATCGAGGAAATACTCCAGGATAACAACGCAACTCCTGTTCACATCTACTTTTCTAAGACAAAAATTCCCTCAGCTATACTGTTTTTGCTTTCCTACTTTCACTTATTTTCATTTTAAAGTAATTTGGATGTAGGATGAGGGACTAAGTGCCTATTATTCATGTGTCCCGTTCTTCTAGAATATTACACGAAAGAAGTGAATTTCAAGGATTTTTTTTTTTTTTTGGAACCAGGGATTGAACTCAGGGACACTCGGCCACTGAGCCACATCCCCAGCCCTATTTTGTATTTTATTTAGAGACAGGGTCTCACTGAGTTGCTGAGGCTGGCTTTGAACTCGCGATCCTCCTGACTCGGCCTCCCAAGTCGCTTGGATTACAGGCGTGCGCCACCGCGCCCTGCTCAGGGACTTCTAAATGAGTCTTAAGAGTCAGTTTCAGCTACTTCGGGCCATTTTAGAGTCGTCATCTGCAACGATTCACAACTGCGCATGCGTCCTTCATGCTTCAAGCGCCGCTAGAGCATCATCTTCACGCGCAATGAAAGGGGCAGACCAACATGTTTAGCGGACCAATGAAAAGCTTCCAGATGAGCCTTTTTCTATTGGCTAACGAGGACCAATTAGAAGCGAAATGTCTTTTAGCGGGCGTCTAGCAGCAGCCCACTGTGACGTAATGTGAGGGGTCGCCCCGCAGGGCTGAGCTGAACCAATGAGAAAAGGCAAGGGGCCGGCTTGCCTTTTCTCACGCCCCACCCTCAGACCCTGCCAAAGGAAAGTTTCGCATACAGTGGGGTAGACAAGCGAACATGGCAGCCTGTAGGTGGTTTTGGTGTGTCTCTGTGACCATGGCGGTGGCGCTACTGCTCATTTACGAGATTCCCTCGGCCTCTGCCCAAAGAAAGAAGGAGGTGAGGACGCGTCTTCCAGCAATCGGTTTTTTTTCCCCAATGTGCGGAGCATGAAAGAATCTGTTCACTTCTTCCTGCCCTTCTTTCCCCGCCAGTTTCTGTGCCTTTTAGTGTCTTCAGTTCCGCCGTTTTCAGAGTTGTTGGCTCCTCGAGAGAAGAAACTGTAACGCTTTGTTTTCTGGGGGTGTAATCTAACAGTGGGGTGGAGTAGGTGACAACCTGACTTCTCTAGGCCTGTGAATGTATATAACTACAAGTTTTGACACTTCTTTGAGTTTGGGCCCTTTCGAGTGTTGGGGATAGGGAGTTTGATTTTAGAACCAGAGGGTAGAATACAAGTCTTTCTTTCTTTTTCTTTTTTTTTTTCTTTGTGGTGCTGGGGATTAAACCCAGGGCCTTGTGCTTGCAAGGCAAACACTCTACCAACTGAGCTAAATCCCCAGCCCCAAGTCTTTCTGTTGTCGGCAAATGTAACTTCTTTTTTTGGGGGGGGGGGGGTACTGGGGATTGAACCCAGAGGTGCTTAACAACTAAGCTACATTCCCAACCCTTTTGATTTTAAGACATTGTCTCATTAATGAGACAATGCTGAGGTTGGCCTCAAACTTGTGATCCTCCTACCTCTGCCTACCCACTCGTTGGGAATATAGGGGGCGCCGGCCCAAATGTAACTCCCTGTACATGTATAAGAAAGGTTTTCTACCATTATCATTTCAGGAGTGTGAAAATTACCTGGAGTGAAATTAGGCTCGGTTTATTACATTGTCCAAATATTTAAAAAATGCAAAAAATATCAAGCATGCTATACGCTGTTCTAAGCACTTGATATACTTGTATGAACAGAACTAAGATCCCTCTTTATGGAATTTAGAAGCTTTAGGAAGTGGAGGAGATATAGTACTGTTTATTCACTATTGAAAAATCCCAACAGATGAATTTTAACATTGTGTTTTGAAATATGTGACATAGAGCCATATGTGTGTGTGTGTGTGTATATATATATATGTATATATATATATACTTTTTTTTAATACCACGCATTGAACCCAGGGGTGTTTAGCCACCGAGCCTCATCCCCAGCCCTTTTTATGTTTTATTTTGAGACAGAGTCTCGCTAAATTGCTTAGGGCCTCGCTAAATTGAGGAGGCTGTCTTTGAACTTGGGATCTTCCTCCCTCTACAGCTGCTAGTGTCACAGAACAGCTGGGAATACAGGCGTTTGCCACCACGCCTGGCTATTTTTTCTTTCGAAACAGGGTCTCACTAAATTGCTAAGGGCCTTGCTGACTAATTTTCGGAGGCTGCCTGGTACTTGTAATCCTCCTGCCTCATACTCCTGAGTCTCTGGGATTACAAGTGTGTGCCACTGGACTCAACTGATGTGCTTTTTATGAAGAGTCCCAAGCCATTCCCAAAACAAGATGGAGAGCAGTACATATTATTATATGCTAGAATCCTTATTTTTAAAAAAATATGCATATATGTAAGTGTGTATATATGCATATGTAAGAGTGACCTCTGTAAGGATACTCAGCAATCTCTATCTGTGGGAAGTTGGTAGAGTTGATGAGGGAAATGATTTCAGTATTTACCTTATATACTGGAATTGTCTGAAATTCTGCAATAGCCACTTATTCTTTTTTTTTTTTTCTTCATTACTGGGGATTGAACCCAAGGGTGCTTCATCACTTAGCCACATCCACAACCCATTTTTTTATATTTGATTTAGAGACAGAGTCTTGCTAAGATGCATAGGGCCTCGCTAAGTTTTTTTTTTTTTTTTTTTTTTTTTTTTTTGGTACTGGGGATTGAACCCAGCACTCGGCCACTGAGCCACATCCCCAGCCCTATTTTGTATTTTATTTAGAGATAGGGTCTCACTGAGTTGCTTAGCACCTTGACCTTGCTGAGGCTGGCTTTGAACTCATGATCCTCCTGCCTCAGCCTCCCAAGTGCTGGGATTACAGGTGTGTGCCACAGTTGCCCTGTATCTAACCTGTTCTTTACACTGCTGCCAGGGGTGCTAAGTTGAAAAATCTGAAAACTCTTTAAGCTATTTTGCAGATATAAAAAAAGCCTCTATAGCCAGTTTCTGGTCTGCTTCTTCCTGGACTAGTGCTACTGAATTAGCTGCCTGCACATGCAGGACTTCTGCTAGAGTCTCTAACCTCATCCCTACCATTCACCTGAGGGTTTGTACTCTTCAAATCTTAGCTTAAATAATACCTTCTTCCTCAGCCAAACTTTTCTTGGTTCCCACCAGGTGAATTGACATGAATTCAGGATATCATTTTGTCAATGTTTTTATACCAGTTTGTTTTTGGTACTGGGGATTGAACACAGAGGCACTTAACCACCAAGCCACATCCCCAGCCCTTTTTATATTTTATTTAGAGACAGGACTTCACTAAGTTATTGAGGCTGGTTTTGAAATTGTGATTCTCCTGTCTCAGCCTCCTGAGCCACTGGGATTACAGGCGGGTACTACCACACTGGGCAATAAGATGTTTTTCAATTGCCCTTTTGTGATCTTTTTTTATGAGGAATATTCAGAAAATAAAATCACCTGCATATTTTTAAAAATATTTCTAGTTGTAGATGGACACAATACCTTTATTTTATTTATTTTTATGTGGTGCTGAGGATCGAACCCAGTACCTCACATGTGCTAGGCAAGTGCTCTACCACTGAGCCACAACCCCAGTGCACCACCTGCATCTTTTAAGAACATAAGCTGTCATTAGAAAAACTAAGGGGACTGGGGATATAGCTCAGTTGGTAGAGTGCTTGCCTTGTAAGCACAAGGCCCTGGGTTCAATCCCCAGCACCACAAAAAAAGAAAGAAAAAGAAAAACTACATTCTCTAGCACTGACACAGATGCAAAGCCCTGCAATCTTTAGAATATAAGTTATTACAGAGAAATAGATTCAATAGCAGTTACAAAACAAACATTTTGAGACACCCTCCAAGAAAAAATCTAGGAAAGGAGATGGTGATACATTGTACCTGAATCTGAGAAGTAGGTGAACTGAGAATGGAACAGATGGCATCTAAAGATTAAAGATGCTCTCTTTGCTCACTGTCTGTCTCCTTCAGTAATTACCTGCCAATTATTTTTCTAGATCTGTTCAGTCTCACTCTTAATTTAAAGATGGAGTTGGAAATATATTGTTTAACCAGGAATTTTATTTTCTAACATCTGAAGACTGGTAGATGATTAAGGAAGCTAAAAATATGAAGAATTTTTAGGCATAAACCCTAGAATAAAGATACAAGGAAGTTTTGGACAAGAGGGAGGTATATTTTCGACAATTCAGATTGGTGATGCTTAGCTATATTACTTCTGAAATTCAAAATGAATATGACAATCAGTTTTAGCTCCAAATGATAATATATTCCTTTACTCTATTTTTTAAAAATATTTTTATTTGTAGATGGACACAGTACCTTAATTTTATTTATTTATTTTCATGTGGTGCTGAGGATCAAACCCAGTGCCTCACACATACTAGGCGAGCTCTCTACTGCTGAGCCACAACCCTAGCCCCATTCTTTATTTTTTTGGTAATGGGACTTGAACCCAGGACATTGCACATATTTGGCAAGCACTGAACTACATCCCTGGCCCTTTTAAATTTTGTTATTTGTGTATGTATCTATTAATTGTGAAACCCAGGAAAGCTCTGCCACTGAAATATATCCTCAGCCCTTTTTTTATTTTGAGACAGACTCTAAGTTGCTGAGGCTGCCATCGAATTTGCAATCCTTCTATCTGAGGCTACTGAGTTGCTGGTATTACAGGCATGCATCACCACACCTGGAAAATTTAAAACTCTGGAGTAAGCCTGAACTGGTGGCATACTCCTGTAACTCCAATGACTAAGGAGGCTGATGCAGAAGGATCATAAGGTCCAGATCAGCCTCAGCAATTTAGCAAGACCAAATCTCAAAAATAGAAAGGACTGGGGATGTTGCTCAGTGGTAAAGTGTCTCTGGGTTCAATCCCCAGTATTGCAAGAAAAAAATCAATTATTGTGAATATGAAATAGAACCTTTCTTTTCTTTTTTGAGACAGGTTCTTGCTGTGTTTGTCAAGGCTGGCCTCACACTCCTAAACTCAAGCAACTATCCTGTCTCAGCATCCCAAGTAGCTGGGATTACAGGTTCCTGTGCCACCACATCCATCTCTTATAATTATCATGTTCCAGGCTTTGTTCATGTGATTTTATTGTAAAAGTTTAAAATTAGTTTTTTGTTGTGATCTGCTTTCAGTTGATTTTCAGAAATTTACCTAGTTGCCACTGCATTAAGCAGTCTTTTGAAGATTACCCCACTTTATAAACTTTAGAAGGAAGATGTAATTCCTTTGAAATTCTGTCTTCTATTTGATAAATCATTTGGGGATTGAATTTCTATTCTATTAACACATAGGATGAAGAACACTATACACTTTTTATATTTTTCTGGATAAAAAGGTCTTAAGAATTTTTGTGTACAAAAACTCTACGTATCGCAGTGGCAAACATCTGTAATCCCAACTGTGTGGGAGGCTGAGGCCGGAGGATTGCAGGTTCAAAGCCAGTCTCAGCAACTTCAGGAGGCCCTTAGAAACTTAGGGAGACCCTATCTGTAAATATAAATATAAAACGGTCTGGGGATGTGGTTCAGTGGTTAAGCTCCTCTGGGTTCAATGCCCAGTACAAAAAAAAAAAGAAAGAAAGAAAAGAAAACTGTATGTATTTATAACTTACTCAAAGCACATTTGTTTTATTGGTATGATCATGTATCTGTATGGTTAAATATAGATAGAATATTCAAATCTACAAAAATACTTGTTAAAACTTTACACTTTTTCCCCAAATAGGCCCAAATAGGATCTCTTATTACAGTGAGTAAAATAGCCAAATTGTTTGAATTTGCTAGCAACTATCAAATTTAATTTGAAAATACAACAAAAATAATGATGGCTTTAAAATATAGAATGCATATTCTAAAAATGTTAACTAATACTCTCTGAGCTGGGAAGAATTAGCAGGTTCTTGAAGTTATCTTGATCACCACTTGCCCCTCTTAGCCTAGCTACCTCCCTGGTTTGCTCTTTCTCATAGGCTTTACCAATTACTTGTTTCATTGTTCCACAAGTCTCAATTACTTGTTATATGTCAGTTTTTCCAGTGTGTATCTATTTATCTTCAGGTTTAGAATCTATATTTTTCTTTAAGTTTATAGTCTATTTGGTTTTCCATATGTGGCATATTGATTTTTTGGCTTTTACTGGATATTTTGTATCTGCTTCAAAATTGTTTTTTGAGATGGGGTCTCACTATATTGGCCAGGCTGGTCTCAAACCCCTGGGCTCAAGTGTTCCTCCCACCTTACCCTTCTGGGTATTGGGGACTATAGATATATACCACCACACCTGGCTAAAACTAATTTTTATGCAGTTTTTTCCCCATCATTCGTGGAGTGGTACTAAGGAAATAAAACTGGTTTCAGTATTAGCTGAATTCAGACATGCTTTAAAGGCAAAACATGTGATTTTAGAATCCATTTTACTATTCTCTTCCTAAAATGGAAAAAAACCCTGCTGATTCTATGTAGGCATTTATATGTATAATCATTGTTTCTTCCTTTTATGCTCATGTATGCAAGTCAGTCCATTCCCAGCTGCATTTCTTTTTTTTGGTGGGGAGGGGACCGGGGATTAAACTCAGGGGCACTCGGCCACTGAGCCACATCCCCAGCCCTATTTTGTATTTTATTTAGAGACAGGGTCTCACTGAATTGCTTAGGGCCTCACTAAGTTCCTGAGGCTGGCTTTGAACTCGCAATCCTCCTGCCTCAGCCTCTCGAGTCGCTGGGATTACAGGCCTGCACCATCCCACCCGGCTTGCATTTCTTTTTTTTTTTTAATGGCAAGGAAACAACTACAACAAAACCAAGTTCAACAGCAAAAAGAAAGAACAAAATACTTGAGTAGACATTTTTACAAAGAAGACAGCCAACAGGTATATGAAAGAGTGCTCAACATTACTAATCATTAGAGAAGTGCAAACCCAAATCAGAATGAGGTGTTATCAGAACCCTGTATGTATGTGTGTGTGTGTACACACACACACACACACACACACACACACACAGTGGAATATTATTCAACTTTTTTTCCAGCTGCATTTCATTAAATAGAAATTCAGTACACATTTAACTTAGTGATGCCTATGTGGTAAGATACTGTGTGTTTCTGCTGTCTAATAGCTAGTAGACTAGAGAGGGAATCAGCTGTCAAAGTATCTTAGAATGTAAAGCTGTAGAATATGGGTAATGGAAAATGTAAGTGGGTAAATGCTTCTGAATGATGAACTGCTCCATGATTTCTGAAACCTTTATAGACACCCTTGTAAAGAAGAGCAAAAGCATAAGTTAGCATTAATCTACATAGAGATTCAAGGAGATTCAAGATTCTTGCCTTCTATACTTTGTTACCCTTTCCTATCTTTTTTTTTTGCTAGTGAAGATTGAACCCAGGGGCACTTTACCACTGAGGTACATCCCCAGGCCTTTTTATTTTTTGTTTTGAGACAGAGTCTCACTAAGTTGCTGAGACTGGACTTGAACTTGCAATTCTCCTGCCTTAGCCCCTGGAGTTGCTAGGATTGTAGGCATGCACCTGGCTTTTATATTCTTATTCTGCAAAGATTGAACATCAAGGGTGGGGAGAAAGAAAAGGATAAATAAACTTGTTGACATTTAATCTCAAACTGAAACTTCACATGTCAAAAAATGCTGCTTTTCCACTGCCTTGTGATGTTTGACTATTTTTTAATACCTTTATTTTTATGTGGTGCTGAGGATCAAACCCAGTGCTTCACATGTTCAAGGCAAGTGCTCTGCCACTGAGCTACAGACCCAGCCCTGTGATGATTGACTGTTAAAAAAGGAAGAAAAAAAATATAGCTCTATTTGTGTGTAGACATAAATTTTCATTTCTGTGGGATAAATTCCCAGGAATGCAACTGCTAGGTTGTGTGGTAAGAGTATCTTTAGTAGCTTGATTTTTAAAGAAGCAGCCAAACTGTTTTCCAGAGTGGCTGTACCATAATACATTCCCCACCAGCAATGTTTGAGATCCAGTTTCTCCATATCCTCTCATGTTTGGTACTGTCACTATATATTATTTAGTAACAGTTGTATAGTGGTGTCTCTTTCAGCTCCTCATTTGCATTTATGTAATGCTGATGATGTTGAACTCTTATTTTCCCCCAGTGCTAGATTTTGAATCCAGGGCTTCTCATTGTACACTTTTCACCTGTTTATTTGCTATCTGTAGTTCCTCCTTAATGAAATGTCTTATGTATTTTGCCCATTTTCTGATTGAAGTGTTTGTTTTTTATGTTTGAGTTTTGGGAACTTTTGTTTTCATTTTTGTACTGCCGGGGATTGAACCAAGACATCCTGGGCTACATCCCCAGTCTTTTTATTTTTCATTTTGAGGCAAGATCTCACTGAGTTGCTGAAGCTGGCCATGAATTGGGAATCCTCCTGCCTCAGCATCCTGAGTAGCTGGGATTATAGGCATGTGCTACCATGCCTGGCTACTGTTGAGTTTTGTAGGTTTTAAAAAAATAAATTGTAGCCAGGAACTGCAACGCACATCTGTAATTCCAGTGACTTAGAATTTGAGGCAGAAGGATTGTGAGTTCAAAACCAGCCTTGGCAACTTAGAGAGAACCTGTCTCAAAATAAAAAAGCCTGGGAATGTCACTCGGTGGTAGAATGCCCCTGGGTTAAATCCCCAGTATCATTAGGAAATACACAAATACACATATTTTAACTACTAATCTTTTATCAGATATGTTCTGAAAATATATTTCCTGCTCTGTAGATGATCTTGTTTTAGAACTTTAGATTTAAATATGTTATCCATACTACATTTACGTATGTTGTCATATATACCTTATGTAAAATTAAGTATGTTGTCCAGGGCTGGGGGTATAGCTCAGTTCGTAGAGGGCTTGTGCCTATCAAGCACAAGGCCCTGGGTTCAATCCCCAGCACTACAAAAAAATGTATGTTGCCCAATTGTAAGTTAATTTTATGTAAGGTATATATTATTTCATATTCATTAGAATTTCATATCTTTGGCTATGGATTTTCATTTGCTCCTGCATGATTTACTGTAAGGGATCTTCTTCCTATACTAAGTTACTTTTGCACCTTTGTACAAACAGAAATCAGTTGGCTATATTTGTATAGGTCTATTTCTGGATTTTGTGATTTTTTTTGTTGTTTGTTTTGCAGGGCTGGGGATCAAACCCTGGGGCCTTGCACATGCTATGCAAATGATCTGCAACTGAGCTAAGTCCCCAACCTTTATTATAATATTTTATTTTGAGACAGGATCTCCCTAGGTTGCCCCAGCTGGCAGCTGACCTCAAACAGGATCCTTCTACCTTAGACTCCCAAGTCTCTGAGATTACAGGTGTGAGCCACCCCACCAAACTACTCTGGTTCTTTATTCTGTTCTATTAACCTTTGGGTTTTTCCTTTCAACAGTACCATGTTGTCTTCATTATTGTAGCTTTGTAATAAAATAATCATGTAGAGTAATTCCTCTCACTTTATTCTTCATTTTCAAGACTGTATTCTTTGTAGCTTTTCTAAAAATAAGTAAAATTGTATATGAAAATAGCCGGTTGGTTTAATTCAATATTCTTTGTAATATTTGGCAAATGAAAGGCTTTATGATTTTATGTTATTTCACTTATTGGTAAGTAATAAGAAACTCTTATAAAAGTTGTAATATTTGATTACATCTTATGAAATTCTAAATTTTAAAAATAATTTTCATTCAACTCAACTACCCAATTTTGGTTTTAGTTCTCTGACATTTTCTGTGTACTTCTGCTTGATAGTCTTGGCTTTAAGTAAGTTGCCTCGCTAAAGTAACTTTTCGTTTTGTTTTGTTTTGTTTTGTTTTGTTTTGTTTTGAGATGGGAATTCACTGTGTTGCCCAGGCTGGTCTCAATCAACTCTCTCATTTCAGTCTCCTGAATAGCTGAGACTACAGGCATCTGCTCCCATTTCCAGCTTTAAATGCCAAGTTGAAAATATTAACAGCATGCTCACTTTTTTTTTAGATGGTGTTATCTGAAAAGGTTAGTCAGCTGATGGAGTGGACCAATAAAAGACCTGTAATAAGAATGAATGGAGACAAGTTCCGTCGCCTTGTTAAAGCCCCACCAAGAAATTACTCCGTTATTGTCATGTTCACTGCTCTCCAACTTCATAGACAGTGTGTTGTTTGCAAGTATGAACTTTCAACTACACATTAAAACTAAATAACTCAGTATTTTAACCATTTCTCAATCCCAGAAGAACGAAATTAGTATAAATAATGTGCCTTATTAGGATGTCTGTAGTAACACATAATGCTACTACTCTTTTATATCAAATTTTGGTTGTATATGTTGGTGGGGGAGTATGAATAAGGTATTATAGCCATCATATGAATTACTTAAAAATCAAACAATAGGACTGGGGATATAGCTCAGTTGGTAAAGTGCTTGCCTTGCAAGCACAAGGCCCTGGGTTCAATCCCCAGCACCACACACACAAAAAATCAAACAATAATCCTATATACAGGTATCAACTTATAAAACTATGTGCCAGTAGCATCAATGTAGTATTTTATTATTTATAAATTCTTTCAACTTCATACTCTTGTTTTATTATAATAATCCCAAAAAGTAGGTAAAGCAAATATTCTTCCATTTTTGGAAGACATGGGCACCCAAAATTTTAAGTGGTCTACCCAAAATTTGAGGTGTTTATTAATGCAATAATGATGGCTTCATACTAGTTTGGAGTATGAATGAATTGGGGACTTCTTATGAAACAAAGATCCCTATTATCTCACATGTAGAGTCTGAAAAGTCTTAACTCAGCTGGGCATGGTGGCACATTCCTGTAATCTAGGTGATTCAGAAGGCTGAGGCAGGAGGACTGCAAATTTGAGGCCAGCCTCAACAACTTAGTGAGGCCCTAATCCTGTCTTAAAATTTAAAAAGCACCACCTGGGACTGGGGATATAGCTCAGTTGGTAGAGTGCTTGCCTTGTAAGCACAGGGCCCTGGGTTCAATCCCCAGCACTGCAAAAAAAAGAAAAAAAAAGCTCCACTTGGGTTCAATTCCTGCTACCCCTACAAAAAAAAGTCCAACTCAGAGAAGCACAAGGTAGAATGGTGGTTACCCAAGGAATGGAGGTGAGATGGGGAAAGGGGAGATGCTGATCAAAGGATATATAGTTTCATTTAAATAGGACTTATAAGTTTTAGCGATCTATAGTAATAGCATGGTGACCACAGTTAATAATAATGCATTGTATACTTTGAAATTACTAAAAGTATTTTTTGAACTTCAGCTCAATTTTATGTGCACAACAATTGACAAATCTGAACCACCTTAAAGAGAAATTATTCTAAAATTTATAAAACCTATAAATAATCATAGGCAAAACCACTATATTAAAACAGATTCTCCAGCAAGTAAAAATCTGGCAGTTTAAACGTGGTTGTATCCACTTTAGATACAAGACAAAACTCACTCTTTAAAGTGGCTCCACATTGGCACATACATGTATTTGTAATGAATGCACACATGCTATGTATTGTAAAAGTATATTTTAAATGTTCTCATTACAAAAGAATAAGTAGGTGAGGTGATGAATTAGCTTGATTTAATCATTCCAAAATGTATATGTATGTCAAAAATCTCACACTATACCATAAATATATAGTTATTTTTTGTCAGTTAAAATAATTTTTATAACTTTTATTTTTTTATGTGGTGCCAAGAATCGAACCCAATGCCTCATACATGCTAGACAAGTGCTCTACCACTGACTATAATCCCAGTCCTATTAATATAGTTTTAAAGCCATAGATGTATGATTTCTTTGTGTTATTTTGTGGTGATTATTAACCTTGGAGATGGAAACTAATCTCACTTAAATTTTGATCAAATGATGGTTTCCTGACTTATTTTACTATTTCTGAATGATGTTAGGGATAAAGATTACTAGTCCCTTGAAAACACCATCGACAATTGAAAATGATAGACTGTAAAATAAATTAACGTTTGTTTTTTTGTGGTTTTTTTTTTTTTTTGGTACTGGGGATTGAACCCAGGGGCACTCCACCACTGAGCCACATCCCCAGCCCTATTTTGTATTGTATTTAGAGACAGGGTCTCACTGAGTTGCTTAGGGCCTTGCTAAGTTGCTGAGGCTGGCTTTGAACTCGTGATCCTCCTGCCTCAGCCTCCCAAGTACTGGGATTACAGGCGTGTGCCACCGCGCCCAGCTAATGTTTGCTTTTTAGTGTCTTTTACATAAATATTTTCTCATAGATTTAAGGGAGAGAGTCTTATTATGTTGCCCTGGCTGTCCTTGAACTCCTGGGTTCAAGTGATCTTCCCACCTCAGCCTCTTCAGTAGCTAGGACTGTAGGTGTGTGACACCCCATGTTTACTCACATTTTTAGATTAGTATGCATGACCTGGGAATTCACTTTAAGAAAAATGACAAAGCTCCTCTATGTAAAACTAGTTAAATAAAAACTTGAAGTCTCTCCAAATACTGGCTGCCTATAAGCCTTGTTAAATGAAAGGATTTTCTCATTGGAGGTAGGGGCTAGTCAAGGTATTTGGCTCCATGGTTCTTATTTTGGGGGATGGATGCTAGATATAAATTAAAAGTCAATAGAGGAAGGAAAAGGAGTAGGTATTAACTATGAATAAACTTTAGAAATACTTCTAATTTAGGTCACTCAGTAGCAATCAGGAGTGTACAAAAATGTCAGGGAATAAATACAAAATCTTTCATAATTCCATATTAAATGCAAATTAATGGGATTCTTTTTGAAAAATATTTTGTTTTTTATTTCTAGGTGGACACAATACCTTTATTTTATTTTTATGTGGTGCTGAGGATCGAACCCAGGGCCTCACACATGCTAGGCGAATGTTCTACCACCAAGCCACAACCCCAGCCCTAATGGGATTCTTACTAACCAGTTTTACCTGGTATCTTACTTTCTATAAGACTAAATTTAAAATTAACTCCTATTTGCCAGATATGTTGGTGTACACTTATAATTCCAGCAACTTGGGAGGATGAGACAAGGAGATTACAAGTTTGAGGCCACCCTTAGCAAATTAGTGAGACTCTAATCAAATTAGTAAGACCCTATCTCAAAATAAAAAATAAAAAGAACTAGGGATATAGCTCAGTGATAAAATGCCCCTGAGTTCAACCCCCAGTAATAAATTAAAAATTAACTCACATTTTCTTAAGTTCATTCAACAAATAAAAATTAAGTAGAACCAATATGAATAATATTGTAGGTTTTATGCTATCAGGAAGAAAAGTACAAGAAAGGTACCCTACCTACCCTTATCATCAGGTTAGGGAAATGGGATATACACATGAAAATTTAGCTGGCATTATGAGGCAATCTATGATTAAGTATCATAGGAACATTTTTTTTTTCCTTTTAGTACTGGAGATTGAATTCAGGGATGTTCTACCAGTGAGCTATATTCCCAGCCCTTTTTATATTTTTGAGACAGGGTCTCAGTAAATTGCCCAATTTAGCCTCAGACTTGCAATACTCCTGCCTCAGCCTCCCAAGTAGCTGGGATTACAGGCATGCACACCCAGAAAGGTGAACTTTATGCATAATGAATACTATGAAATTTTAGGAAGCACACATAACAGGAGCGGTTAGGTTAGGATTGGTGTAATGGCAGAGATAGAACTTGTTCTAGGACTAGAGAAATGGATCAGATTTAGATAGAGGCAGGATATTATGATTGGAAGCACTAATGTGCTCAAGAATACAGAGATAGGTACTAGAATCAAGGGATCCTGTTTGATATTGATTAATAATATTACCAAATAAAAGCTAGATGCACTATTCAGAACTAGGTGATAACCTTGAATAATGAGTGAAAGCTTGGAGACTATTTGAAAGGCAATATAACAGTAATAATGGTTTCTGAAAAGAGGAAGAGTTTCAGGAGAGTAGTAATTTAAGAAGACTGCTATTTATTGCAGCATAAGAATGATTGGAGAAGGAGAAAGTAGAGTTAGTATTTTAATATCCTATTAGATATTAAGGTTCTGATCCTAGATTATAGCAGTAAACATGAGTGACTGGGGATGTTTACAATTCAGCAGTAGAGTGTGTGGCTAGCAAGAACAAGGCCCTAGGTACAATCCCCAGCACTAAAAGAAATAAAGAGGAGAGAATAGAGTTGAAAGTTCATCACAAATAAATAATTGACAGATCTTACAAACTGAAAGTGTATGGGAGTATATGGAAAAAGTCAAAGATGACTTGAGGTTTTAGTTAATCTTAGTTCCATAGTCTTATCTTTCATCCTAAAAATTCATCAGATTGCATTTTTATCAAGTAGCATTTGTGCTTTAGATTTTTAAAAGTAGATTAATACTGTAGTTCCTCATTCTCTGGGGAAAATATTTTTACCTTGTCTTTGAATTCTTAGAAGTATCTTGGCGTATTTAAAATTATTGTTAAGGGGCCTAAGGGTATAACTCAGGTTAGTAGAGTGCTTTCTTTGCATGCATAAGGCCCTGGGTTCAATTCCCAGCACCACAAAAAAATTATTGATAGGGCTGAGGATGTAGCTTGGTGATTGAGCACTTGGGCTCTGGATTGGATCCCCGGCACTGCCAAAAGAAAGGTATGGAAATTGGTTATAGTGGTGTGAGCCTGCAGTCCCAGCACTGGGGATACTGAGGCAGGAGAATAACTGGAACCCAGGAGTTTGAGGCTGGAATGGACAATGTAGCAAGATCACATCTCAAAATTGTTGTAGAGACAAATAGCTGGATTTTTCCAGTGATCATTGAAAGGGCATTGATACAATAAACACATACAAAGTATGAAATGGAGTACTGATTTCTGGTGAAATCTCCAACACTTGGGATAAAGCTTCTCTTAGACCAAAACAAGGTTTGTCCTAATTTTGTCAGCACAGCCTGACTTACTTCTCAATGATTTCTAATATTTCTCCCATTGAAAAAATGCTTAGTTGAACCATGTTTTTACTGCTGATGAACTAGATTGATTTTAGAAATTGTTTTACATGTTATCTTCACAAATCTGATTGCATCCAGGCAAGCTGATGAAGAATTCCAGATCCTAGCAAACTCTTGGCGATATTCCAGTGCATTTACCAACAGAATATTTTTTGCCATGGTGGATTTTGATGAAGGGTCTGATGTATTTCAGATGGTAAGATCTTTAATTTATTCTCTTATATAGGAATATTTGAAATATAAATAAAGTAGAATGTATTTATCACTTGGCTACAAGAAGTTAAATAGGACTGCTCTTAAGTAAGATTTAGAATATTAGTGAACTAAAAGCTATACGTAAGCTAAGCATAAAAGGTAATAATCAGTGCTAATCTGTTAGAATGTGGAACTTGGTTAGTAATCAAGTAACATACATATATTTTACTTACATATATTTTGTTGTGGTAAAATACATATAATAAAAAACTTACCGTTTTAACTATTTCAAGTGAACAACTTATAAAGTAATTTTTACATGAAAACATGAATGCTGCTATTTTGTCACCATTATGTACTACTGAAGTCCTCAGTCCAGCCTGTCTTTATCCCCTTGCCTCTTGTCTTAATGGAAAAGATCCTTCCTATTATTCAAAGATGAATCTTTTTCCTGTGGACTGGATACCATACCCTTCTGCTTTGTCAGTCATGAGCTTTCACACCTGTATTCTCAACTGCAGCCTCTACTAGTTCTTTCCCCTTGTATATAAACACTCAGGGACATAGATTCAGTTTTGTCTTTGTAATTTTGTCTAACTCATAGTTTAACATGTTCTACTCAATATAATTGTATTAAAAAAGATCTGCATGTAACTCCTTGCTATATACATCTTCACATGAATGACTTCTGAATCCAAAACTTCATTTTATGCCAAATAAAATTCCCGCTTCTCCCTAACTTTGGTCTCCCAGTGTTCCACATCATTAGAAACATTTTGTCATCTTCATTTTATTGTACAGCATCTGTCATAGATATCACCCTTTTTCATTCTAATGTCCTCATCATCTCTTGCTTGAATTAATGCAATTGCTCTTTTGGTTTGGGGTTTTTTTTTTCAGTACCAGGAGTTGAATCCAGAGGCACTTAACCACTAAGTCACATCCTCAGTTGTTTTTATTTTTTATTTTGAGACAGGGTCTCACTGAGTTGCTTAGGGCCTCACTAAGTTGCTGAGGCTGGCTTTGAATTTGTGATCCTCCTTCTTCAGCCTCCCAAACAGCTGGGATTATAGGCACATGCCACTGTGCCCAGCTAATACAATTGCGTTTTAACCAGTCCCCTTAACCTTCTATGAAACACTCTCTCTGTATTGCCTTCTAGAAAATACTGGATTCTTTTCTATGAGGTACTAGTGAGAAATCTTGGGGAATTCTTTTTTTTTTTCAATTTTTTTGTTTTAATATTTTTTTAGTTTTCAATGGATTTTTAAATTTTATTTATTTATGTGTGGTGTTGAGTATCGAACCCAGGGCCTCATACATGACAGGTAAGCGCTCTACCACTGAGTCACAACTCCAGCTCTTGGGGAAATTTTCAAATTTAGAAAACACTAGTTTAAACATTAAACTGTTTTTTTTTTACTTCAGGATTCAAGAACTGTGAGGAGTCTGAGGTTTTACACTACTTGCAGGCTAACAAGTTAACCTGCCACAGTTTCATGGATGCTGGCAGAAGACATAATACTCATGGGTCAGAGTTAAAGAACTTTAAGCTGGGTGCAGTGGCGCACGCCTGTAATCCCAGCAACTCAGGAGGCTAAGGCAGGAGGATCGCGAGTTCAAAGCTAGCCTAAGCAACTTAATGAGGCTCTAAGCAACTCAGTGAGACCCTGTCTCTAAATAAAATACAAAATAGGGCTGGGGATGTGGCTCAGTGGCCAAGTGTCCCTGAGTTCAATCCCTGGTTCAAAAAAAAAAAATAACTTTAATACTCATAACAAGAGCAAGTATTCAAAATATCAGCATTTATTGCAAAGGGTCCCCAAGACCTACATGGCATATGCAGAGAGGGCTAATGAGATACATTATCGGAAGAGGACCACCAAGCTTTAGGAACCCAAATCTCTCTAAGAATTAAGCATGCCTTTGCTTTGAAGGAAACTCCATCTCTTTCTTCCAAGGCTATGCAAATATCCTTGAGAAGATTGTTGAGAACAAAAAGTCAATCAAGGGCTGGGGTTATAGCTCAGTGGTAGAGCGCTTACCTGTCATGTGTGAGGCACTGGGTTCAATTCTGAGCACCACATGTAAATAAGTAAAGGGCCATTGACAACTGAAAATATAATTTTAAAAAAAGGCAATCAATGCCTTTGCCCAAAAGACATATAGAAACCTGAGAAACCCATAAAAATTTGTCTACCAACACAGAAAGTCTCAGAGACTTTAATATGGTATATGTGTTATACTTTCCTTTCCAATAAGGAGTTCTAATATACAGAATTTTCCAAATTACTAACTTAATGAAGCATTTTGGCTAGATTCCATGTAACTTACTTTGTTGTGTCATGTGGGGAATCCAATCTGGGGCCTCATTCATGGTAGGCAAGTGCTCAATTACTGACTTGTACACCCTTAGTATGGTGCTTAGCATGTGTAATGCCCTGTGTTCAATCCCCAGGACAAGAAAAGTTGTGTAGACAAAGACCAGAATTCCTTAGTCTTCCTATTTTTCTCTTCCTTTTTTTTTGAGGGGGGGTACTGGGGATTGAACCCAGGGGCACTCGGCCACTGAGCCACATCCCCAGCCCTATTTTGTATTTTATTTAGAGACAGGGTCTCACTGAGTTGCTTAGGGCCTCGCTAAGTTGCTGAGGCTGGCTTCGAACTCGCGATCCTCCTGCCTCAGCCTCCCGAGTTGCTGGGATTACAGGCGAGCGCCACGGCGCCCGGCTCTTCCTTTTTTTTTTTTTTGTATGTAGCATGGAATGAACCCAGGGATGCTCACCCACTGAGCCACACACATCCCCACCCCTTTTTAATTTTTTTTGTTTTGGGACAGGGTCTTCTAAGTTGCTTAGGGCCTCACTATATTGTGAGGCATAATCATTATATCACATGATATCTTATAGCAGCACTGTTGATTGTTCATTTCTAACAACATGAAGTATTTTTTTTTCCATTTGCCCTTTCCTCTCTCTCAAAATTCTGCTTACCCTTTAAGCCTGATTTCAAATATTCCCTTTAAGCCGGGCACGGTGGCACATGCCTGTAATCCCAGTGACTCGGGAGGCTGAGGCAGGAGGATTGTGAGTTCAAAGCCAGCCTCAGCAACTTAGAGGCCCTAAGCAACTCAATGAGACCCTGTCTCTAAATAAAATACAAAATAGGACTGGGGATGTGGCTCAGTGGTGGAGTGCCCCTGGGAAAAAAAATATATTCCCAGATATTTTTTCATATCCTCCAAAAGAAAAGTGAGCCACCTCTTTTCTTATATTGTCACACTACTTTTCTTTTACTTCTATTATAAACTTACATATATTACCTTATAGTAGAAATACACCTATATTTGTTTTGATAGTCTCTTTCAGAATACAGTAACTTAACTTAATGGCAATCAATATCCAGTACTGAGCCAGGCCAGGCACAGTGGCTCATGCCGATTATCCCAGTGGCTCAGGAGGCTGAGGCAGGAGGATCATGAGTTCAAGGTCAGCCTCAGCAATTTAGCGAGGCCCTAAGCAACTCAGTGATACCTTGTCTCTAAATAAAATATTAAAAAGGGGCTGGAGATGTGGCTCCATGGTTAAGCACCTCTGGGTTCAATCCCTAGTACCAAAAAAAAAAAAGTCTGGTACCTATTACTGCTAAGCACATAATGGATGAATAGTAAATGTTGTAAAAATGACTTAATATGCCCATTTTATAGTAAAAACATTGTGCAATTTATATTCCAGTCTCAGTCATCCCCTTAAATCAAAATTGGCATATTTATAAAAGGTTAGCACATTTAGGTTTTGTTAGACCAAAGGAAACAATTTCTAGAGATTAAGAAATTGCGGCGCTGGGGATATAGCTCAGTTGGTAGAGTGCCTGCCTCACAAGCACAAGGCCCTGGGTTCAATCCCCAGCACCACCAAAAAAAGAAAACAAAAAGAAAGAAAGAAATTGCTTTCTATGGCTTGGCATGGTAGTTCATGCCTGTAATCCCAGCGACTTGGGAGCCCGAGGCAGGAGGATTGGAAGTTCAAGTCCAGCCTCAGTAATTTAGTGAGACCCTAAACAACTTATTGAGACTGTCTCAAAAACAAAAACAAAAAAGGCTGGGATGTAGCTCAGTGGTAAGTTGCCCCTGGATTAAATCCCCAGTCCAAAAAAAAAAAAAAAGGAGAGAGAGAAAAAGAGAAAGAGAAAGAAAAGAAAGAAGGGAGAGAGGAAGGAAAGAAAGAAGGAAGGAAAGAACTTTCTCAGGGCTGGGTTTAGAGTTTAGTTGTAGGACACATGCTCACACTTAATTCACCCAAAGCACTGGGTGAAGCTCAGTCCCCCAGCACAGAGAAAAGGAGGGGAGGAAGGGGAAAACAGGGAGAGAGGAAGGAAGGGAATAAAATGAAAGAAATCATTTTTTTCATTCTCTGATATTGAAGCTGGGATTGTTTTGGAAATTAAAATGTTTAGCTTTATTTTAACAAGATACACATAATTTCTGTTAATGATTTGTAAAAATACAAAACCACATTTCTTGTACCTCAAATTTTTTTTTTTAATTTTGGTTCATTGTACGCAAATAGAATACAACTATCATCTTTTCTGATTGTACACAAAGTAGAATCATACAATTTGCATTTTCATACATATACATAGGGTAATGATGTTTGTTTCTTTCTATTATCTTTCCTTCCCTGTACCCTCCCCACCCCTCATTCTTTTGGTATTTACTAGGAATTAACTGGTAGGAATGCCAGGGAATTATATGTATTATCAGTAGATGTATACTCTAAGTACCTTCTCTTTTAAAGGTTAATGGCATAAGATTTTTTTTTTACAGTGCTGGGGATTGAACCCAAGGCCTTGTGCTTCTGAGGGAAGCACTCTACCAACTGAGCTATATCCCCAGCCCCCTTTACTAGGAATTTAGCCTGGGGTGCTTTACCCTGAGGTATATCCCCAACCCCCAGCCCTTTTTATTTTATTTTTTTTTATTTTGAAACAGGGTCTCACTAAATTGCTGAGGGCCTCGCTTAGTTGCTGAGGCTGGCCTAAAACTTGAAATTCTCCTGCCTCATCCTCCTGAGTTTCTGGGATTATAGGCATGTTCCATGGTGCCTAGCCTCAAATAGTTTAAGATATTAATGCTCATTAATTAATCTATCTTAAAGGTACATTTTAGAGGCTTAAGAATAGTAGCATATATTCCATTATTTGTGGAATAAATAAAAAAAATTTCCAAGTAACAGTGTTATATGCCACAGTACACAAGAGCTAAGCAAAAATGATAGCATCAAGAATGAGGGCTGCATCATCATTCACTTATCAGAGATGCAGGGTGGAAGGGAGGCAAGAATGGAGGAAGGATAGATTGCATAGAGGGAAGGAAGGGGTGGGGTCAGGGTGGGGGGTAAGAATAATAACAGAATGAGACAGACATCATTGCCCTGTGTACATGTATGAATGCACAGAGGTGTGACTCTACTTTGTGTACAACCAGAGAAACAACAACTCTACTCCATTTGTGTACAATGGATCAAAATAAATAAATTTAAAAAAAAATTAAAAAAATAAGATTCTTCTATAAAAAAAAAGAATGAGGCTGGCCAAAAATTCAAAGGTGGAGTGTTTTCTCTGATAAGTGGATGATGATACATAAGAGCGGGGGACACAACAGAAGAAAGGAGGAACTTTGGATGGTGTAGAGGAAAATGGTTGGGACTGGAGGGGGTAGTGGAAGGAAAGATAGACTGAGACAGACAGTATTACCCTATGTATATGTAAGATTATATGAATCGTGTGAATCTACATTGTGAGAAAAAAAAGATATATTCCCTGCTGTATAATTATATCAAAATGGGTTAAAAAAAAAGATTGCTAACAAATGGACAGAGACCTCTGGGGCATAATGTGTTTTTAACTGTGTTCTATTTGGGTTAAGTGAATTAAGTAATTAATTCTGTTGATGGTGCAAAAAAGGGCTAACTTGATATGAAAGTCTGACCTGACTATATCATTGTCAAATAAAAAGTATAATTTTGACAAAAAAATAAAAAATAAAAAAAGAACGAGGGCTGGGGTCATAGCTCAGTGGTAGAGTGCTTGCCTAGCATGTGTGAGGTACTGGGTTCAATTCTCAGCATCACATATAAATAAATAAATAAATAAAATAAAGGTCCATTGACAACTAAAAAAATATTTTAAAAATGATACCTATAGCTGAGCACAATGGTGCATGCTTGCAATTCTAGCTATTTGGGAGACTGAGGCAGTAGGATTGCAAATTTGAGGTCAGCTTCAGCAACTTAATGAAACCCTGTCTCAAAAATTAAAAAGGGAGGCAAGGAATGTAACTTAGGGTAAAGCACCCTGGTTTAATCCCCAGTACCATAAAAAAGAAATTGACCTGTTATAAAGATGTTTTACTAGTAATCAGGGAAATAAAAACTACGGTAAAAAAAAAGAATGCACAATTTTCACCCATTAGATCAACTTTTGGCAAGAATGTAGGGAAATGGATACTTCCCTATGTGGATAAGTAGAATTATAAATTGATATAGCCACTTTGAAGGACAATTTGGCTATATCCATTTTAGTTTAAAAATTTTACTGTCCTCTGATCTAACACTTAAATTTCCAGAGGATACTTTACTATGTGTACAGAGACATACACACACACAAGGATGTTCATTGCTATTTTTTTGACAATATGGAGTATGGGGATTGAACTCTGAGATGCTCTACTACTGAGCCTATATCTCCAGCCCCCCTTTTTTAAAAATTTGAGGCAGAGTCCCATAAGTTACCCAAGCTGGCCTCACAATTGTGATCCTCCTGCCTCAGCCTCCAAAGTAGCTGGGATTACAGGTGGGCACCACTGCATCTGGATATGTCTGTTTTAACATAAATGAACTGGGACTATAGGTGTATACTTCACCCAGCTACCCACCTGTAATTCCAGTGACTTGGGAAACTGAGGTGGAGGATCAAAAATTCAAGGCCAGCCTTAGCAATTTAGTAATACTCTCTCTCAGAATCAGAAAGAAAAAGGGCTAGGGATGTAGCTGAGTGGTAGAGCATCCCTGAGTTCAATCCCCAGTATCAAAAGAAAAGAAATGGACATAAAGCAATAGTATGTGTTTTCTTTTGGTATGTATTCATGTATATGAATAAATGCAGAAAGATCTGGAAATGGTAACTGGCTGCTAGAATACAGGGATATTGGTCCTTGTAACCTTTAATATTTTAAAATTTGTAAGTGGAATGTATTAATATGTTGTTTAGGTTTATTTAGACACATTTTCCAAAGTCCGAAGGTGGTCTAGGTAAACAGATGTTGAAGAGTTTGGCTTAAAATTGGGACAACCGAACATGGGGACACACACCTGTAATCCCAGTGGCTTGGGAGGCTGAGACAGGAGGATCACAAGTTCAAAGCCAGCCTCAGCAAAAGTGAGGCGCTGGGCAACTCAGTGAGACCCTGTCTCTAAATAAAATACAAAATAGAGCTAGGGATGTGGTACAGTGGTTGAATGCCCCTGAGTTCAATCTCTGGTACCCCTCCTCCCAGAAAAAAACAATTTGGACAGCATTTGTTAGAGTGAACACTTTGCAAAATCTAGTTCTTAGCTTTTAGACACAAAAATTGAATTTTACCAGTGTTGCCAGATTTCATGTACTTCTGGAGATTTGTGCATATTGCCATATCATAAAAATACATGGACATTGGTAACCAAAGGGCAAATCTATTAATTCACCATGCAGTCAAAGAGACCAAAATAATGATACCCACTAGTCAGTATACCCTCTTGCCTTATGGGGAAATTGTAAAAATTTACTGTTAAAATGTTATTGTTATAGCCTAGTGCCCATTTGTTGTCCCAGCTACTCAGGAGACTGAGGCAAGAGGATTGCAAGTTTAAGACCATCTTAGTCAATTTACCAAGGCCCTGCCTCATATTAAAATTTAAAAAAACAAGAAGGGGCCAGGCACGCTAGTACATGCCTGTAATCCCAAGTGACTCAGGAAGCTGATGCAGAAGGATCACAAGTTTGAGGCCAACCTCAGCAACTCAGCTAGACTGTTTCAAAATAAGAAATAAAAGTACTGGCAATACAGCTCAGTGTTAGAGAGCCCCTGGGTTCAATCCCCAGTACCAAACAACAACAACAACAAAAGAATTGGGAGTGTAGCTCAGTGGTAGAGCACTTGCCTACCTTCTGAGAGTCCCTGGGTTTACTCTCTGGTATTGCAAAACAAACAAACAAAAAAAGTGGGTCATGGTGGTGCAAGCTTATAATCCTCAGGAGTCTGAGGCAGGAGGATCACAAGTTCAAAGCCACCCTCAGAAAGTCAGCAAGGCCCTAAGCAACTCGGCAAGACCCTGTCTTGAAATAAAAAATGAAATGGGCTGAGGATGTGGCCCGGTGGTTAAGCACCCCTAGGTTCAATCTGGGTTCCAAAAATTAAAAGGTTAGGGAGGGTGATTACATAAAGGGTTACATAAAGGGTGATTACAGAACCAAGCAAGAGAGTTTCATTCTCTTTTTGGCCGATGTTTTTAAGCTATGATTTGTATTTGTGTGTGTGTGTGTGTGTGTGTGTGTGTGTGTGTGTGTGTGTGTTACTGGTAATTGAACCCAGGGACACTCTACCACTGAGCTACATCCCTTGCCATTTATATTCTTTATTTTGAGATAGGGTCTTGCTAAGTTACCCAGGCTGGCCTCAAACTTGCAATCCTCCTGTCTCAACCTCCTGAGTCACTGGGATTATTAGCATGTGCCACCATGCTCAGCTATCATTGTTTTTTTTTTTTTTTACAACAATCTCCATTTTAGGATTAGTCTCCATTCAGGGGATCTGAAGGCTTGCATCTGTTAGTCAGGAACTGTCCCCAGGATTTAGTCAGGCTTTCTCTTTTCCACAAGTATAGTTGTCATGTTAGGAAAGATATAATGGGTTATGGTTTTTCACCTTAGAAATTCCAGTATTGTCTTTTCAAACATATGGTCTCATGATAGGAATAGAGAAATGTGATGCTCATCAGTAAGCATTTATGAAACTTACATAGAATTGACTATTTCTGCATATGTCTACCATTTTTGTATTGATTTTCACTGCAATTTTTGAGCCTTATCCTGATTTCATTTTCTTCAAATTGAAAAGGTACTTTAACTGGGAGCTTGCTTCAGCTACAAAAGACAATTTTAGTGGTCATGCATGTATTTTTGCATATTCTCTGAACAGACTAAAATATCTGTGGTATGGGAAATTTCCCAATATAATGGAGTGAAATATATGTTTTTTTTTAGCTAGAAGTTTAGATTTTTATCAATAAAATATAATAGTTAAGGCCACAAGCAGCCTGTGTTTCAATCCTGGCTCCACCCTTTTCCTTAAGTAAATCACTTAACCTGTCTAAATCTTTCTAAAATGCCTAGATTTTAACATTATTTGCCATTAAGAATATTTTTTGGTAACTAATATTTCCATGGACTACTCTTTATTCAGCTAAACATGAATTCAGCTCCAACTTTCATCAACTTTCCTGCAAAAGGGAAACCCAAACGGGGTGATACATATGAGTTACAGGTGCGAGGCTTTTCAGCTGAGCAGATTGCCCGGTGGATTGCAGACAGAACTGATGTCAATGTAAGTTTCCCTAACTTGTAGAAAGTTACTTTGCCCACCACAGTGAACCCCTCCATTGTGTACAAGAACAGGATACTAATTAGAATACTGTATATTACATGCTTATATAATTATATTAAAATGGATTCTGCTATCTTGTATAATTAAAAAGAACCAATAAAGACCATTGCTTTGTCATTGTCCCCTTTGATTCTTACTGGGAGGCCATTGGTCTTGTCCCCATATTACTGAGGTAGTTTGGGATTTCTTTCATAAGTAGCATTTATAATTTCATCCTGAAATTACAAAACCTGCTCTATTATCCTATTGAACTCAGTATAGAAACCACTCATTGACCTTCATAAGTCTATGAGCTATCTAGCTGAATTTGTCTGATCCTCCTTAATTAGATGTTATATGTGATTAAGCACAATATCATACTTCTTCCATCCCATTTTAGGATACTATATAGACTGTTTTGTTTTTGTTTTTTTTGTGTGTGGTGCTGGGGATTGAACCAGGGTCTTGTACATGTGTGGCAAACACTCTACCAACTGAGCTATATCCCCAGCCCCATATAGACTGTTTTGATTGGAATAAAGGAAAAATATTTTTCTGAAAATATCCACACTAACTTTCTTTACTTTCTTTTCATTGTTATTTAATTAATAAATAAATTTTATACTTTAAATATTTTTTATCTCCTTTCCATTAGATTAGAGTAATTAGACCCCCAAATTATGCTGGTCCCCTTATGTTGGGGTTGCTCTTGGCTGTTATTGGTGGACTTGTGTATCTTCGAAGAAGCAATATGGAATTTCTCTTTAATAAAACTGGATGGGCTTTTGCAGCTTTGGTGAGTGAATTTTAAAAGAAAAAATTATTTCAGTAAAACTAATGATGTATTATTAGGTTAGCTTTCATTTATATGAGAAGAAGCAATTCATTTATTTCTTACCTGAGGGAAATGATTTTATATATTTTTATTTTCTGCCTTAAAATCAGTTTATTTCCTCCATTATCTCATTAGGATGGCCCTACCTTCAAATAGTGGAATGTATCTGATTTTTATCCAACCTAAATGTTAGATACCATCTCTGAAAATTTGCAGCTCTTTAAAACATATTCTTCTAAAAAGTCTTTTCAGAGCCGGGCGTGGTGGCACACGCCTGTAATCCAAGCGACTCGGGAGGCTGAGTCAGGAGGATCGCGAGTTCAAAGTCAGCCTCAGCAACTTAGGGAAGCCCTAAGCAACTCAGTGAGACCCTGTCTCTAAATAAAATACAAAATAGGGCTGGGGATGTGACTCAGTGACCGAGTGTCCCTGAGTTCAATCCCTGGTTCCAAAAATAAAAAAAAAATTAAAAAAATAAAAAGTCTTTTCAGTATTCAATTTTGAAAATTGTCAGCTTAGTTACATTTCAAAATAATGTTAGCCTTAATAAATAAATCATTTATCTGAAAAAATGTTTCATGTATTATCTGAACAGATATACTTTTTATTATACCTACTAGTCTAATCAAGGTGGGGACCCCCTTGACCATGACTATTTCATTGTTTTTGTTTTGCCTTTTTTTTTGTCTCCTAGTGTTTTGTGCTTGCTATGACATCTGGTCAAATGTGGAACCATATTAGAGGACCACCATATGCTCATAAGAATCCACACACAGGACATGTGGTAAGGGAAGTCTCGAATTTCTTTACACTGTATACCAAAGTTAACTTTACTAATTATTATCCTGACACCAGTGCCACATGAAGGAACTAGATGCATTTTTTTAAATATAGTTTTAGTTGTATATGGACATAGTGCCTTTACTTTATTTTTATGTGGTGCTGAGGATTGAACCTAGTGCCTCACCCATGCTAGGTAAGCGCTTTACCACTGAGCTACAGCCCCAGGCCCTGGAACTAGATGCATTTTGACTTTTCAATCTCTCTGTATTAAAAAACTTCAGTTGGGGCTGGGGATCTAGCTCAGTTGGTAGAGTGCTTGCTTCACAAGCACAAGGCCCTGGGTTCAATCCCCAGCACTGCAAAAAAAAAAAAAAAAGCACTTCAGTTACTGATAAGACCATGCAATGCTCTTAAAAGTGGGAAGTTCTATATCCCACTTGGTAAGCCCTTTTGACTAACCTGACTAAGAATGAAAGTCAGTCTTCAACTAAATAGAATAATTAATCAAGCACTTGAGCATCTACTGTTTGTAATCAGTATGCTCAGTATTATCAGATATATTGATAACCAAGAATATCATGGTACCTGTCTTCATGAAATCTACATTATTTTGCTTTATGGTCTTGAACACTTGAATAATCGTTTTCTCATGTATTTTGTTGTTACAAACATATGTACAATGAAAAGGCAAATAGGCCAGGGATCATGGCACACATTTGTAATCCCAGCAATTTAGGAGGCTGAGGCAAGAATATCAAAAGTTCAAAGCCAACCTCAATAACTTAGTGAGACCCTGTCTGAAAATCAAGAAGGGCAGGGGATATAGCTCAGTGGTAACGTGTCCCTGAGTTTGATCCCCAATACCATACACACACGTAAAAATAGATAATAAGTAATATGGAAATAGCTTTTAAAGCAGTCAAACTTATTTATTGATGAATGTGACAGACTTGAAGTATATTATATACATCAGGTGAATTAATTAATAATTTCATAGGATTTTAAATAGCCCATTTTGGGGTTAAGATACTAGAATTTCAAGTATATTTAAAGATTCCATTTTTTTTCTCCTTGCACCAGAATTACATCCATGGAAGTAGCCAAGCCCAGTTTGTAGCTGAAACACACATCGTTCTTCTGTTCAGTATCCTTTTTATAATAAGTCTTTGTTGTTGCATTATGATTTGCTGGTTTTCTCATAATCTAGTTTTCTCTCTCTTTGGGGCTGCTTTCCTAATGGAGATCATAATATCCTTTGGAAACCGTATTAATTGTGTCATCCATCTTAGCCCAGTTAGCTAAAGTGCACTTGTGACAAATCTGTCGTCTGGTAATGCCAGATTTATTGGCTCATCGATACAAGGAAGACTGCAGATCAGAGGAAGCAAAAGATGTCTTCTTACCAAAGAGAGTTAAAAGGATTTGGAAGAAGGGAGGGATTTAGGTGAAACTTAAATGAAGCATTATTTTGATAGGCTAAACGAAAAACAAGGGGCTGAGGATGTAACTCAATGGTACAGCATTTGTCTAGCATGGGCAAGACCTTGAGTTCAATCCCCAGCACCCAAATAAGAAAGGGGAAAAAACAGCAAGCTTGAAAATCAAAGGTTCAATATCAGGTCTGGACTTTTAAGTGGGCCCAAGGTTCTGTTTCCCTGGAAACTACAAAATTAAGATAAATGTGTGATTTTCATCTTAACTACTTGTTTGGGGCTGGGGATGAAGCTCAGTGGTAGAGCACTTGGTTAGCACGCATGAAGACCTGGGTTCAATCTGCACTACCACCAAAAAAAATCTCATCTGAAGCTCCATACCTTTGTTCATAAATTGAGGCTACTTATAATCTGTGCTTGTAAATTTGAATGGATCAGATCCTCCAGGCAAGTGTGAAATTTTCATATTTATATAATTTCAGTTTATGATTTTACAGAACAGTATTCTCTAGTAAGAAAGCAGTAGGTAATCAAAGACTAAGGTATTTTCACTTTTTTTAGCTGCACCACATTCTAGGGAGAAATATTTCCAATGAACTTTGCAGCTGCTTTACATGTCAGTTGTTCCATCCTCTTGAATGGCAGAGCAGATTTTTAATTTTTTGAATCCAAACTAATTTTTGCTTTCTGACATCTAAAAACAGGTGCCTCTATAAGATGCAAGGATAAATTAGAGTGACAGCAGATAGATGAGAGTCTAAATTTCAAAGTATGGGTTGAACATCACTAGTACTGAAATCCAAAATTCTAAATTCTCAGAAATCAAACTTTTATTGTGTGGGTGGCTACTGGGGGATTGAACCCAGGAGTGCTTTACCACTGAGCCACATCCTCAGCTCTTTTTATTTTTTTTTAGTTTGAGGCAGTGTCTTGCTAAGTGGCTTAGGACCTTGCTGAATTACTTAGACTGGCCTAGAATTTGTTTCCTCCTGTTTCAGCCTCCAGAGTTGATGGAATTACAGGTGTGTGCTATTGTGCCCAGCTTTCAAATATAAAATATGTTTCAGTGAAAACATGATACAGTCAAAATGTTTTGCGTTTTGAATTAACAGGATTAGGGATGCTTAAATTTTTATCCCCAAGGAATAATCAACCTATGTTACTGAGCACATTTTACCTACCTGAATATCTGGTGACTCTGTAGAATGAATCAATAAAGTAAACAAATGTAATGTTTTTACAGTCATTCTTCTTAGCCAGGGTGTTGTGACACTGATATAATAGAATCACTTGTAACCCAGGCTGTTGGAGAGGCTGTCCAGAGATGTGGTTGTAAAGTCACTAGCCCTACCTTCTCATCTCAACAATTAGGTAACTTAAAGATCATCTAGCTCAACTATTATTCCATTGAAACTGGGTTGTACTAGGTAAGAATAGACTAAGAATTTTGAAAATGATTATGATCAGCATGAGTGTTTGGATCATTAGAGGATCAAGGATGAGTGCTGGATCTTTAGAAGTGATAGTATTTTCCTGATTATAAAAGTAATACTGGCCAGATGTGGTGGCACACACCTGTAAGCCCAATAGCTCAGGAAGCTAAAGCAGGAGGATTACAAATTCGAGGCCAGCCTCAGCAACTTCATGAGGCCCTAAGCAACTTAGTGAGACACTGTCTCTAAATAAAGAGCAAATGTAAAAGGGACTGGGGATACAGCTTATTTGTTAAGCACTCCTGGGTTCAATTCCCAGTACCAAAAAAATAGTAATACTGATGAATTAAAGAAAATTTAGAGCAGGGCATGGTGGGGCATACCTGTAATCCCAGCAACTTGGGAGGCTGAGACCAGGAGGATTGTGAGTTCAAAGGCAGCCTCAGCAACTTAGTGAGGTCCTAAGCAACTCAGTGAGACCCTGTCTCAAAATAAAAAATAGGGCTGGGGATATAGCTCAGCTGGAAGAGTGCTTGCCTTGAAAACCCAAGGCCCTGGGTTCAATCCCCAGCACTGCAAAAAAAAAAAAAAAAAAAAGGCTGGGAATGTGGCTCAGTGGTTAAGTGCTCCTGGGTTCAATCCCCAATATCAAAAATAAATAAATAAAACCTAAAGCCAGGCACTGTGGTGCACACCTATACTTTCACCTGCTTGGGAGGTTGAGAGAGGAGAATCATTAGAGCCCATGTTTAAGGCAAGCCTGAGCAATATAGTGATATCCTGTCTAAAAGGGAAAAAAAAGTTCAAAACCACTGGAAATGCCATCTGTAGTAAATTTTTCTATGTGTCTTTCCCAGTTTAACTTAACTGGGTCAATGATTAGAGATATTTTAAGGGAAACATTCTAAAAAATACTAAGCATTTGGGGGGGTTTGTTTAATTATTTTTTTTGAAGTGCTGGATGTGGAAATCAGGGCCTTTGTATGTGCTAGGTGAGCACCTTACCACTGAGGTGCAACCCCAGCCCTCTCTTGTATTCCTTGCTAATATGTATGTTGTATGGGCAAGCACACTTTTTGGTAGTTATAGACATAGTTTGTATGAAGTTGATGTCTTAATATAGAACTTTCTGTATTGTATGACCTTCAATGTTATAAAAATCTATAAGGATTACAGAGAAATTTGAAAATGCAGACAAGAAACAAGAAAAATCATAATTCTTGCCAGGCAGGGTAGTACACACCTATAATCCTAGTGACTCCAGAAGCTGAGGCAGAGGATCAAAAGTTAGCAAGACCTAGTCTCAATGTAAAAAAGGGAGGGTGGTAGGGAGATGTAGCTCAGTGATGGAGTACCCTGGGGTTCAGTTCCTGCTACTCCCACCCAAAAAAGAAAAATAGTCATTTTGATATTTATATAATGGATATGTTGTCATTCAATTGTTCTCCTATTATTCAACTCTACAAAGAATGTTTTCTAGGAGATAAAAAATAATTTGGCAGGCTGAGGTGGTGGCTCAGTGGTAGAGCACTTGCCTAGCATCTGTGAGGTCCTGGATTCAATCCTCAGCACCACATAAAGATAAAAAATGAAATAAAGGTATTGTGTCCATGAACAACTAAAAAAAATTTTAAAAATTAAAAAAATAATAATTTGGCATGTCTCCAAATTCCCAGACATAAGATTTTAAATATGTTTTTATTATATTTTGAGACAGCCATGCTGTTGTCAAACTTTGAATTTTCATGTCTCAGTCTCCCAAGTAGCGGGGTTACAGGCATGCACCACTGTGCCTGACTTGTCCATTGTACTTAATGTGATATCTAAATCGTTTTCCAAAAGGATTTTGCTGCCAGGTGCAGTGGAGTACACCTGTAATCCCAGTGACTGAGGAGGCTCTCAGGAAGAACCAAGTTTCAGGCTGGCCTTAGTAAATTAGTGAGACCCTAAGAAACTAAGCAAGTCCTGTCTCAAAGTAAAAAAATAAAAAGGGCTGGGGGTGTGGCTCAGTGGTGGAAGTCCCCCTGGGTTCAACCCCCAGTACAAAAAAAAAAAAAAGCACCAATGGGTTCAATCCCCACTTCCCAAAACAAACGAACAAAGAAACAAAAAGGATTTTGCTGTCAGAAATGTATTCATGCACTGGTATCCTTGGCAAGTCCTAACCATCATGATATATTCTCATTTATTTAAACTACTAATTGAATAGTCAAAAGCAGTATATGTCATTTTTAAATTGATGTTGGATAATAATAATCAAAATAATTTAAAATTCGTTTTAGCAATTTTGTAATTATATTTCATTTTAAGTAGATATCTTTGACTTTGTCACATATACTCTATTTTAATTCTATTGACTTATGGGGTTTTGTTTTGTTTGGTACTACAGATTTGTCCCAGGGGCATTTACCATTGAGCTTTACCTTTGAGCTACACCCCAGCCCTTTTATTGTTTTTTTTGAAATATGGTCTCACTTAAGTTCCATCAGGCCTCACTAAGTTGCTGAGGCTAGCTTTGAATTTGTGATCCCCTGTGTCAGCCTCCTGAGCCATTGGGATTCCAGGTGTGGGCCACCTCACCTGGCCTACTGGCTCTTTTAGTAGCCTAGTTCATGTATATTATGACATATCATGTCTTCTGTTTTCTTTTTTTTATTATTTTATTATTTTTATTTTTTATTATTTTCTAGTACTGGGGATTAAATCCAGGGCTTCATGCATGCTAGGCAAGTGCTCTACTATTGATCTACATCTCCAGCCATTTTTACTTTATTTGGAGACAGGGTCTTGCTAAATTGCTAAGGCTGACCTCGAACTTCTGTCTCAGCCTCCTGTATAGTTGGGATTACAGGTGTGCCTCACTGCAGCCAGTCATCTTTTTTATTTTCTATTCAGTTTTCCAAGAGTAGTATTTAATCAAAATTATATTTAATTATTTATTTCATTGTTTTCCCAACCAGAGTATAAACCTGTTTGTGTGAGGGTCTATATTTTGTTCAAATTTGTAATGACAATAATCAATAATACCTGCCATACAGCAGGCAGCGCTAGTAAAAATTGAAAAAATAAATAAATGAAACTAAACAATGCATATGGACATGCATAATAGCTCTTGACTGCTGAGAATAGCACAAACAGACCTTGGGAGTACATACCAAGGTGAAAAGCTGATTCACGGCAGAAGCATATATTGGGGCTGGGGGTATAGCTCAGTGGTAGAGCATTTGCCTAGAATGAGCAAGACCCTGACTGATAGTAGCACATGCCTGTAATCCCAGAAGCTCAGGGGGCTGGGGATCTCAAGTTCAAAGCCAGCCTCAGCAACTTAGCGAGGCCCTTAGCACCTCAGTGAGACCCTGTCTCTAAATAAAATACAAAATAGGGCTGGGGATGTGGCTCAGTGGCTGAGTGCCCCTGAGTTCAATCCCCAATACCCACCCAAAAATCAAAAAGATCCTGACTGAGTTCAATCCCCAGTTCTGGGAGGGGGGAAAAAACAACATACAAGCCATGATACAAAGACAAACTGTTCCAAATTTCTAAAACCAAGAGCCTTAGCCATTAATCAAAGACGGCTGGTAACTAAAGCCTGTAGAAATAATCAGTCATTGCTCCAACCTGCATATAAAGAACGTCAGTATGAAAAACTAAAATGCTGAAGAAGAGACTTGGCTGAGCAACTAAAACATGATGAATAGGCATCATCCCTAACAAGAGGCTATTGAGGCTGTTGAAGAGAGAGTGCAAGATGGTAATGTAGGGATGAATAGTCAAATTATAGAGCCAATTATAAATTCGAGGCCTCATCTGAACATTTATTTTTCCTTCCTGCTTAATTATACTCACATGCAGTAGCATGTAATGTGCATGTGTGTATGCATAATTAATTTGGAGGTTTTCTTTACTGCTATTAATATTCACTAAACCACAGGGTGAATTTCTCTTTTCTACTGGAATACATTCTATTTGTTTTAAAATGTGATTGCTTATTTTAATAGTCATGGGATGTGTTACCTATTGCATGGGTAGTTCTATTTTGTATTTATGTTGCTTCTATTATTAAGCCAAATAAAAATAAGGTCATGTCACATGTGGGATTTTCCTTTTTTATCAGGACTAAATTAGGTATCTTAGTAAACATTTGTACTTTAAAAGTTAATTGTTGAGGCTGAGTACAGTGGCACATACCTGTAATCCCAGCATCTCAGGAAGCTGAGACAGAAAGATTACAAGATCAAAGCCAGCCTCAGCAACAGCAAGGCACTAAACAACTTGGTGAGACCCTGTCTCTAAATAAAATACAAAATAGGACTGGGGATGGGGCTCAGTGATTGAATGCCCCTGAGTTCAATCCCTGGTACCAAAGAAAATAAAAGAGTTGATTGTTGAGATTCTGGAGAAATTATTTTCCAAATAAAAATAAGTTGGTATTCTCTCTGAATGGTGTATATTTCAAATTTGTTCTTTTTGGGGAGGTTTAAATATTGAAAATGATTAGTATTTTTTTTTTACGGTGCTGGGGATTGAACCCAGGGCCTTGTGCTTGCGAGGCAGGCACTCTACCAACTGAGCTACATCCCCAGCCCCAAAATGATTAGTATTTTAAAATGTATATGGACACCAGGTGTAGTGGTGCAAGCCTATAATCCCAATGGCTCAGGAGGCCGAGATAGGAGGACTGCAAGTTCCAGGCCAACCTCAGCAATATAGCAAGACTCTCAGGAACTTAGCAAGATTCTGTCTCAAAAAATAGAAAGGGCTGAGGATGTGGCTCAGTGACAAAGCACCCCTGGGTTCAATTCCTAATACCAAAACAATGTATGTGGATTTGGGGCAATAGCTGAAAGTTCAGGCAGGTTATCTCAAAGTGTAATTTCAGAAAAACTCATACTTTGTATGTTATAGGCAGGCTGTTTGTTTAAAAAATCAATTTTCTTTTCCTTGAATGAAGTAATCTTACAGTTTTAATTTTGTATTATATTTTCATAGTAAATGCCACACTGTATACATAAAAAATTACTTATTTGGTCATTTTTTATAATTAAGAGTTGAAGGTTTATTTGTTTTAATTTTCTTCATGAGAAACTTAGAATAGTAAAGTTGTATTTCTTATATGGCAATGTGATTTTTTTCTTTAACAGTTTTTTAAGATGGTGGGGTTACTTTAGGGATGGTGCTTTTATGTGAAGCTGCTACCTCTGACATGGATATTGGAAAGCGAAAGAGTAAGTCATCGTATGTCACAATGTAACAATTCTGCATTTAATACAAAAATGAATTATCAATTAATCACTTGTCCCCTTAGTCCTTTACTCTTACAAAATTAATGTATATTCAGTAGAGTCTATGTGGAAAAAACAGTACATCTGGGGAATATTCACCCATTATTCCACTACTAAAAAACATACTAACAGGGCTGGGGATATAGCTCAGTTGGTAGAGTGCTTGCCTTGCAAGCACAAGGCCCTGGGTTCAATCCCCAGTACCATAAAAACAACCAAACAAACAAAAAACATACTAACATTGTAATATATTTCCTTTAACTTATGAAATCATTTTTAAACTGTGTATGTGTGTGTACACACAAACATATATATATATATAGAATATCCTATGATAGAACCAGAAATTCACACATGCTGGAAAGGTGCTATATCACAGGGCTACGTCCCCAGCCCCCAAACTATGTATTTTACATGCAAATTTTTTTTTTTTTTTGGAACCGGGAATTGAACTCAGGGATACTCGGTCACTGAGCCACATCCCCAGCCCTATTTTGTATTTTATTTAGAGACAGGGTCTCACTGAGTTGCTTAGGGCCTTCCTAAGTTGCTGAGGCTGGCTTTGAACTCGTGATCCTCCTGTCTCAGCCTCCCAAGTGCTGGGATTACAGGCGTGCGCCACCACGCCCGGCTACATGCAAAATTTGAAAAAAAAATATGGAACAGATTGAGGTATGTGGTATTAAAGGCCCCAGTTGCGCATAAAACACCTTGGTAATAGATAAATTCTTTAAGAATTTCACTATACTATAAAAAATAATTGCTATTAATATTTTGTCTGGTTAGATCTGACTGTTTTGTCTCAGTATTGGACAAACATAAATTACAGAAAAATTACGAGGTAAAAGGCTACTTTTCTACAAATAATTTTCTAAAAGTTGTGGCATTGGAAAAATAGATATTCTGACATATAGAATGATCTGGATTAACTAACCTCCTCTTTGCTTTGGCCTGACTATTCTTATTTCTTTTTCCATATGAGCTTTTGAATTGTCTTGTCTAATTAAAAGAATATCTGTTCAAATTTTTATTGGGCAAGCATTAAACTTAAACTTAACTCCAGCGTGTGGTGCCACATTCCTATAATTCAGGAAGATCTCAGGCTCAAAGCCAGTCTCAGCAATTTTGTGAGATCCTGCCTCAAAAATTTTAAAAAAGGACTGGTAGTGCAGCTTAGTAGTAAAGCACCCTTGGGTTTAATCCCCAGTACCAAAAATAAAAAATTAAAAAAATTCACCTATGATTGACAATAACTATATGTTAAATTTAAAATCCTGCACCCACTTCTAAACTGAAATTAAATCATTAACTAATAAATATTTTCCTATAAATAATCTTTATCTTGTACTCTATATTATAACCTGTCTATTCCGATTTTATGAAATATTTAGGGGTTCTTTCTCATTTTGGGGGGGTAGCAGGGATTGAACTCAGGGGCATTAAACTACTGAGCCACATCCCCAGCCCTATTTTGTATTTTATTTAGAGACAGGTTCTCACTGAGTTGCTTAGCACCTCGATTTTGCTGAGGCTGCCTTTGAACTCTCGATCTTCTTTCCTCAGCCTCCGGTGCCACTTGGGATTACAGGCATGTGCCACCATGCCCAGCTAGGGCTTTTTTCTATCTTTCACTACAGTAAAAGTGAAGATCATGATACTTGTTTGATCTTCATTCATACTATTTATTTTTTTGGTACCAGGGATTGAACTCAGAGGTGCTTAACTACTGAGTAACATCCCCAGAACTTTTTGTACTTAATTGCAGACAAGGTCTCACTAAGTTGCTTAGTGCCTCAGCCTCTGGAGCTGCTGGGATTATAGGTGTGCACCATCATGCCCCACTCCTGTAGTGAAATATTCTTAAATGCCATTAGTAATAGAATCTAAATTATTACTCCAAGCATGGTGGTACATGCCTGTAATCCCAGTGACTCAGGACACTGAGGCAGGAGGATGGCAAGTTCCCTCAGCAACTTAGTGAAGTCTAAGCAACTCAGAGAGACCCTGTCTCTAAATAAAATATAAAAAGGGCTGGGGAATGTTGCTCAGTGGTTAAGCACCCTTGGGTTCAATCCCCAGTTCCACAAAAACAAAATGATTCACTGCAACCTTTATCACCATTAGTGTATCACATTAAAATACAAACACACACATACATATATACACACTTGATAATCAGATGAGGAAATGTTGTATTGTTTTGTACTTGGATTGTTATGAAGTTGAATATTTTCTTAAATGTTTATTCATGTTTTCCCTTTTGCTAATTGTCTTTTTGTACTTTGCCACTTGTCAACCTCCCAAGTCACTGGGATTATATGTGTGTGCCACCATACCTGGATGGTTTATGAGGACATTTTATGCATTAGAATATTCACACACTGTTGTTTCTTGAAGAAAGTTGCTAACAGTGTAGTTTATAATGAAATATGTATAAGTCCAGGGTTTGTTTGTTTTGTTTTTTGCAGTACTGGTGATTGAACCCAGGGCCTCATGCATTCTAGGTAAGCCCTCTACCACTGAGTCACATTCCCAGCAAGTCTGGTGATGTCATTCAGTGGTAGAGTGCCCTGGGATCAGTCCCCAGTACAAAAAAAAATGCGGATAAAAACCTACAGAGTTATTAGTAAATTATAGCCCTTCCTTTTCACTTTGGAAATGTGGCTAAGATTTATGTCCTGCTTATATGTTATGTTTATCCTGATCATTTTACTCTTTTTTTTGTAGTAATGTGTATGGCTGGTATTGGACTTGTTGTGTTATTCTTCAGTTGGATGTTGTCTATTTTCAGATCTAAATATCATGGATATCCATACAGGTATGATTATTATTTTGGATTTACACAGTAATTACCTATATTTAACAATGCCTAGAGATGATGTTGCTTTATTTTATTTGTGTGTGTATGTGTGTGTGTGTGTTTTGCTTCCAAAATACATAGCTTCTAAAGGAAAGAGAGTTTTAATTTAGATACGTTCCATGTAAAAGTTAATTTTAAATAATTATGGTATAATAGACAATATTACTATGTGATTTTTCAGGAACATCTTTTAGGTTACTCTGATGTCATCTAATTTAATCTAGAAAATCCATATAACATGAAATGATTAGATGTTTTAGACCATATCTATTTACACAGTTCCCTGTCTGCATATTGTATTTCTTTTTTTTTTTTTTTTTTTTTGGAACCAGGGATTGAACTCAGGGACACTCAGCCACTGAGTCACATCCCCAGCCCTATTTTGTATTTTATTTAGAGACAGGGTCTCACTGAGTTGCTTAGGGCCTCGCTAAGTTGCTGAGGCTGGCTTTGACTCACGATCCTCCTGACTCAGCCTCCCAAGTCGCTGGATTACAGGCGTGCGCCACCACACCCGGCTGTATTTCTTTTTGAGAAGGAAATTATTTTAATGTTTTTAAAACTGCTCCTCACTTCTTTTCAAGGCTAGTTCAAATGGTTAAACAGAACCTTTGGTTAGAAGCTAGTTTGTTGAGAGTAAAAGAGTATTTAGGAAGGTCTGTTCAAGTCTATTGACCCAGCTACTTTGGAGGCTAAGGCAGGATGATCACTTGAGACCTGGAATTTGGGACCAGCCTGGGCCACATAGCAAGATACTCTCTATAAAAAGAAGAAAAAAAAGGCCTAATCGGTTTGAGATGTTCCTAGAGAATCCTAAGACTCAGGGAGAAAATTGTTCTGGTTGCAGATTCTTGATTTTACTACATTAATAGGCAAGAGAAATATACCTACTTAATGGGGCAGGCTGTGAGTTATTTTTATAATCTGACTATCAGTTAATGTAATTTCTATTTTTTAAAGTCTATTATCTATTTTATAAAAGATTATGAACACTAAAAGTATATAGATTCATCTTTTGACATCCAAATTCATTCCTGTATGTGGGCTGCTGTGGTTCTGGGAATCAAATCAGCTTCTGACATGCTAGGCAAGCCCTCTACCACTGAAGTACACTGCTATCTACTCTTCACATACATTTGGTTTTTTTTTAGTTGTAGATGGACAGAATGCCTTTATTTTATTTGTTTATTTTTATGTGGCGCTGAGGATCAAACCAGTGCTTTACATATGCTAGGCAAGTGCTCTGCCACTGAGCTACCGCTCTAGCCCATATTTTTTTAACTTAAAAATTTAGCAGGGCTGGGGCTGTAGCTTAGTGGCAGAGCACTTGCCTAGTATGTACCAGGCACTGGGTTCGATCCTCAGCACCACATAAAAATAAACAAATAAAGGCATTCTGTCCATCTACAACAACAGAAAATTGTTTTAAAAATTTAGCAGAGGGGCTAGAGATGTAGCTCAGTTGGTAGAGTGCTTGCCTTGCATGCATAAGGCCCTGGGTTCAGGTTCCCCAGTACTACAAAAAAGTTATCAGATAGTTTTGAAAAACATCCTAGTTGACTTATCATATTGTAGCATTGCTAGCTTTTGATCAGTGTACAACATCAATTAATTTTACATTTTTTTTCTTTTTTGTGTGATTTTTTTTTCTTTTATAGTACTGGAGATTGAGCCCAGGGGTTCTCTACCACTGGGCTATATCCTCAGTTCTTTTTAAATTTTTTCATTTTGAGACAGTGTCAAACTAATTTGCTCAGACTGGCCCCAAACTTGTGGTCTCCTGCCTTAACCTTCCAAGTAGCTGGATTTACAGGCATGTACCTTTATGCCCAACTTTTTTGTGAACTTACTTAATTTTAAACCAGAAAGCTCCTAAAACCTCAATTCTTGACTTACAATCTTCTAAATGTATGCTTATTCTGTGTGTGTGTGTGTGTGTGTGTATGTGTTTAAATGATTTCTCCTGTGGAGAAAACTAATTGAGATGCAAGGGTGATTTTGCTGTGATTTCTAAATTAGCAATTATTTGATTACTGGGGTTACTTCAATTATTAATTATTGGGCTGGGGATATAGCTCAGTTGGTAGAGTGCTTGCCTAGTATGCACAAGGCCCTGGGTTCAATCCCCAGCACCACAAAAAAAAAACAAACAATTATTAATTATTGTTTCTATTGAGGATCTGCTGAATAGAAGAACTTGAGGTTATGTCTATATACTTTTGTCATAAGACTACCTGATCTTTCATTATTTCTTTTTGTTATTGATATTCAGATACAATTCCCAAATGCTCTTTGATCTGCTAAAATCAACATGTTGTATATTTGTTAGAAGTAAAGTTTCTTTTTATTTCAGAGACTAATAGATTGGTATATTTTTGTTTCAGCTTTCTGATGAGTTGAGGATTCCAGAGATGTGTAGACACTGCAGTGATGAAAATTGAAAAATGAGAATGTGTGTGTTTGAAAAGAAGAATGCAACTTGTGTATTTTGTATTACCTCTTGTTTTCAAGTGATTTAAATAGTTAATCATTTAACCAAAGATGTGTAGTGCCTTAACAATCAATTTCTTGTCAAAATCATGAAGTACTTGGAAATTATTCTCCTTTTAACCTTCCCTTCTCAGTGAATTTTATGAAACTTTTAATTTTGTAGAATTAAGTACATTATAAAAATTTTAAAACTACTACTTCATTTTAACTAGAAGGAAGCTCAAAACTACTTTAGTTAGTTACTTTTAGTTACTTTTGGTCATCTGATTTTATATTCTTTCATCCAAAGATGGGGAATGAAAGATGTGACCAGGTATTCCCACATAGGCCTGTTAAAGACAAACTGCATCAGAAAGCCATTCTTAGCTTTTCTGTCTTTGCATGGATGTGTATATTTTACAAACACTTCCTTCTGGGTCAAGAAATCATATGTGCTATATGGTCTAGTGAAAATGCAATATGATTCTTCAACATACAGGTCTTGCTTTTAGAAAGACCAGTCTTCCTCCTTCATTTTTTCTACCTGAAATACAATGCTATCTATGCTTCTTAACAGCTGTAGACTTTAAAAAGTATCTCCAAATATAAGATTATGATTTCTCTATGAGTGTGGTGTTAACTACCTTGTATTTGGAAAGATTTCAGATTCATTTTATCTCCTTAGTTTTATTTAAGGTGGTCCATCTCTAATAATAATATTGTTTAGTGATAAAAATCTGTGTAATTTATAACTGATCTAAAATGTTTCTGAAGGTCAGAGACTTATCATTTATTTCATTTTTGCCTAACAGAAAAATAGGCTCAGTTGTATTTAAAAAAAGGGCTCCCTTAAAATAGGAAAAGAAAATTATGAAATATTGAGTTGTTGCCTGTGTGTAGAAATTCTTTTGTGAGAGCTTTGTTTTTGTTATTATTTTAGCCTTTATTCTCTTCCTTTAAGCAAACAAACAAATCTAGTATTGTCCCTTGTGCCTGTCCCATTAACTTGGAGGCCGAGATGGGAGGATCATTTGAGTCCGAAAACTCAAGGTCACACCAGCAGCTCCAGAGGCTGAGTCTGGAGGATAGAAAGTTCAAAGGCATTCTCAGCAACTTAGTGAGGCACTTAGCAACTCAGTGAGACCCTGTCTCTAAATAAAATGTAAAAGGAAGCCGGGTGTGGTGGCGCATGCCTGTAATCCAAGCGACTTGGGAGGCTGAGTCAGGAGGATCGCGAGTTCAAAGCCAGCCTCAGCAACTTAGCGAGGCCCTAAGCAACTCAGTGAGACCCTGCCTCTAAATAAAATACAAAATAGGGCTGGGGATGTGGCTCAGTGGCTGAGTGTCCCTGAGTTCAATCCCTGGTTCCAAAAAAAAAAAAAAAAAATGTAAAAGGAGCTGGGTGGTTAACTCAGTGGTTAAATACCCTTGGGTTCAATCCTCAGTACCACAAAAAAAAAAAAAAATCAAGGTCAGCCTGGGCAAGATAGTGAGTCCTCATCTTAAAAAATGTAAAGAAACAATAAAACTAGGAAGGGTTTTGTTTTAATTTTGTCTTTTTTTTTTCTGACAGTAGAAATAACCATGTGTGCTAACCAAATTTCTGTGAGTTATATTTTTGTAGCTATTATTGTATCTAACTATAACTACCCATTCTTATGAAGAATAACCTAAAATGCCACTATTATGAAAGTTTGATAATTGTAATTATGAAAAAATTTAAGGAACTCTTGGCAGTATTAAGAAGATACTGTGGCTGTCTCCTGCTATTTACTCTCTAACAACTCCCCATGTGGTCTAAAAGTCTTATATAACAGGCTGAGTACAGTGACTCATCCCTCTAATCTCAGCATCTCAGGAAGCTGAGGCAGAACAATTGCAAGTTTGAGGCCAGCCTGGACAACCTCTTGAGACCCTGTCTCAAAATAAAAAGGGCTGGGGATGTAGCTCAGTGGTAAAGCACCTCTGGGTTCAATCCCTATTACCCCCCATCCCTGCCACCCCCTCCCACACACACACAAAAATACTTAGAGTCTTGTGAAAAGAGATGGATATACTTACCTCTGAAGAAAGGCTATCTGTGAGTTGTTTTTATTTTGTTAGTATATTTGGTGGGTAGGTAAGTGGGGATACTAATGATCTTTTACACTATAATGGAGCCACGTTTTATTAATTACTCCTCTGTAAATTGATGGTTCTGGATTCCTTATCTGCTGTTCTTGTACTTGTCTCAGGCCAAATAATTTGTGCTGTGATTCTTATGAGACTTGTACGAAGTTGGCCCTAATTTTCACAGATTGACCAGGGGAATATTACTGCCATATAATCTGTATAGCTCCAGATAATTTGCCATGGTCATTGAAACAATGACAGTTATTTGTATTTCTTTTGTGTCCCTTTAAGATCACATTCTCCTCTAAGGAGAAAGGAAGCATTCTGGCTAAAATCCGTGGAAAGCAGATTTGCTACACTTACCATAGTGTTACTTTTGTGGAAATTTTAAAATTAGCTTTCGTCTGAAGTGCCTTAAGTAGACTCTTATTTTTTCTAGTAATGACTTAAACATAATTTGTTATTAATTTTTAAGATACTATTAAAATGACACATGGGCAACCCTCTTGGGACCCCTCCATTGTGGGAGTTCCATTCTCTCTCTGTTTCAAAGACAAATTCTGTTACTTTAAAAGAAAATAAAAATGACACATTATAGTGGCAAAGATAACCAAATGTCTGGCTGTTTACTTTTTGACCATATCAATAAACTCTTACAAACTAAATCTTGAGTTTTTGATTACTGGCTAAAGAGGGATCAATTTAAACACTAAAGGAAGCCAGTCCTTTAGTGTTTTATGATTGGCTTATTTTACTTAGCCTGGTATTCTCTAGTTCCATCCATTTAGCTGCAAATGCCATACTTTCATTCTTCTTTAATGCTGAGTAATATTCCATTGTGTGTATGTACCCAGAACCAGGCTTTTTTTGAAGGAATTTTGATTGACTCTCTTTAAGATGTAAAAGAAGAACATAAGTGGTTAGGCATTCTTTTGTTCAGAAGGGAATCAAGAACAAGAGACTAGGGTGGGGAGGTGCATTCCTGTAATCCCAGGGAATCCAGACCTGAGGCAGAAGTTCCAAGACCAACCTCAGCACTTTAGCAAGGCCCTAAGCAATTTAGTAAGACCCTGTCTCAAAGTTTAAAAAATAAAAAGGGCTGGGGATTGTCTCAGTGGTAAAGCACTTCTGGGTTCAATCCCCAGTACCACCAGCTAAAAAAATAGTCTCAAGATTATTCTTCAGAATTTGTGTCTATACATCCCTTGAAAAGCAGTGTTCTCAAATTTTCCTGCACATATTTAGGGAATTAGAAAATATGAATGCCAGCCAGAACAGTGGCACACCCATTAATCTCAGTGATTTGGGAGGTTAAGGCAGGACAGTCACAAATTCAAGTCCAGCCTCAGCAATTTAGCAAGACCTTGCCTCAAAATTAAGAAGGGCCACAATCTAGCTATTGTGAATTGAGCAGCTATGAACATTGATGTGGCTGCATTACTGTAGTATGCTGATTTTAAGTCCTTTGGGTATAGGCCAAGGAGTGGGATAGCTGGGTCAAATGGTGGATCCATTCCAAGTTTTCTAAGGAATCTCCACACTGCTTTCCAGAGTGGCTGCACCAACTTGCACTCCCACCAACAATGTATGAGTGTACCCTTTTCCTTACATCCTCGCCAATACCTGTTGTTGCCTGTATTCTTAATAAGAGACATTCTAATTGGGGTAAGATGAAATCTTAAGGTGGTTTTGATTTGCAACCTAGATGCCCTTCAATACATGAATGCATAAAGAAACTGGTATATATACACAATGGAATATTATTCAGCTATAAAGAAGAATAAAATTATGGCATTTGTAGGTAAATGGATGATGTTGGAGACTGTTATATTAAGTGAGATTAGCCAATCCCCAAAATCCAAAGGCCGAATGGTCTCTCTGATAAATGAATGAGGATGCATAATGTGGGGGGGGGTGGCAAGAATGGAGGAAGGATAGATAGCATAGAGGGAAGGGAGGGGTGGGGTCGGGGTGGGGTTTAAGAATAATAACAGAATGAGACAGACATCATTGCCCTGTGTATATGTATGAATGCACAGATGGTGTAACTATTTTGTGTACAACCAGAGAAACAATAGCTGTACTCCATTTGTGTTCAATGGATCTAAATTAAATTTAAAAAAAAAGAAAAAAAAATTAAGAAGGACCAGGGATTTAGCTCAGTGGTAATGCACCTCTGAGTTCAATTTCCAGTAACCTCTCCACACATACAAAAGAATAAGAAGGCCAGCCTGGCATGATGGTACATGCTTGTAATCCCAGTGATTCAGGAGACTGAGGCAGGAGGATTGCGAGTTTGAGGCCAGCCCCAGCAATTTAGTGAGACCCTGTCTCAAAATTAAAAAAAAAAAAAATTAAAGGGCTGGGTTCGAGTTCTATGACACCCCTGTAAGCCCAGTGAATTGGAAGGCTGAAACAGGAGTATTGCAAGTTAGAGACCAACCTCAGCAAGTTATTAAGGCCCTCAGCAACTTAGTAAGACCCTATCTCAAAATAAAAAGGGCTGAGGATTTATTTCAGTGGTACCACCCCAGGGTCTAACTTCAGTACCAATATAAATATTTAAATTTTATAAAATATATACAAGGGGTTGGGATGTAGCTCCACGGTAAATCTCCGGGTTCAATCACTGGTAGCAAAAAAAAAACAAAAAAAGGAATAAATAAATGAGTGCCCATCACTAACCATAAGGTGTGTTAACTCAAAAAGACTGGGCCAGACACAATCCTCATGAATCACCTCAGCTGTTTATTCAGGAACAAAGTTTCACAACAGAAGAGGGGATGCAGAGATGGAATGGCACCAGTGGATCCACTTTCCTGGTGGAAAATGAGCTACTGAACAAAGGGACTTGGTTTATACAGGTTATTTTGAGGGGAGGTCTAGTGAACATATCAGTTTCCTTGGGCACTCAGGAATTTGAACTTTTGGGGTGGGGGGGGTGTGAGCAGCATCGGGAGAGGATTTACTTTGAAGGAGATTAATGCCTCTACATACTTGTTACTTTAGGGGTGATAAAACACATCGTCCATCCTCCTGTCTGCAGCCAGCACCTGGAAAACATTAGTCTTGGCATGGCCTTCTTTTTCAGTCCCTCTTCCCAGGCCACATTATCTTGGGGATTTTTTCATTTTCCATATCTATTAAGGGGAAGACAAATCACAATCATGAGATACCACTTCACACTCCTTTCACACCTTTTTTTTTTTTTTTTTGGAACCAGGGATTGAACTCAGGGATACTCGGCCACTGAGCCACATTCCCAGCCCTATTTTGTATTTTATTTAGAGACAGGGTCTCACTGAGTTGCTGAGGCTGGCTTTGAACTCGCAATCCTCCTGCCTCAGCCTCCCAAGTGCTGGGATTACATGCGTGCGCCACAGCGCCCGGCTCCACCTCACACTCTTTAAGGTAGTTACTATCAGAAAAACAAAGTAAACCAGGCATGGTATCACACATGCCTATAATCCCAGTAACTGAGGAGGCTAAGGCAGGAGGATTGCAAACTTAAGTCCAGTCTCGACCACTTAGTGAGACCCTGTCTCAATAATAAAATAGTATTTTTAGAAAACAAAAGTAATGAACTGGGGTTGTAGCTCAGTGGTAGAGTTTGCCTTCCACCTGGGAGGCACTGAGTTCAATTCTCAGCACCACATAAAAATAACTAAATAAAATAAAGGTATTGTGTCCATCTACAACTTAAAAAAATATTTTAAAAAGAACAGAATTTTTTAAAAAAAGTAAAATGGAAAGGATATGGAAATTTTGGAATCCTTGTGCACTATTGATGGGAATGTAAAATGGTACAGGAGCTATGGAAAACAGTATAGAGGTTCCTCAAAAAATTAGTTACCAAATTAAGCATAATCACACAAGCCTGAAATCTCAGCTACTCAGGAGGATCACAAATTTCAAGGCCAGCATTGGCAATTTAGGGAGCTTCTGTCTCAAAATAATACAAAAGGGACTGGGAATGTAGGTCAGTGGCAGAGTGCTTGCCTAGCATGGACAAAACTCTGGGTTTAGCTGGGTGTCGTGGCGTACGCCTGTAATCCAAGCAACTTGGGAGGCTGAGTCAGGAGGATTGCGAGTTCAAAGCCAGCCTCGGCAATTTAGCGAGGCCCTAAGCAACTCAGTGAGACCCTGCCTCTAAATAAAATACAAAATAGGGCTGGGGATGTGGCTCAGTGGCTGAGTGTCCCTGAGTTCAATCCCTGGTTCAAAAAAAAAAAAAAAAAAAAAAAAAAAAACACTCTGGGTTCAGTTGCCAGTACCACACACACACAAACAATAAACATGAATTGCCAGGCTGGGGTTGTGGCTCAGTGATAATGTGCCCACCTAGCATGTGTGAGGCACTGGTTTTGATCCTCAGCGCCACATAAAAATCAATAAATAAAATATAGGCATTGTGTCCATCTACATCTAAGAAAACAAAAATTAAAAAAAAAATGAATTGCCCTATATATAAAAAAATCGGCGCTGGCGTATGTCTCAGTGGTAGAGCACTTGCCTAGCATGTGTGAGGTCCTGGATTTGATCCCCAGCGCCACATAAGAATATAAATAAATAATATAAAAGTATGGTGTCCATCTACAATGAAAAATATTTTTTAAAAAATCAAAAGCAGGAACTTGAAGATATATTTGTACACCTGTGTTCATAACGGTATTATTCACATTTGCCAAGAGGTAGAAGCAACCTAAATGTCCATCAACAGATTAATGGATAAGCAAAACATACATCTCCATACAATGCAACAGTATTCAGCCTCAGTTGGTAGAGTGCTTGTCTCTCAAGCATAAGGCTCTGGGTTCAATCCCCAGCACCACAAAAAAAAAAAAAAAAAGGCATTTAGTTTGAAGTTCAGCACAGTAGCAGGAGGATCGCTTGAGACCAGCCTGGGCAACTTAGGTAGAGACTCCATCTCTTAAAAAAAAATTTCCAATACATGGAACTCGTATGGTGATTGAACGTTGAGGATGTAATATTAAATGAAATAAGCCAGTCACCAATTTAAAAAAAAAAAAAACGAGTAACAGAAGTTGTGTGTGGGTATAAAGTTTCAGTTTTTCAAGATGAAAGTAGTTCTGGGCTGGGGGTGTTAGCTCAAGGCCCTGGGTTCAGTCCACAGAACCACCAAAAAAGAAGTTGAGTTCTGGAAATTTGTTGCACTTAATATTACAGAAATGTACACTCAAAAATAGTTAACATGGGCTAGATGCTGTGATGTATGCCTGTAATTCCAGCAATTTAAGAGCCTGAGGCAGGAGTATCACAAATTGGAGGCCAACCTTAGCAAATTAGCAAGGCCCTAAGGAATTTAGTGAAACCCTGTCTAAAACTTGAAAAAAGGTCTGGGGATGTACCTCAGTGGTAAAGTGCCTCTGGGTTCAATCTCCAAGCACTTTTAAATAAATAAATACATATATACATATATACTAATGCCCTAGATTGGCACATTCTCACTGACACCACTTAGTGCTTGATCTTTCATGTGGGTCCTGAAAGTAAGAGTACAGACAGTTGGATAGAGTATGACTCATGGTGGAAATGCTGAGAGATGGTGTTTGGGCTCTTTTGGGTGATACTTTAAAGACATTTAGCTAAACCCTGCCTGCAAAATCAGTGATGATTAGTATATTCCAAGGAGTGCTTTGTAAGTAATCACTTCCAGCTGGAAAAAAATCATTAAGATGACTATAGCTATTGACTCCACCCAATATCCAGGCTCAGAAATGATCCATTTGGTCCGAACATTCCAGTTTATAATGCCTGGCTATGGCTCTTTGGCTAGAAAATGTAGCTATAGAAATTTGGATCTGAAGTTCTTTTATGTTCTTCAAATAAATTAATGAAATGTTTTCTCCCCATTCAAACACAAACTTCCTCCCGCAAACATAATTTCTGGGAAGCTTTCCTGACTTGCCACTTTGAGTTTCAATTGCTTCCTGTTTTTCAATATATGCTGATTTCTGTTACTCTTGCCATTGTCCTACCCACGTGAAACTTTAAGCTCTTTCAAAACAGAGGCATTGTCTTACTCATCTTTTTTAAAAATCTTTTTAAATTTTTTAAAATTTATTTATTTTGATTCATTGTGGCCAAGGCCAAATGATCTCTCTGATAAGTGAATGATGATGCATCATGCAGGGTGGAAGGGAGTCAAGAATGGAGGAAGGGTAGATTGTATAGAGGGAAGGGAGGGGTGGGGTTGGGGTGGGGGGGTAAGAATAATAACAGAATATGTGACAGACATCATTGCCCTGTGTACATGTATGCACAGATGGTGTGACTCTACTTTGTGTACAACCAGAGAAACAACAGCTGTACTCCATTTGTGCCTTACTCATCTTTCCATGCTCATTTCCTAACATGCCAACATAGTACATGCTTAGCAAATATTCACCAATTGAGTAAAGAAAAAATAGGCTTTACTCTTCATTTGCTCACTGTCTTGTAGAAACAAGTATGTAAACAAATGCGAGAGGGCTGGGGTTGTAGCTCAGTGGCAGGGCGCTTGCCTAGCATGAGTGAAGCACTGGGTTCGATCCTTAGCACCATGTAAAAGTAAACAAATAAAATAAAGGCATGCTATCCACCTACAACTACAAAAAAAATTGCAAGACTGTGCTGGGGATGTTACTCAGACTTGAGTTGAATCCCTGGCATAAAAGCCAATAAAAACATACAAAAACTAAGAGCAAATGCAATTCTATGGCCAGTGGAAAAGCATGTGAGTACAGGGGAGGGTGTTAGCATGTTCTTGGGATAGGAGGGGAGTCTTCTGTGATGGGATTGAATTTGTAGAAGATGATTTTTTTTTTTTTTGGAACCGGGGATTGAACTCAGGGACACTCGGCCACTGAGCCACATCCCCAGCCCTATTTTGTATTTTATTTAGAGACAGTGTCTCACTGAGTTGCTTAGGGCCTTGCTAAGTTGCTGAGGCTGGCTTTGAACTTGTGATCCTCCTGCCTCAGCCTCCCAAGTGCTGGGATTACAGGCGTGCGCTACCGTGCCTGGCAGATGTATTTTATAGTGTGGCTTTTTGGTTTTTTTTTTTTTTTGGTATCAGGGATTGAACCCAGGGATGCTTATCCACTGGGCTATATCCATAACTCTTTTTACCACGCCCGGCTATGTTTCTTTGTTTTTTGTACTGGGGATTGAAATGACAGGGTCTCACTAAATTGCTTAGAGCCTCACTAAATTGCTGAGACTGGTTTGGAACTTCTTATCCTCCTGCCTCAGTCTCCTGAGTGGCTTGGATTATAGGCATTCTCCACTGGGCTGAGTTCCCCAGTCCCCCTTTTTTTATTGTTTTGGTACCAGAGTTTGAACCCAGAGGCACATCCCCAACCATTTTTTTTATTTTAAGACAGGGTCTCTGGAAATTTGTTAGGGCCACACTAAATTGCTGAGGCTGGCTTTGAACTTGCAATCCTCCTGCCTGAGCCTCCTGAGCTGCTGGGAATACAAGCATGCCTTACTGTACCTGGCTTCTCAACCCCCTTTTTTTGGGTACCGGGAATTGAATTCAGGGGCATGCTGTTGTTGAGGCTGGGTTTGAACTCACAACCCTCCTGCCTCAGCCTCCCAAGTTGCCGGGATTATAGGC
>JAJEJO010005672.1:358871-386594 GCA_020662805.1 Glaucomys volans | reverse complement strand
ACAGTGATGCATACTTGTAATTCAAACTATTTCAGAGTCTGAGGCAGGATCACAGGGCTGGGGATGTAGGTCAGTGGTAGAGAGCCCCTAGGTTCAGTTCCCAGAACCGCAGGTATGAAAAAAATTGCCCGAGTTTATCAGATTATGAGAATACTCTATTGAAAAAAGACTCATCTCTTCCCAATACAGTGGAATGCAGCAATCCTTTCACTTAGGCATGATAGGAGACCTTGCACATTTCTTTCTTTCTCTCTTTCTGTACTGGGGATTGAATCAAGGAGTGCTCCACCACTGAGTCACATCCCCAGCCTTCTTTATTTTTTTTATTTTTATTTTTTTTTATTTACTTATTGATTCATTGAACACAAATGGAGTACAGCTATTGTTTCACTGGTTGTACACAAAGTAGAGTCACACCATCTGTGAGCCTTCTTTATTTTGAGACAGCATCTCCCAAAGTTTTTCAGGGTCTCTCTAAATTGCCAAGAGTGGCTTTGAACTTGCTATCTTCTTGTCTCAGCCTCCTGAGTTGCTGGGATTACAGATATGTGACATTACATGCCAGGGTGGTTGGTTTGGTTTGTGAGCTACATATCCCATTTACTGTGTGTGTGTGTGTGTTCCAAAAGGCCGTTTTTATTTTATTTTATATGGAAAGAATTATATGCAGCTCTCAAAGAAGTGGTTTGTTTGTTTGGTTTTGGTACTCGGGACTGAACCCAGGGGTACTTTGCCATTGATCGAAATCCCCACACTTTTTTTTTTTTTTGGACTTGGGCTTGATCCCAGGGAAGTTTAACCACTGAGCCACATCCACAGACCTTTTTATTTTTTTATTTAAAGGTGTCTCACTAAATTGCGGAGACTGGCCTTGAATTTGCTATCTTCCTGACTCAACCTCCTGAGTCCACCATATCTGGCTTCCATTCCTTTTTTTTTATTATTGGTATGGGAGATTAAACCCAGGGGTGCTCTACCACCGATCCACATCTCCAGGCCTTTGTATTTTGAGACAGGTTCTCACTAAATTATTGAGGCTGGGTTTGAACTTGGGAGCCTCCTTCAGCATCCTGAGCCATTGGTATTATATGCATGCACCACCATGCCTGACTCCCAAGCCTTTTAACATTTAATTAATTAATTAATTACTTTTGGCACCAGGGATTGAATCCGGGGGGACTTAACCACTGAGCCACATCCACAGCCATTTTTTTTTTTTTTTTTGGAACCGGGGATTGAACTCAGGGACACTCGGCCACTGAGCCACATCCCCAGCCCTATTTTGTATTTTATTTAGAGACAGGGTCTCACTGAGTTGTTTAGGGCCTCGCTAAGTTGCTGAGGTTGGCTTTGAACTCGCGATCCTCCTGACTCAGCCTCCCAAGTCGCTTGGATTACAGGCGAGCGCCACCATGCCCAGCCCACAGCCATTTTAAAAAATGTTTTATTTAGAGACCGGGTCTGCTGAGTTGCTTAGGGCCTTGCTAAATTGCTGAGGTTAGTTTTGAAATTGCAATCCTCCTGCCTCAGCCTCTGCACCTGGCTTTTAATTTTATTTTGTTATAATTTTGATACAGGATCTTGCTAAATTGGTAAGTTAGTCATGAACTCTTTTTTTGTACCAGGAATTAAATCCAAGGGTGCTCAACCACTAAGCCGCATCACCAGCCCCTTTTATTTTTATTATTTTATTTTATTTTTTTGCGGTGCCGGGGATTGAACCCAGGGCCTTGTGCTTGCAAGGCAGGCACTCTACCGGCTGAGCTATATCCCCAGCCCCCTTTTATTTTTTTTAGACAGGGTTTCGCCAAATTGCTGAGGCTGGCTTTGAGTTTAGATCTTCCTGCCTCAGCTTTCCAAGCCGCTGGGATTACAGGCCTGTGCCACTGACCAGGGCTGGCCATGAACTTTCTATCTGATCCTCCTGCCTCATTCTCCCTAGTCGCTGGAATTAAAGGAGTGCACCACCTCACTCAGCCTCAAGTTGATTTTTGTCATTTAAATACATTTGTAACTCTATATACATATATTTGTAAGCATGTTGATAAGCTGAATATTATTTATAAAACATGCAGTAAAGAAATCGATGATAAACTGGAATCACAGAGATAAAATACTTTTTATAGGATGGCCATATAGATTAGTGGTTTAGTGCGGTGTCTGATCTGAATCGCGAGTCCGCTGCTCTGGGTCTTTAAGTCTTGGTTTCCTCATCAGGAAACTGTAGGTCTGTCTACTTCAGAAGGTGTAAGGATTACGTGAGATAATCCAAGTAAAGGATTAATGTAGTGACCGGCATTTGGTACTCAATATACGTAACTTGCTGTTGTTTCGTCAATTATGTCAAAGGAAAGAAGATGGACCAACAGAGCATTTTCAGAAAAAAGTCAAAATACGTCACTAGCACTTTCAGGTCAACTAGGACTGAAAAGGACCCCCTGCAAAAAAGGTGGAGGGGATCAAATGACGTGGACTGCCTTAGCAACAGGCCCCCAAAGAAGGTGAATTTCCACAGCCAATAAGACTCTGAGCTGTTGGGGAGGTAGCCAATGGATGACGGAAAGAGGAAGAGGGAAGACGCGCCAATTCTCCTGCCTGAGCCTCGGCCCAACAAAATGGCGGCGGCAGCGGCGTCGCTTTGTTTCCGCGGCTCCTGCGGCGGTCGCAGTGGTAGCGGCCTTTGAGCTTTGGGGAGGATCCTGCACCCGCTACAGTGACTACTAAGATCCCAGGGCATTTCTGTCGTAATCTGGCGCCGGGAAGCGCAGCGGCGCCAAAGGGTTACAGAAGCCGAGGCGGCGTTCAAGCGAAAACATGACTGCTGAGCCCATGAGGTAAAATGCAGCCCCTTCCAAAGGGCCCCAGCCATCTGGGCCTGGGGACTATCTAGGTTGGTGTTTGGGAAGACTTTCCCTTGGTGGGTTGGGCTTGTGCGTTGTTTAGCGGAAAGGGAGGCATCATTTTCTCTTTAGGTGTGTAGGGTTTCGGGATTTCGTAGGAAGGCTCCTATCGTGGGTGGGGGTGGGGGCGCGGCCTGTGGTGTTGGGCGCTTCTTCCAACCTTCCTTAACCGGCAGAGCTTGTTGGCCTCCGCTTTTATGTTTTGGTGTCTGTGGGATTGACAATCCCAAATTGGAGGCGGTCTTTGATTCCCCGGTCATTCTTCCTAATCTTGGGGCCTAGAAACTGCGCGGAGAAGAAGGGGGGAGGGCGAGAAGAGGGGGGAAGGGCGGACGGGATGTGAGATCCTGGGACTACTTACTGGCGTTTAGACTGCTGGAGACGGGAAGTACTGGGGCTCTGCGGGGTTTTTGTTTTTGTTTGTAGATATTGGGGGCATTTTTTTGGGGGGGGGGGGGGGGGCTTGGCGGGGTATTTAGATTCCTTCTCTATTTAAACCCTGAAGGGTATTCTCGGTTTTACCCTAGGCGGGGGGGTGGGGGGAAGATACTAACGCAGGATTTTGCTTCCAGAGGATTCCAACATACTACTTTTTGGGAAGTCCAGCTTTAATGGGTCATCAAGTGTTTCCCCAACTTTATGGTCAGATTTCGAGTAAAGGTAATTAGATCCTGTTTTTATTTGTTTATTCCATGAGGGATGAACGTAGATTTGTGAAAAGTAAGATTTATTCCAAGCATAGCTGTGTCTGGCAGGCCGCCTCTTACCAATCAAGCACGTTTAGTAGGTTGAGGCTGTTTTTCACGCGTGTTTCTGGTTTGCCTTTTGACCGTGTCTAAAATTTGGGTAGTTAATATGAAATGTATACCACTTTTATCCAGGTGGCTTGATTGCTTTTCAGGCAGTTTGATATTTGACTTTTCATCCCATGAATTGAATTAGGTAATTTTTCTGCTGTGTTATGCATCCTTCGTGCCTAGTGGCAAAGTAAAATTACAGGGAGCATGGATCAGAATTGCTTTCGTAGTTTGCAAAATGTGCCTTTGAGTAACTATGAGAATGGCGTATGTTTTCAGAGCTAAAATGTAGAATTTCAGAATGAGCCGATACTACTTACGCCTGTATTTCTGCATTAATAAGGAGTAGATGAATGATAGATGATGTTTTCCTTACCTTGGGGAAAATATACTTTAGTTCTTAGATTACAGATCCTTAGTTGTGTAAAGACTGTGGCCTTGATTTCTGAATTGACTCAAATATAAGAAACTATGTATGGGTTATTGGATTCCTAAGAGATATACAGTACAAATTGTTAAATGATATTCATATGCATGAATGGTGTACCTTACAATTTAACAGGACTTCTAGATTTTACTGTCTCACAGAGTCTACAAGTCTACATTTAAAACAATAGGTTGTATCTGTGGGTGGGACTGAAGTCCCTGATCCTTAGGAGGCTCAGGTGGGACAATCCTTGGAGCACAAGACTTCTAGACCAGCATGGGGAACCTGAGACCCTGTCTCAAAAGAAGAGGAGAAGAATCCCCCCCCCAAAAAAAAAACCCACCATAGTTTGAACTCGGATTTTTTCCCCTTTTCTCGGACTATAGGGGTGTGCTACCACACCCAGTTCCTCTCTTTTAAGGGAGAAAATTGTGTATAGAATTTCTGAGTAGTAACGATTCATTTTATGTCAATGTCAGTTTTTCTTACTGATCTTGAGTTTTTGTAGATGTCCTGGTGATAAGAGTAATAATCATAACAAAAATTGAGTTCTAATTGTTCTCTACCTGTATAATTTTTTTTGGTACCAGATATTGAACCCAGGAGCACTTATCCACTGAGCTACATTCCCAGCTCTTTTTTGTATTTTATTTAGACAGGGTCTTGCTAAGCTGCTGAGGCTGGCTTTGAACTAGTGATCTTTCTGGAGACCTGGGATTAAAGGCCTGTGCCACCACCCAGCTTTACCTGTATAATATTTTTGTGTGGTGCTGGGGATTGAACCCAGGGCCTTGTGCACGTGAGGCAAGCACTCTACCAACTGAGCTGTATCCCTAGCCCTTACCTGTATAATTTTGATTAGTCCTCAAAATATCCCATAGGGTACTACTTGATTTTCCCCATTTTACAGATGAGGAGGAAACTGAGGCACAGAGAAATCAAAGAATTTGACTGAAGTTATTCAGCTTGTAATTGGTAGAGCTGAATTTTTTTTTAAGTTTTTAGATGTGATAGGCCTTTATTTAATTCATTCATTTATATGTGGGACTGAGAATCGAACCCGATGCATCATGCATGCTAGGCAAGCACTTTAACCACTGAGCCACAACCCCAGCCTGGTAGATCTGAAATTGAACCCAGTGTTGACTCCCAAATTTATGTTCTTTTTCTGTTTTGTTTGTATATTTTAAAAATTTTATTATTATTATTATTAGTAGTAGTAGTAGTAGTAGTAGTACTGGGAATTGAACTCAGGGACACACCACTGAGCCACATCCCCAGCCCTGTTTTGTATTTGATTTAGAGACAGGGTCTCACTGAGTTGCTTAGCTCCTCACTTTTGCTGAGACTGGCTTTCAACTCTTGTTCCTCCTGCTTCAGCCCTTGAGTTGCTGGGATTATAGGCATGCACCACCATGCCTAGCATGACCATTTTAATTTAGCCCAACTATTATCATAGAAGTTTGTGTTAGCTTGGTCGTGGTCATTTGTTATAGGTTTATGATTTATTACCTCTTTATAATGATGCACATTTTGTGTCCAGATGTATGATATAGTGAGCTAAGGAAACATTTAATTTTAGGAGTGTCTTAAAGCTATATGAAAACCCCTTGTAAGGAACTATGGATATAGTAGGAGGGATTTAATTAGTTTGACCTTCCCTGATTATTTGCTATGCAAGAGCTCCAAGTGGATATTGAGAAGTGTCTCAGATGAAGTCTCTCATCTTCAAAGCAATAATCATAAAGGAGAATCTGACAGTTAATGCTTGAGAATTAAACCACAATACCAAGTAACTGTTAATTCTCTTCTAATGTGATACAGAAAGAATATGAGAAGTTCTGTGCATTATCATTATTTAGATTTTACAAAATAGTTTCAGATTTTTCATCTTTATATCTTCTGTTGAACACTTAAGAGTCGGATACAAAGATTAGTTTTTTTTTTTTTTTGGCACTTCTGGGGATTGAACCCAGGGCCTTGTGCATGCTTGGAAAGTGCTCTGTAGGGTTCACCAGGTTGCCCAGCCTGACTTTGAACTTGTGGTCCTCTCGCCTTAGCCTTTCCAAGTAACTGGAATTACAGGCATCCACCACCACTCTCAGTATTTCTAATTTTGTTTTGTTTTGTTTTTGGTCCTGGGGATTTAGCCCAGGGGTGCTTTGCCAGTGAGCCAGTGGCCCTTTTTTCAGTTTTGAGACAGGGTCTCACTAAGTTGTTTAGGGCCTTGCTAAGTTGCTGAGGTTAACCTTGAATTTGCACTCCTGCCTCAGCCTCCTGAGTTGATAGGCTTACAGGTGTACACCATCATGGCCAAATTTTTATTTTTTATTTTACTTTATTTTTTATTATTTTTTAAAGAAACCATAAATTATGTTTATTATATTTGCATGTTGTAACAGCAAGTTGCTTTTTTTAAAAATAATTTTTAGTTGTCAATGGACCTTTATTTTATTTATTTATATGTGTAGCTGAGAATTGAACCCAGTGCTTCACACGTGCTAGGCAATCTCTCTGCTACTGAACCACAACCCCAGCCCCCACATTTTTACTTGTATTTATAAAAAAAGAAATCTTCTAGAACTGTGTTGGAAATATGTCCAAAAGGCAAGAGGAAAGAAGATTAACCCATGACCTGGCTAAATCATACATAAAATAGCCTATGGTTCAGTCTTTAAAGTTCCCTCCTTTTTTTGGGAATTGAACCTACAGCCTTGCACATGCTAGGCAAGTGTCATAAAACTGAGCTACACTCTCAGTCCTTTTTTTTTGTTTTAAGATAGGTCTCCCAATCTGGCCTGAACTTGGGATCCTCCCACCTCAGCCTTGAAAGTAGCTGAGATTACTGGTGCTCTTCATCACACCTTGCTTTTGGTCTTTAAAAGGTTTTTTTAAATTTTTTTTTATGATTTTGTGTTTTAAATAAGATTGGTTTGTTCCAGTTTTGTCATTATGAAAGATGAATATCTGACTTAACTGTACTTCCATGTAAAAGTCTTGGTATTATGAAATTTGATGGAATTTGTCATTCTAATCCTTAAAGCCAGGGAATTGAAAAGCTGACAGCTGTAAAACTTGTTATTGGTCTTAAAAAGGGCAGAAGTTGGGCTGGGGTTGTGGCTCAGTGGCAGAGTGCTTGCCTGACACATGTGAGGCACTGGGTTCGATCCTCAGCACCACATAAATAAATAAAATAAAAGTATTGTGTCCATGTACAAATAAAAATATTTTTTAAAAAAGGCAGAAGTTATTCAGTTTGAGAAATGATGAATGTCTCAGAGTCTGTTAAGATGGTAGTTAATAAGCAGTTGCCCAGTAACCTAATTTTTGAAAAATGTTATCTGCTAAGTGTTTGCACTTCTGCTTTGTGGAAAGCATCAAGTGAGGCCTGTGGAGGGGGAAGAAATGCAGTTTTAAAAATTTATTTGTGGTACTGGGGTTTGAACTCACTTGTTTGGCAAGTTCTCTATTATCAAGCTACATTCCCATCCCAGAAATGCAAATTTTCTCAGGGGGTTTAGAATCATTTAAATACCAATTTGTTGGCTATGTTATGGGTTGGGTGAAAAGAAAGAAATTTGTGACCTTAATTTTGACTAGTTCTCATTATTGGCAACCCTTGATGCTGGTTGTGAGTTTTCAGTTATACATTGTTTATAGGTAAGATAAATGTAGTACTTAAAATAATTTTTATGTAGATATAGGTGTATCAAATAATTTTTCATAAGAAATTGTATTTATGTGGCTGTTCTATGTTTGGAGTCTAAACTTGGGCTTTAAGTTTACGTGGAATGATTTCCTGCAAACCTTGAATGTTCTCTTGAACATAGAAGCAATTCACGTGGTTTAAGGTCAATGAAAAGGGATGCATAGATCTTCCTTTAAGAATGTTGAATATAATAGTACATTAAAAGGAATGTCTAATATCTCTGTATACATGTTTACGACTGCTTGTCCTATGATCTGCTTGATAGTTGGCACGCACGATATTTAATTTTCATTTCCCCCTCTGTAAAAGGGAGCACATTTAATAGATACCCATTAAGCTGCAGGTGTTTTGGAGGAGGTAGTATGGTTTTAACAACAGTTCTTTTTTTGTGGGGAGTGCTGGGAATTGAACCCAAGGCCTCACAATGCCAGGCAAGCACTGTACCATAGAGCTGTTATTTCCAGCCCCAACATAATAGTTCTTAAATGACCATAAACTAACACTCTTTGGAGTCCTTGATAGTTTTAAAAGTGTAAAGAGCTGGGCGTGGTGGCACACGCCTGTAATCCCAGTGACTCTGGAGGTGGAGGCAGGAGGATTGCAAGTTCAAAGCCAGCCTCAGCAACTTGGTGAGGCCCTAACCAACTCAGTGAGACCCTGCCTCTAAATAAAATATAAAAAATAGGGCTGGGGATGTGGCTCAGTAGTCGAGTGCCTCTGGGTTCAATCCCTAGTACCCAATAAATAAATAAATAAATAAATCCCTAGTACCCAATAAATAAATAAATAAAATAAAATAAAATAAAATAAAAAATTAAAAAAAATGACTGGGGATTCACCTTAGTGGTAAAGCATCCCTGGGTTTAATTCTCACTACAAAAACAAAAAAGTGAGTACAAAAAACAAAGACCCTTATATGGCTAGGATACAGGTGTTTTGTTGCTAATAGGTGCCATAGTGTCATGTATATATACTTGTATAAACATTTACTGGGAAGGAAAAAATATTTGTGCTGGAAATTTTGTTGATTACAGCTTAGGAATTTGTTGTTTGGTGGTGGTACTGGAGATTGAACCCAGAGGTGCTTTGTGACTGAGCTACACTCCCAGCCCTTTTAATTTTTTATTTTGAGAGGAGCTCTGGCAGAGTTGCTGAGGCTGGCCTGGAATTCGTGATCCTCCTATCTCAGCCTCCTGAGTTGCTTGGATTACAGACATGTGCCACCCACCCAAAAGGAATATGTTCTATTTTGAAAGGTTATTACATCTAGTATATTTCTGTCCATTTTATGATTGAAGGTGGTTCTTCTGAAAAGAATTATATTAGCTCTTGCCAATTGTTCTTTTTGCCCTAGAAAAGAGTTCTTTGAATTTTTCTAGATAGCTACTGTTTTCAGATCCTTTTTCTGGGACTTTCTTTTGAAGTTTTGACTTAAAATAGCCATTCCTGCTGTCTATAGCACAAGTCTTTTGTTAACTGTCCCATGCAACTTTTAAGAAATTATTGCAATAGTGCTGTTATAACAATATCCTGCACTCCATATTTTGGGTGAATGCTTTATTAGTTGTTCCAGTACTTGAGTAACTTGAGTATCAACAAGGGGTAAAGTACCATACTGTTGGAGCTCCAGTGGCGCAATCGGTTAGCGTGCGGTACTTATAAGTACCATACTGTTCTAGGATAATAAAAATTCCTGCCCTCTGCTTGGAATGTTGGTCCAAATCTGTAATCCTAGCCACTCGGGAGGCTGAAGCAGGAGAATCACAATTTCTATGTTAGTCTGGGCAACTTAGGGAGATCCTGTCTCAAAAAATAAAAAAGGGCTGAATCTATAGCTCAATGGTATAGCAACCCTGGGTTCAATACCCAGTACTGCATACACAAAAAAATTGCTGCCCTCAAAGTGTTCTTTTTTATTAGTTAATTTTAGTTATACATAATATTGGTATTTATTTTGATATAATTATACAAGCTTGCAATCACATTTTTTTCTTTTGGAACCTGAAATTGAACTCAGGGGCACTCGGCTACTGAACCACATCCCCAGCCCTATTTTGTATTTTATTTAGCGACAGGGTTTCACTGAATTGCTTAGGGCCTTGCTGAGTTGCTGAGGCTGGCTTTGAACTCGCGATTCTCCTGCCTCAGCCTCCCGAGTCGCTAGGATTACGGGCCTGTGCCACCGCACCCGGCTTGTAATCACATTTGCTCCAGTTCAGTCCTTAGTACTTCCTCTTGGCTTCTCCTCCCTCCCCCTTTTCACTTTCATCTGCTTACTGATTTTACTTCTATTTATAGCTTTTTAAAAGACCATTAGTGCCTTATGGATATATGTAAAGGTGAAATTCTCTGTGCTATATTCATATATGTTCATAGGAGGATTTGATGAGATTCATTCTGCCATTCGTGCCTTTTCCTGTCCCTTCTTCAACCCCCTCAATCGCTTTCCTCTTCTCCACTGATCACTCTTCGATTTTCATAGAATTCCTTCCCCCTTTCTAAAGATATTCTTTTTTTCCGGGGAGGATACTGGGAATTGAACTCTGGGGCACTCGTCCACTTAGCCACACCTCCAGCCCTATTTTCTATTTTATTTAGAGACAGGGTCTCACTGAGTTGCTTAGCACCTTGACATTGCTGAGGCTGGATTTGAACTCACAATCTTCCTGCCCCAGCCTCCTGACCTGGTGGGACTATAATCATGTGCCACCTTGCCGCACTCTAAAGGTATTCTTGAGAGAAAGAAACTGATGGAAAGAAGAGAAAATGAGCAGTTGCAGAGCAGTCCTAACCTGAAAATATAGTAGTTATGCTAAGGATAGGAAATGAAAGAGCATGATGTGATGGAGCACTTCTGTAATCCCAGTGACTGGGGAGGCTAAGGCAGGAGGATAATGAATTTGAGGCCGGCCTCAGCAATTGAGTGAGATCCTTTCTCAGAGTAAAAATAATTGAGGATGTAGCTTAGTGGTAATGTGCCCATGAGTTCAGTCCTCAGTACCCACCCTTGCCCCCCAAAAAAAGGAAAAAGGAAGGAAACCCTGGTTTTGGGGATGTCTAGGAAAATTTTACAGAGAAGATGGTAACCATATGAGCCTTTTTGGACTATATTGCCTAGGCTGGTCTCAAATTCCTGGACTCAAGGGATCCTCCTTGAGTGCTGGGACTACAGGCATGCACAATCTTGTCAGTTCTGTATTGAGTCTTGAATGAATTAGCAGTTAAGGTCTTCACTGTGAGAGGGCAGTCCAGGTAAATTTCTATGGCTAAAAAATTCATCTTATTTCCCACATAGCAGAGAAAATGAGACATACAGAAATAATTCTGGAGCATGATATGAAATGATAAATACTACATAAGGTAAACAGTAAGTTGCTGTGGGAGTTCAGAGCAGGAAGACATTTATTTTTTCTGTGGTGATGGGAATAGAACTCGGGGTCTTGGGCATGCGTGCTCAATAAGCACATACTCTACCATTGAGCTCTGCTTCCAACCCAGAAGACATTTCTGGTGGAGATCAAGTAATATTAGAGATATAGTATTGAATTTGGCCCTTGGTAGATGGGTTCAGTTTTGACGAAGAAGGCTATGGGAGGCCTCCAAATGTGAAGTGTAGCAGTTTGAACAATCAGCATTTTTTGCAAGGTCAACTTAGATTTTTTTTTGGGGGGGGGGGCTGGGAATTGAAGCCAGGGTCTTAGGTATGCAAGGCAAACACTGTACCAACTGAGCTATATCCCCAGTCCCCAACTTACCATTTTTTAATTCAACTCCTGGACAAACACTGTATAACTATTGTGCAGTTTGTATGTTAGCTTTTGTGGCTTGATATTCTTATAAAAACTACCTGTGCCCTGTGAACGGACTGATAATTTCATCAGAATTGTTAAGAGTAGCTGGATAGGCTGGGGTTGTAGCTCTGTGGTAGAGTGCTTGCGTAGTAGCACCTGTGAGGAACTGGGTACCATCCTCAGCACCATATAAAAATAAATAAATAAAATAAAGGTATAGTGTCCATCTACAACTGAAAAAAAAATTTAAAAAAAGAGGAGCTGGATACTGTGGTGCATGTCAGCAATCTCAGCAGGAGCTACTTAGGAGTTGAAATCAGAGAATCTCTAGTTTTTTTTTTTTTTTTTACTTGAGAAATTTTTTATTGGCCACAGCCAGCTGCTTATGCTCCAGACCTCAAGCACCTTCCTTGGCAATGCGGTCTTTCTTAAGTGTCCCATGAATGCTTTCTTTTTTTTGGAACCAGGGATTGAACTCAGGGGCACTGGGCCACTGAGTCACATCCCCAGCCCTGTTTTGTATTTTATTTAGAGACAGGTTCTCACTGAGTTGCTTAGGGCCTCGCTAAGTTGCTGAGGCTGGCTTTGAACTTGAGATCCTCCTGACTCAGCCTCCCAAGTCGCTTGGATTATAGGTGTGCACCACCACGCCCGGCTCCCATGAATGCTTTCTTCTCCTCCATGGTCTGGAAGTGGCCATGGTCAAACTTAGAGGTGGTGTTAATGAACTTAAGGTCGATCTTCTCCAGAGCAGCCGTTTGGTCTGTACCAGCAAGGACTTTAGGAGGGTGAGCATCCGCTTCTTGGTTCCCACCACACAACCTTTCAGCATGACAAAGTCATTGGTTCACTTTACCATAGTGGACAAAACCACCCAGAGGGTTGATGCCCTTGTCAGACAGGTCATAGTCAATGGAAGCATTATTCTTGATTAGCTTGCCATCCTTGATGAGGTAGCCCTGGCCAATCTTGTAGATCTTCTTGTTGATCTCAGTGTGGTGATGGTAGCCCTTCTCCCAGCCCGAGACACAGAGAAGGCCACACGGGCAGGGTGCCAGGGCAGGGTGCCAGGCTCCAATACAGGCAACCTTGCGCAGCCCTCGGTGGGTCTTGTGGGGCAGTTTCTTGGTATGCCAGCGACTGATGATCCCTTTGTAGCCTTTGCCCTTGGTCACGCCAATGATGTCAATCATCTCATCCTGCCCAAACACCTGGTTCACAGGGACCTGCTGCTCCAGCCTCTCCTGGGCCCAGTCCAGTTTCTCAGCCACAGTGCCTCCATTCACCTGGATCTCCATCAGGTGGGCTTTCTTCTGACGCAGAGGAAGCAGCCGCATCTGGGTATGGGCAATAATGTGAATGACCTGGCAGTATTTCTTCATGCTATTGAAGTCCTTCTCCAGTTGCTTCTTGCCCGTGTCGTCCTGCCGCTTTTTGCAGTATTGAAGGCCTTCTTCTTAGATTTATGCCAGTTCTTATAGAAGCACCGTTTGCACTCATCATTTATGTGCTCAGCAAAGATGGTCTTGACGGTTCAGAGGCCTCAAGGGGTTTCCACATAGCCCACAATACCTACAACCACCACGGGTGGTGTCTCCACTATGGTCACAGCCTCCACAACCTCCTTCTTGTTCACCTTGGACCCTGGCCTATCGACTTCCCACACGATGTGGGTCATGCCAGCCTTGTAGCCCAGAAAGGCTGTGAGATGGACAGATTTTGAAGGGTCATCCTTAAGGAAACTCTTCACCTTCCTACAATGCCTGCTGCTGTGCTTCTGAGGCATGAAGCCCAAGGATCCATGTCTGGGAGCAGAGAACTTCCTGTGAGACATTGCCCGCCGCCAAATCCTGCTGGTGAGAATCTCTAGTTTGAGGCTGCCAGCCTGGGCAACACAGTAAGACCTTGTCTTTAAAAAAGTGGGCTGGGAATGTAACTGAGAAGTAAAGGTGGGCAAGGTATGGGGTTCAAAACAAAACAGAATGACTGTTAATAGCATTACCTTTTTTTTTTTTTTTTTGGAACCAGGGATTGAACTCAGGGACACTCGGCTTCTGAGCCACATCCCCAGCCCTATTTTGTATTTTATTTAGAGACAGGGTCTCACTGAGTTGCTTAGGGCCTCGCTCAGTTGCTGAGGCTGGCTTTGAACTCGCGATCCTCCTGACTCAGCCTCCCAAGTCGCTTGGATTATAGGCGTGCGCCACCGCGCCCGGCACAAAAGCATTACCTTTTAAATTGTGTGAATTTAAGTTTTGAATAACTGTGATCAAATTATGTCCTTAGTTGTCTTTGTTTTGGTCAATTGAAGTTGTCAGTTAACTTTTGGGCAACATTTGAATTGTAAAATTCAAAATAGGGCCGGGGTGGAGCCTGGTGGTAGAGCACTTGCCTAGCATGTGCAAGGCTGTGGGTTTGATGTCCTGCACTGCAAGAAGAAAAAAAAATACGCAAAATAAAAAAATAACTTGTTTTTGAGTACTAATTGGATTCAGGATTCATTATTTGCTTATTTGATTTTTATTATTCAGTTTTGGTTTATGAGAGATAGCATCCTATATTAAATGCAATATATTATTTGTTTTGAAAATGTGAATTTGTTCCAACAATATTGACATCAGGGAAGAATTTGAGCAGAAGGCACAATTTGCATTTGTTTATGGAAGGTTGTGTCTGCAGGGTCAGGGGTCAGCAAACTGACCTACTAACCAATGGCCTTTTTTTAAAAAAAAAAAAAAAGTAAAATTCTATTGGAGTCCTCCCACACTTGTTTGTTTATGTTGTCTACTTTTGTACCACAGTTGCAGAGTTGAATAGTTATGTTAGAGACCTTACGAACTACCAAACTTAAAATGTTTATTTGTTCCTTTATAGAAAGCGTTGCTGATTATTGGGTTAGGTGAATGGGTTAGATGAACCACACCCAGCTGAACAGAGCTATACAAAAGTACATGTATATACGTGTATACACTTCAGATATCTACCAGATACCCCAGTTTACTACTTGTATTATGAACCACACCCATCTACATATGTTACAATTTTATATCTGATTTCAGATAGCCTTCCTTCTATCACTTCACAATAATTCACCAGCTGCAACCCTTCTGATGCCCACTTCCACAAGCAAACTACAGGTCTTTTCTCAAGGTTAAGTGCTGTATTTATTGTTGTGTAGGTATATTTCTTAATCACTTAACTTGTGTACACTATGTAAAACTGTGCTACCATTTCTAGCAATTTATTAGGTTTCTTTCTTTAAAAGAGGTGTCACTGACAAAGTTTTGAGTGCTATGCTTCTAATCTCATTTTTCTTATGAGTTCTGTGGTATTGGTTACACAACTTTGCTTAGTATGGTGATTTTTTTAGGAGTCCATATATTACATTATTGAGAAACTGACTAATTGTTATCTTCTAAAAGGTTCTAATTCATTCACCAAATATTTCTTGGGTGGTGCAGAGATTGAGTTATTGGGCAAAAAGCAGTTATATTAGTATTTGGGATGCAATAATTACTCAAATGTTAGTTATTACTGATTACTATTACTTTGTGTCAGAAACTTTTTTTTGTACCAGGGATTGAACCTAGGGGTGCTTAACCACTGACCAACATACCCAAACCTTTTTTTAAATAATTTTTTTAGTTGTAGAGAAACAAAAAATATTCATTTTTTTATGTGATGCCAAGGATTGAACCCAGTGCCTCACACGTGCCAGGCAAGTGCTCTATCACTGAGCCACAACCCTAGTGCATCCTTTTTTTTTAAATTTTGGGACAGTGTCTTGCTAAGTTGCTGAGGTTGGCTTTAAACTTGTGATTCTCTTGCCTCAGCCTCCTGAGCCCCTGGCTAGAAACTGTGCTAAATATTTCTGTGACAGATAAGACCATAAGAGCACTGTCTCTGTGGAGTTTGTGTTGTACATTTTTTTTTTTGTACCAGGGATTGAACTCAGGGGCACTTGACCACTGAGCCACATCCTCAGCCCTATTTTGTATTTTATTTAAGAGACAGGGTCTCACTGAGTTGCTTAGGGCCTCGCTTTGCCTGAAACTGTCTTTGAACTCAGCCTCCTGAGCTGCTGGGATTACAGGCGTGCACCACCACGCATCTTTATTAATATATGTTTTGGCTAATAATTCAGTCCTCCCCCCAAAATTGTTATTAAAAATGATATTTTTATTTGTTCATTTTAGATATCTGACAGTGAAAAAGGATATTCTAATATCCATCCACAGATCAAAGACATTTACTTATCTTACTAACTGGGTACATGCCTGTAATCCCAGCAACTCACTTATAATTCCAGTGATCCAGAGACTGAGGTCAGAGGATCATATTTTGAGGCCAGTCTTGGCAATTTAGTGAGAACTTGTCTCAAAAAATAAGAAGGAGCTGGGCGTGGTGGCGCATGCCTGTAATCCAAGCGATTCAGGAGGCTGAGCCAGGAGGATCATGAGTTCAAAACCAGCCTCAGCAACTTAGCAAGGCCCTAAGCAACTTAGTGAGACCCTGTCTCTAAATAAAATACAAAATAGGGCTGGGAATGTGGTTCAGTGGCCGAGTGCCCCTGAGTTCAAGCCCCGGTTCCAAAAAAAAAAGACTGGTGATATAGCACAGTGTTAGAGAGTCCCTGGGTTCAATCTCCCCCAAAATAAAAAACCAACTTTCTAGTCAGAATCTTATTAACTTTGTGCCGTATTTTATTTTTTAAAAATTTTTTATTTGTTCTAATTTACTGTATATGATGATAGAATGCATTTATACATTTTTTTTTTTTTGGTACTGGGGATTGAACCCAGGGGCACTCCACCACTGAAGCCACATCCCCAGCCCTATTGTATTTTTAAAAAAAATTTTTTTTAGTTGTAGGTGGACAGAATACCTTTATTTTATTTATTTATTTTTATGTGATGCTGAGGATTGAACTCAGTGTCTCACACAATGCTAGACGTGCACTCTACCACGGAGCTATAGCCCCAGCCCCCCTATTGTATTTTATTTAGAGACAGGGTCTCACTGAGTTGCTTAGGGCCTCGCTAAGTTGCTGAAGCTCAATTTGAACTTGGCAATCCTCCTGCCTCAGCCTCCCAAGTGTTGGGAGCATTTATACATTTTGATCATACATAAATGGAATATAATTTTTCATTTTTCTGATTATACATAGGGATCACATCGGTCATGCAGTCATATATGTACATGAGGTAATAAATGTCTGTTTTCACTCTATTATCCTTCCTACACCCATACCCCTTCCCCTCCCTTCACTCCCCTCTACCCACTATAGAGTAACTCTATTCTTCCCTACCCCACTTATTGTGAATTAGCATATCAGAGAAAACATTTTGTTTTTTTTTTTTTTGGTTTTGACTTTTTGCCATATTTTATTAAATGACTTTTTTTTTGGCTAGGGATTGAACCTGGCCTTATACATGCAAGTGTGGACTCTGCCACTGAGGTATATCCCGGTCTTGAAGAGTGCCAAGGACACTCTTACCACTAAGATACATACCCAGTCCTTTTAAATTTTTTATTTTGAAATGGGGTCTTGCTAAGTGGCTGGCCTTAAACTTGTAATCTTTCTGCTTCAGTCTCCCCAGTTGCTGGGATTACAGGGATGGACTACTGAGTCTTGCTGAATGATTGCTTTTTTTCAATAACTATAAACTCAGGGGACAAATATGATCTATCTACAAGGATATAAAAAAGAGTCGCCAGGCACGGTGGTGCACGCCTGTAATCCCAGCACTTGGGAGGCTGAGGCAGGAGGATCGCGAGTTCAAAGCAGCCTCAGCAACTTAGAGAGGTCATAAGCAACTCAGTGAGACCCTGTCTCTAAATAAAATACAAAATAGGGCTAGGGATGTGGCTCAGTGGTGGAGTGCCCCTGGGTTCAATCCCCAGTACCAAAGAAAATAAAAAATAAAAAAAAAGAGTCATCCCCTTTTTTTGTAAGGTATAGAAAGTAAAAAAAAATCATTTCATATTAATAGAAAATTTGTAAAAATAGAAGAATTCAGATTCTCATATGCTTTTTATCCACCCTTTATCATTCTTTTTGTATTTTTATCATCTTTCTTAATGATTTGTGAGTAAATTGCTGGCATGATTCCTCTTATCCCTGAGTACTTTTTTTTTTTGTGCAGTGCTGGGGATTGAACCCAGGGCCTTGTGCTTCCAAGGCAAGTCCTCTACCAACTGAGCTATATCTCCAGCCCCTCCCTGAATACTTTATGTATTTCTTCAATAAGAATACTCTCTTAAGTAACCCTAGTATAGTTAGCAAAATTAGTAATTAGCATCGATACTATATTATTTCCTGATGTACAGACCTTAGTCACATTATACTAATTGCTTCATAATGTTCTTTATAATTAAAGCAAATTTTTCTTAATTTCTGGTGCATGATCCAATTCTGGAACACAATGTTGCTTTTCATTTTCTTTCTCTTTTAAAATTTTTTTAAATGTCAACGGACCTTTTTTTATTTTATTTGTATGTGGTGCTGAGAATTGAACCCAGTGCCTCACACATGCTAGGCAAGCGCTCTTCTACTGAGCCACAACTTCAGCCCTGCATTTCATTTTCATCTCTCTCTAATTTGGAGGAGTTTGCTTTGCTATTTTGTTTTTCTTACCTTTTTGGGGGGAGGGGTAATAAGGGTTTAACCCAGGGGCAATTTGCTACTGAGCTACATTCTCAGCCTTTTTTTTTTTTTGGAACCAGGGATTGAACCCAGGGACACTCCTGCCACTGAGCCACATCCCCAGCCCTATTTTGTATTTTATTTAGAGACAGGGTCTCACTGAGTTGCTCAGGGCCTCACTAAGTTGCTGAGGCTAGCTTTGAACTCGCGATCCTCCTGACTCAGCCTCCCAAGTCGCTTGGATTACAGGCATGCGCCACCACGCCCGGCTCTGAGCCTTTTTTATTTTTTATTATGACATAGGGTTTTGCTAACGACATCCAGGCTGGCCTTGAACTTGTGATCCTTTTGTCTCAGCCTCCAGAGTCAGTTGAATTTGTCTTTTTCTTGTGATGATGTGTTTTCCTAGAAATCCTATGAAGTGATATATTCTTTTCAGCACATTTTATTAGGCATTGATTCCTTTGCTTGTGCTATATTTTAAATTTCTTTTGCTTTTAACATTAAACTATTAACTCATTCTCTGCCATTTAATGTAAAGATTTGAAGTTAGGCTTGAATGATTACTGTAGAGTTGGGGACTCAATACATTTTGCCCACCCCTCATTTTCTTGCCTTTTTCCTTTCATACCACAGAATTTCAAAATGAAGCACACTGATTATGAATTTAATTGTATTCTATGTTTCTAGCTAAGTTAAGTGTGAATGTTTCATATTAAAGTTACTAGACCTGTTATGTATCAAAGCATATGAAATTGTGAATTTCTTTCAGAAGCTTACTATAGTGCATCTAACATAGTTGAATATCTTAGTTTTTTTTCCTTTGCATAATGGGGTTGATTCCAGGGCCTTGCATATGCTAGGCAAGTGCTTCACCACTGAGCTATACCCTATCTCTTTTTAAATTTTTTATTTTGAGACAGAGTCTCACTAAATCGCAGAGGCTGGCTTTGAACTCTTAATCTTTGCTCAGTCTCCCAGGTAGCTGGGATTACAGTTTGGGCATCACCACTCCTGGTTTAGTATCTCAGGCCTATAAACAGAGGGGAAAATATTTTAAGCTACTAAATAACTTTAGGGTTGTTTGTTGTTGTTTTGCTTGTTTTTATTTTTGCTTATCACCAGTGTTGTGAATTTGCAGTCCTTCTGCCTCAGCCTCTTGAATTGCTGGGATTTCAGGTGTGTGTCATCACGCCTGGTCCTAATCTCACCTTTTTTTTTTAATAATGCTTTTTAAAATATTTTTTTTTGGTTGTCAGTGGACTTTATATGCAGTGCTGAGAATTGAACCTAGGGCCTCACACATGGTAGGCAAGTGCTCTACCATTGAGCCATGACTCCAGCCCCCTTATTCTCATCTTAATCGACATTTACTGTTTCTTTGTACAAGTTGATTTGTTATTTCCCTTAATGGAAATAAAAAGATGAATGCAGACCAGTTTTCTCCTTCAAGGTACTTACATTCCATTAGAGATTACTCTGAGTTGAAATAAATAACTATAATAACATTTTGCTTATTATAGGAGAAGTAAAAGAAAATTCTGTGGGAGAAGGAAAATAGAACTTCTTTGATCCAAAAGTTGTGGTAAGATAAGATTGGAAAGGAGAGTACAAGTACCTCTGCAGAGAGCTTCCTATGCTATGCTTAGGAGTTTGTACTTTATCCTTATTTATAAACATGGGAAACCTTCGAATGTTTTGAGCATGAGTGTGATGTATGTGAGTCTACTGTGTGGGAGTTATGCTAGTTGGAAATATTGAAAAGATAGAACGATCTTTTTTATTGATTAATTGTGGTGCTAGGGATGCACCCTATGGCCCCACACATGTTCATGTTAAGTAGGCACTGTACCAGTGAACTGCACCTTCAGCACAGAATAGTTCTTTAAACAAGGAATATACTTAGAATATAGGCATATACCTCCACTTACCCCTACTTCCTCCTCCCAAACAGTAGCACATCCTATCAACTAAGTGATATGGACAAATATGTTACAATAAATATGTGGTTTAGTACTTGAATCAGGAGTAGAATGAAATGGTTAAAAGGTGGGAATTCAAGACAGTTAAGTTGGCTTTTGTGTATACTTTCTTCCTCTTCCCTTTTTTAGTCCAAATATAATAGTAAAAGATAAAAATAACCTGTATTCCTAAATGTTGTCAACCACTGGTTTGTTTTCCATGATTTATCTCTGACATCTAATTTCTAAACATTTATGATATGTTTTACTGGACTGGAGCTAGTGTTATCTGTTTGAAGTTCAAAAACAGATGCTATTTCCCCCCTCTATACCTCTGGCCATATATATATATATTTTTTTTTTGTACCAAGAATTGAACCCAGGGATGCTTAACCACTGAGCAATATCCCCAGCCCTTTTATTTTGTGACAAGATCTCACTAAGTTGCTGAGGGCCTTGCTAAGTTGCTGAGGCTGGCCTGGAAGTTGGAATTTTCCTGCTTCAGTGTCCTGAGCTGCTGGGGTTACAGGTGTGTGCCACTGTGCCCTGCTATCTCTGCCCTCTAAAACTCATTAAAATTGTTTACTGTTTAGGCAGGGAGAGAACTGCAGTTCTCTTCTAAAGATATTCCCCCAATTTCTTTGCAGTGTTGGGAACTGAACTTAGGACTCTCTCATGCTCAGCAAACATTCTAAAATTGAGCTGCACCCTCAGCACAAGACCCTTTTCTTAACCAGGCATGGTGGTACATACCTGTAATCCCAGTGGCTTGGGAGGCTAAGGCAGGAGGATCACAAGTTCAGAACCAGCCTCGGGAACTTAGTGAAACCCTGTCTCAAAGATTAAAAAGAGCTCAGTGGTTGAGCACCCCAGGGTTTGATTGCTGGTGCAAAACTCAAAACCCAAACAAAAACCAACAAAAAACCCCATTTTCTTTTACAACCAGTCATAACTAGAAGAAATTTTTTTACCTTATTTTCTTGACTTTTGGTATAGTCTTTGTTTTTGTTATTATTATTTTTTTTTTGGAACTGGGGATTGAACTCAGGGACACTCGGCCACTGAGCCACATCCAGAGCCCTGTTTTGTGTTTTATTTAGAGACAGGGTCTCACTGAGTTGCTTAGGGCCTCGCTAAGTTGCTGAGGTTGGCTTTGAACTTGGGATCCTTCTGACTCAGCCTCCCAAGTCGCTTGGATTACAGGCGTGCGCCACCACGCCCGGCTTGGTATATAGTCTTTACCACCTGTCTTCATTTGAAGATTCTGCCTTTGGGAGGGGATATAGGTAGTGGTATATAGATGAAATGAACTGTTTGATAATGCAAAAATCATTGTGCTAAAACAAAATTTATTAATGTTCCCTGAAATTTTATCCACATGAATATGGTGACCTTGGTTGCAATTTAAATGTTTTGTTTTAGGTATTATGTAGAGAAAACTAAAAAGTAATAAGTAGAATCAGGCATGGTGATACACACCTGTTGGGAGACTGAGACTGGATCCCAAGCTCCAGGACAGTCTTGGAACTTTAGGGAGACCCTGTACAAAAGAAAAACAAAGTAATAATGTAAAGTGCAGATGTGATTTACATATTTCTGCCTTGTTACTCAAATTTGTGATTTCTTACCTCCCTTGTGGCATTTTATGTCTTTGTGTTTAAAATAATAGGCAGGGATTTCTTTATTACTTTTGAAAGGTTTTTTTTAGGAAGTGTGACATTTTCTGACAAATTCTGAATAGTATTTACTTACTCAGGTAGTCACTCTTGATACTGAACCTAGTAAAACAAGCAGTGCCTAGGTTCTGTTCTGAAATGCTTTTAGCTTTTATACTACATTGGCAAGTAAGTATTTATTTATTTGGCACTGGGGATTCAACTTAGAGACACTTTACCACTGAGCTACATAACCAGTTCTTTGTAATTTTTTTTAAAGTTTTACTTTTTATTCTAATTAGTTGTAACCAGGCCTTTTTTTTTATTTTGAGATTAGGTCTTGCCATGTGTTTGAGCCTGGTCTTTGACGTGTGATCCTCCTGCCTCAGCCTCCCAAGTGCTGGGATTACAGCCGTGTGCCACCGCACCCGGCTCCTTTTTTTCCTTTTTAAAAGTATGGACTGCTTTGCCAGCTCTTGTGGTGCACGCGTGCAATCCCAGTGACTGGGGATGCTGAGCCAAGGAAGATCACAAGTTTGACACCAGCCTCAGCAACTTAGGGAGACCCTGTCTCAAAATGAAGAAAAAAATAAAAAGGACTGAGAATGTAGTTAAGTGGTTAAGTACCCCTGGGTTCAGTTCTGGGTATGTATGTATGTATGCATGTATAAATAAATAAATAAATAAATGGATTGCTTCATTAATTTGTATGTCATTCAGCACCATGCAAATCTTGGCATCATTCCAATTTTAGAACATGTGCTACCAAAAAGAGCACTGTGGAAAAATATTTTAAAAGTTAAATTATTATGAACAAATGATGCTATAAAACAGTAACAGTTCTCAAATTTAAATATAAATTGATGCAATGAAGCAAATTAAAGTGATAAAAAATAAAATGGTAGATAATAATAAAATATCAATATATGGACTAGTCCGTATAAATTTTATCACAGCTTACCATTCCATATTGTTTCTGCTTGTTATAATCCTTCAAGAATATTTGCACATGCAGAAAAATGTTCCTTGTGTGACTCCTTGCTTCTTTTCTCATTTTTACTCTTTGGATTCTCATTTCTCTACCCTTGGAGTAAAAATTATGTATTGTGATGGAGGATTGCAGGGGAAATAAAAAGTTGGTAGGTCCCATACTGAGCTTTTAATATGTTTTGATTTTCTGTAGAGGCATTAAAGACAACATAGATACATTAAATAAGAAAGAATTCTCCAAATGTTGATTGATTGATACTGGGAATTGAACCCAGAGGTACTTTTACCACTGATCTGCATCCATAGCACTTTTTAAAAATTTTGAGACAGGGTCTCACTAAGTTGATTAGGGTCTCCCTAGTTTGCTGATCTTGTCTTTGAATTTGCCATCTTCCTGCTTCAGCCTCCTAAGTTGTTGGGTTTATAAGCATGCACCATCTTGCCCAGCCAGATTTTTTTTCTGGTTAAATATCTTTATTAGAGAGTTCCCAATTGAACCTGACATGATAGTACACGTCTGTAATCCCAGTGACTCAGGAGGCTGAAGCAAGAGGACCACGAGTTTGAGGCCAGCCTCAACAATTTAGCAAGACCCTGCCTCAAAATAAAAAGAAAGCGCCAGGGATATGGTTAGTGGTTAAGCACCCTTGGAATCAATCCCTGGTACTCAACACAAAACAAAACAGAACAATAACAACAACAACAACAACCCAAACTCAATTGGATATGCATATTTGTATCAAATAAAGGATTAAAGCTTTTATTTTAAAGCAGTTTTTCTTAAAGGGGCACTGTTGACTTTTGGGCCAAATAATTATTTGTTGTGGAGGGATTCTTATTTGCATTGTAAGATGTTTAGTAGAAGTCTTTGTTTCTACCCACCAGAAGCCCTTGACAATTTCCATCATGCTTGTGACAGCCAGACATTTTCACCCAAGTCCCAAGGTCAAAATTTCTCCCATTGGGAATTGCTGTCTCAAAGTAGTGGTTTTTATGTCTTACTCCCATGGTTCTTTTAATGTTTGGGCATGTACACTTTCACTTTGTAGTCATTGAATTTGCAATCATTTTTTCCCATTGTAGCTTTCATAGATTTTTGTTTTTGTCTTTTTTATTGTGATAAAATATATAAAGCTTAAATTTTACTATTTTAATTTTGTTTTTCAAGTTTAGGATTGAACCTGGGCCTCACGCATCCTAGGCAAGCAATTTACTGCCAAACTATATCCCTAACCCTTGTTTTAACTGTTTTTAAGCGTGCAGTTCAGTGGCATTAAGTTCATTTGCTGTATTGTTGAACCATCCACCACTATCTATTTCCAGAACTTTTTCATTATCCTGAATAGAAACTATGTACACATTAAATAGTATTTCCCCATTTTACACTCTTTCCAGCCCCTGGTTACTTCTGTTCTGTTTTGCTCCTCTGATAGTGTTTGGTGTTTTTCATATTTTTGTTTGAAGCCACGGCCGCCTCCCTGTCAGTGGAGGTGCTCAGTTTGTTCAGCTGCTCTAAGTTGAGAACCTAGGGTTCCTGGGGGTGGTTGGACACCTGAGGCATGTTGCTGTCATTTGCAGGGGCAGTACTGAGTAGTTGTACGGTGTGACCTGATTGATCATGATGGCTTACTTGGTGCATGATCTCTAATTTACAGAATTACAGCAAGGCTCTTAATGATAAAGTATATGATCTGCACCAGCTCTTTGAACCAGGCAGTCTTGAGAAAGGAAGCCATTTTTATTGTCACCTTCTTTTATATCTTTTTTTAATACATTTACTTTACTCACTTATTCTCTTTTTAAAATTTTTTTATTCTAATTAGTTATACATGACAGTAGATTGCATTTTGACACATCATACATAAATTGAGTATAAATTCTCATTCTTCTGGTTGTACAGAATGTAGATAATACCAGTCATGTAATCATATGTGCACATAGGGTAATAATGTCCAATTCTTCCTACTCTCATACCCATCTCCTTCCTTCATACCCCTCTTGTCTAATCTAAAGTGCCTCTATTCTTCCCTAGCCCCCCTTATTGTGAATTAGCATCTCCATATCAGAGAAAACATTCAGCCTTTGGTTCTTTGTGATTGGCTTATTTTGCTTAGCATGATATTCTCCAGGTCCATCCATTTACCTACAAATGCCATTATTTCATTCTTTAAGGCTGAGTGATATTCCATTGTCTTCCATTGTGTATATATACTACAATTTCTTTATCCATTAACCTGTTGAAGGGCACCTAGGTTGGTTCCATAGGTTAGCTATTGTGAATTGAGCTGCTGTAAACATTGCTGTGACTGTGTCCCTATAGTATGCTGATTTTTAAGTCCTTTGGGTATAAACTGAGTGGGAGAGCTGGGTCAAATGGTAATTCCATTCCAAGTTTTCTGAGGAATCTTCATATTGCTTTCCAAAGTGGTTGCACCAGTCTGCAGTACCACCAACAATGTATGAGTGTACCTTTTTCCCCACATCCTCACCAACATTTATTATTGCTTGTATTTTTGATAATTGCCATTCTGACTAGAGTGAGATGAAATCTTAGAGCCGTCTTGATTTGCATTTCTCTAATTGTAGAGATGATGAACATTTTTCATGTTTGTTGATCAATTGTATATCTTCTTCTGTGAAGTGTGTGTTGAGTTCCTTAGCCCATTTATTGATTGAGTTATTTGTTGGTTTTTTAAATTTATTTATTTATTTTTTGCGGTGCTGGGGATTGATCCCAGGGCCTTGTGCTTGCAAGGCAAGCACTTTACCAACTGAGCTATATCCCCAGCCCAACATTTTTTTTTTTTTTGGCGGTGCTGGGGATTATTTGTTGTTTTGATGTTAAGTTTTTTTGAGTTCTTTATATATCTTGGAGATTAGTGCTGTATGTGGGGTATGTGTGGTAAATATTTTTTTCCCATTCTGTAGACTCTCCAAATTATTGATTGTTTCCTTTGCTGAGAAGAAGCTTTTTAGTTTGAATCCATCCCATTTATTGATTCTTAATTTTACTTCTTGCTCTTTAGGAGTCTTGTTACGGAAATCCGGTCCTAAGCTGACATGATGAACGTTTGGGCCTACTTTTTCTTCTATTAGGCAGAGGGTCTTTGTTTTAGTGCCTAAGTCTTTGATCCACTTTGATTGATTTTTGTGCAGGGTGAGAGATAGAGGTTTAATTTCACTTTGTTATGCATAGACTTCCTGTTTTCCTAGCACCATTTATTGATGAAGCTATCTTTTCTCCAGTGTATATTTTTAGCAACTTTGTCTAGTATGAAATAACTATATTCATGTGGGTTTGTCTTCTATTCTATACCATTGGTGTACATGTCTCTTTTGATGCCAATAGTGTTGTAACTCAACCTGTGGGTCTTTGTCCCTTCGGGCAGAGCAAGTTTCAGACCAGTCTTAAATTTATTAAAGACTTACAGCACTTTTATAGATGAGGGGAGTCTGAGAGCAAAGAACAGGTAGTGTAACATGATAGTCTGTAAGGATGGTCCAATTAGGAGTCACACAGTTTACCAAAGGGAGGAGGGAGAGAGCAGGATGAGGGAAGCTCACCTGGGGCAATGGCCATCAGCGGGTCAGGTCACTTGGGAGTTTTCTCCACAAGCATGAACAATCCTGAGTGTTCAAATCAAGGATTATACCTTTCTGCAACCTGAGAACATATATCTCAGTGGCTTCTTTCTCCATCCCCACACAATACCATGCTGTTTTTGTTACTGTTGCTCTGTAATAGAGTTTAAGTCTGGTTGTGTGATGCCTCCTGCTTCACTCTTCTTGCTAAGGATTGCCTTGGCTATTCTGGGTCTCCTATTTGTCCAAATGAATTTTGTGATTACCTTTTATATTTCTATGAAGAATGTCATTGGGATTTTATTTTATTTTATTTTATTTTACTTTATTTTATTTGGCGGTGCTGGGGATCGAACTCAGGGCCTTGTGCTTGTAAGGCAAGCACTTTACCAACTGAGCTATATCCTCAGCCCTGTCATTGGGATTTTAATAGGATTCACATTAAATCTGTGTAACACTTTGGTAGTATGGCCATTGGACAATGTTAATACTGCCTATCCAAGAACATGGGAGATCTATTAAACTTTTAAGGTCTTCTTCAGTTCCTTTATTTAGTTTTCTGTAGTTTTGATTGTAGAGGTCTTTCACATCTTTGTTAGATTGAGTCCCAAATATTTTCTTTTTTTGTGGGGGCTATTGTGAATGGGGTAGTTTTCCTAATTTCTCTTGCAGTGGATTCATCACTGATGTATAGAAATGCATTTGATGTATGGGTTAATTTTATATCCTATGACTTTGCTGAATTCATTCATTATTCTAGAAGTTTGCTGGTGGAACTTTTTGGGTCTTTTAGATTAAGAATCATGTACTTGGGCTGGGGATTTAGCTCGGTTGCTCGAGTGCTTGCCTCTCAAACACAAGGACCTGGGTTCAATCCCCAGCACCACCACCAAAAAAAAAAAATCATGTACTTAGCAAATAGTGATAATTTGAGTTCTTATTTTCCTATTCATAGCCATTTGATTTCTTCTAATTACTTTGGCTAGAGTTTCAAGGACAATGTTGAATAGAAGTGGTGAAAGTGGGCATCCCTGTCTTGTTCCAGTTTTTAGAGGGAATACTTTCAATTTCTCTCCATTTAAAATGATGTTGGAGAGACCCAGAATTGCTAAAGCAATCCTTAGCAAGAAGAGCGAAGCAGGGGGTTTCACAATACAGACCTTCAACTATACTACAGAGCAATAGTAACAAAAACAGCATGGTATTGGTACCAAAATAGACAGGTAGATCAATGGTACAGAATAGAGGACACAGAGACAAACCCA
>JAJEJO010005672.1:283073-358471 GCA_020662805.1 Glaucomys volans | reverse complement strand
ATAAAATAAAATGATGTTGGCCTTAGGTTTAGCATATATCCCTTTTACAATATTGAGGTATTCTCCTACCATCCCTAGTTTTGCTAGTGTTTTGAACATGAACGAATGCTAAATTGCTAGTGTTAATGCTTTTTCTGCTTCCATTGAGATGATCATATGATTCTTGCCTTTAAGTCTGTTGATGTGATGACTTACGTTTATTAATTTCTGTATGTTGAACCAACCTTGCGTCCTTGGGATGAACCCCACTTGGCTGTGGTGCACTATCTTTTTAATATGTTTTTGTATGCAATTTGCTAGAATTTTATTGAGAATTCTTACTTTATGTTCATCAAGGATATTGGTCTGAAGTTTTCTTTTTCTGATCTGTCTTTGTCTGGTTTTGGTATAAGGGTGATAGTAACATAGACTGTTTCCTCCTTTTCTATTTCATGGAATAACTTGAGGAGTACTGGTGTTAATTCTTCTTTGAATATCTTGTAGAACTCAGATGAGAATCCTTCTGGTCTTGGCCTTTTCCTGATAGGTAAGCTTTTGATGGCGTCTTCCATTTATGAAATTGGTTCGTTTAAATTGTGTATGTCCTTTTGATTCAGTTTGGGTATGTCATATGTGTCTAGAAATTTGTCAGTGTTTTCAAGATTTTCTAATTTGTTAGTACAAATTTTCAAAATAGTTTATCTCCTGTATTTCAGTAGTGATATTTCCTTTTTCATCATTAATTTTAGTAAATTTTCTCTCTCTTTGTTAGTGTGGATAAAGGTTTATTAATTTTGTTTATTTTTACACAGCACCAACTTTGTCACTTTTTTGAATTGTTTCTTCTGTTTCAGTTTCATTGATTTCAGCCTGATTTTCATTATTTCCTGTCTTGTGCTTTTGGTGTTGATTTGTTCTTTTTCTAGGGCTTTGAGATGTAATGTTAGGTCATTTATTCGTTGACTTTTCTCATTTACCTCTGAGTGTTTTTTTATCTCCTCCCTGATTTCTTCTGCTATCCATTCGTCATTCAATAATGTATTCTTTATTCTCCAGGTGTTAGAGTAGCTTCTATTTTTATTTTAACTTTGATTTCTAATTTCATTCCATTATGATCTGATAGAATTCAGGGTAGTATCTCTGCTTTTTTGTATTTGCTAAGAGTTACTTTGTGTCATAAGATATGTGGTCTGTTTTAGTGAAGGTTCCATGTGCTGCTGAGAAGAAAGTGTATTCCCTGGTTGATGGATGAACTATTCTATATATGTCCATTAAGTCTAAATTATTGATATTATTTATTCTGTAGTTTCTTTGTTAAGTTTTTGTTTGGAAGAGCCATCTGGTAGTGAAAGAGGAGTGTTAAAATCACCCAGTATTATAGTGTTTTGGTCTGTTTGATTCTTGAAATTGAGAAAGGTTTGTTTGATGTACATAGATGCATCATTGTTTGGGGGCATAAATATTTATGATTATTGTGTCTTGCTGATGTATAAATCCCTTAAGCAGTATGAAATGTCCTCCTTTGTCCTTTCTGATTAACTTTTTGTTTGTTTGTTTTTTGTTTTTTGGTACTGGGGATTAAACCCAGGGGCACTCGACCACTGAGCCACATCCCCAGCCCTATTTTGTATTTTATTTAGAGACAGGGTCTCACTGAGTTGCTTAGGGCCTCGCTGAGTTGCTGAGGCTGACTTTGAACTTGTGATCCTCCTGCTTCAGCCTCCCAAGTGCTGGGATTACAGGCTTTCGCCACCGTGCCCCGCCTTTCTGATTAACTTTGTCATGAAGTCTTGTTTATCTGATATAAGGATGGGAACCCTTGCTTGTTTACTTGATCCATATGATATGATTTTTCCCATCCTTTTACCTTCAGTCTGTGAATGTCCTTTCCTATGAGGTGAGTCTCTTGGATATAGCATATTGTTGGGTCTGGTTTTTTAATCCAGTCTGCCAGTTTATTTCTCTTGATTGATGAGGTTAGTCCATGCAAATTCAGTTATTATTTAGAAATGATTGTTATTCCCTGTCATTTTGATTTATTTCTGGTTTTTAATTTTAATTAGTTTCTCCTTTGATTTACTATTCTTCTAGTGTAGTTCCTCTCTGATGGTTTTCAATTTTGGGGACGGTCAGAAAGAATTACTCAAATTGAAATTATTAAGAATCAGTAGGAGGGCTGGGGTTATAGCTCAGGGGTGGAGCACTTCCCTAGTACATGTGAGGCTCTGGGTTCAATCTTCAGCACCACATAAAAATAAAATAAATAAAGGTATTGTGTTCAACCACAACTTAAAAAAAAAATCAACAGGAGCCAGGCATGGTGGTGCACACCTGTATTCCAAGTGGTTTGGGAGGCTGAGACAGGAGGATCTTGAGTTCAGAGTCAGCCTCAGCAAAGCCAGGCACTAAGCAACTCAGTGAGACCCTGTCTCTAAATAAAATACAAAATAGGGCTGGGGATGTGGCTCAGTGGTCGAGTACTCCTGTGTTTAATCACCGGTTCCCCAAAAAACCAAACAAATAAACCAAAATAACCCCACTATAGGGCTGGGGATATAGCTCACTTGGTAGAGTGCTTGCACAAGGCCCTGGGTTCAATCCCCAGCACCGCCAAAAAAAAAAAAAAAAACAACAAAAACAATATGTGTAACGATAGATAATAAATATTTGTGGCTGTGTATGTTTTTCTAAAAATTAGGAAGTATGATAGGGAGAAGAAAAGTCTCCTTCCTTGGAACCATATCTCTTTGAGGAGTAAGCTTTCTGTTTTGAACAGGATGATAAGATAATAAACAATTGACTGATAAGCAAAAACATTGTTATTATATGACATATCTCAAATTAAGTGACAGTACCTTGATTTTCACTTAAGCCTAAATCATTGTTATGGTAATGAATTAAGTTTGAAGCTTTGGATAATACAAAATAAATCAAGAAATTTTTGGTATATGGGACATAAGGTTATTAATAGAATAAAACATTTCCAAAGCATTGGACTAAGATCATGCTTTTGGTAACTTTTACTTTGGGTCTTCTGTTGACTGTGTGACTGTGAGCCTGTTTTTTCCTCTTTATTTATAGCAATACTCTAGTTCAGTCTTTCATTTTAAAGTTTGTTAGCTCTAAACTTGTACTCCAGTGCCCTGCTGGATTATATGTTAGTGTCCTATGAGATATGTAGATAAAAAGAGTAAGGTGGTAGCATTTTAGAATTATGGTTTGGGGTTTTGAATCCTTAAGTGAGTTGGTCTGAGGATCATGTGAGTTAAAAGAGGCATTTAATTGTAGAGGAAAAGGATGTTAATTGGTAATTATTTTCAGTAATGCATATAAAACTGATTTATTCTTAAATAGGATGGTATCTTATGGGCAAATTTTGTAGGTGGAAGTCACTTTTCTTTTTTTTAGTAGTGGGGATGGAACCCAGGGGTGCTCTGTCACTGAGTTACACCCCCAGCCCTTTTTTTATTTTTTTATTTAAACACAGGATCTTGCTAAGTTTCCAAGGCTGGCCTCGAATTTGGCGATCCTCCTATCTCAGCCTCCTGAGTTGCTGGGATTACAGGTGTGCACTACCGTGCAGGACTGTAGCTGGAAGTTTTAACAGCCATCTAGTAATTTATTTCATTTTCCCGGTGAGAAAATTGAGTTCTGCTGAGGTTGCAATTTGCCTAAGATCACAGATTTAATGAATTATTAGAACCATAATCAAGATTATCTGATTTATTTATTTATTTTGTTTGTGGTGCTGGGGATTGAACCCAGGGCCTTGTGCTTGCAAGGTAGGCACTCTGCCAACTGAGCTATATCCCCAGCCCAATTATCTGATTCTTCGTTCAGGGCTTTTGGTAGAGTACTGTGCTGTATTTGTTTGGGGGTTGGTTAATGGGGATAGAACCTACGGTCTCTCACATGTTAGGCAAACAAACTGCCACTGAACTACATCCTATCCCTTTTTATTTTGAGATATGTTCTCACTAAATCACCCAGTGTGGCCTAGAACTTGTGATCCTTCTGACTCAGTCTGTGCAGTAATTGAGATTACAGGTATGTGTGCCTTGCTAGGCCAGTACTGTTTTTAATCAATCCATCAGGATATTTTCTGTGCATTTTGTAATAAGTAAGAAAGTAGCATATTATTTTATGGTGTGTCAGAACTCTTGTTCAAGGAAATAGTGGATGCCTTTTATGCCTTAGTATGATTTTTGTGTTTTTTAAAATCAGCATCACAGGTTCTTGGAAGTAAATTAGCTACAATTCTTTTGTTACGTAACTGTATTATTTATGATCTTATTGAATACTTAAGTGGTGTTCCCTTGCTATTTAAATTAAGGAGAGGTAATTTGTTACTGAAATCACTCCAGTATAGGTCAGATGCTAAGGGACTTTGTGCTAAGAGTCTGCAGTTAGTGACATGTATGTTTCAGGTCATAAATTTCTTCTTCTAATCCCAAAGTAATTAGTGTGTGTTCTTAGTTGTCGTGTATAGTTTTATTTTGCATTTATATTGTCCATAGTTTTGACCACTTAAAGTTTAATAACTAGCTGAACAGTATTCTTCAGATCACATTTATAAGGAGGAATAAATAGTCTTTATACTTGCTATACTCGGAGGAAGTGTGTACCGGGAGAAAAAGTGTGAGTGGAGTAAACTGATTCTGGTGCTCTATAAAATTGGAGTAGTTTCTACTAATCTTTCAAAAGGGTAAAATGTTCCTTGTCTTTTGCATCATGTCTTCTATATATCAGAACTTGAATCTTTATTTCTTTATTCTTTTTTTTTATTGTGAAAAATGTTGAATAAGTTACATGTTGGTCAACAGAATAGTTAAATTCTTTGATCAGAGTGGGTTAAGTCCAGAAGCTTGGATAAAACTTCCTGATCTCTCCTAAGTGCAGTATATACTGGTAGATCAAGGAATATGGAGGTATCAAGCAGAATTAGACTAAATTGGCGGGGCTAGGCTTGTGGCTCAGGGGTAGAGCACTCACCTAGCATGCATGAGGCCCTGGGTTTGATGCTCAGCACCATATAAAAATAATAAAAGGTTTTGATTGTGTCCACCTCCAACTAAAACATTTCTAAAAAAGAACTAAATTGTCCATAAAGATAAGGATCAGGACCGTAAAGATTGAGCCAGGATTAGTTATAACTTTAATATTATAAAATAATGAAAACAGGTTATTTTATCTATTCTAGGATATAGGACACAGAACAGGTATTAAAAATTCCTTATTTTTTTTTTTGGTGGTGCTGTGGATTGAACCCAGGGCCTTGTGCTTGCGAGGCAGGCACTCTACCTACTGAGCTACATCCCCAGCCCTAAAAATTCCTTCTGGAAAATTATAAGCATGTTCAAAAGTAAAAAAAAAAAAAAAAAAAATAGTATACTGTATCCCCAAATACCTGCCACTCAGCTTCAATGATTATTATCTCATCGTTGAATTTCATATATACCCACTGAACTCCCCCTCAGTAGATTATTTTGAAATCAATGCCAGACATCACATTATTGTATTATTATATTGAAGTGTGTTTGTTTTTGTTTTGTGGTGCAGGAGATAGAACCTCGGCCCTCATGCATGCTAGGCAAGTGCTCTACCACTGAGCAATAGCCCTAGCCCTTCAAGTGTTGTTATCAAAAGAAAAACTGGAGCCCTGGAGGTGGGGGCTTGTAATCCCAGTGACTCAGGAGGTTGAGGCAGGTGGATCGAAAGTTCAAATTCAGTCTCGGCAATTTAGTGAGGCCCTAAGCAACTCTTGGAGACCCTCTCTCTAATCAAATATAAAAAAGGGCTGGGGATGTGGCTCAGCGGTTAAGTGACCCTGAGTTCAATCCCTGGTACCAATCCCCTGCCCCCAAACAGAACAAAACAACAAAATTGTACTATGGGGTATTTACCTAAAATGAACTATTATTCAAGTTGATTTTTTTTCTTCTGGTATTTTATGTACAATAAGAGATAGCCTTCTTGATTTCTTTTACATGATAATGTTTTTAAGTGTTTGGTATCCATCAAAATTGTAGTTTAGAACTTATTAGATTCGCATGTTATTACTTTTTTGGGGATACCAAGGATTGAATCCAGGGATACTTTACCACTGAGCCACATCCCAGCCTTTTTTATTGTTTATTTTGAGACAGGGTCTTGCTAGGTTGCTGAGGGCCTCACTGAGTTGCTGAAGCTGGTCTACAACTTATGGTCCTCCTGCCTTAGCCTTCATTGTCACTGGGATAATAACCATGCACACGATGTTGGAAAAATGTACTTACGTTGCATTTTGTATAGTGATACTGTCAGGGAAAAGGGCATGGTGTAGTTACAGTCTTTTGGAACAATAATGTAAAATTTCACAGTTATAATATTATTACAGTAAATAGAAGAGATTAAGGGAACTGTGTTTTCCCCCATTTTGAAAGATAAGGGTTTGGGGCATAGCTCAGTGGTAGAAGGTTTGCCTTGCAAGTGGGAGGCACTAGTTTGATCCCCAGCATGGTAAGCAAATAAAATACAAGGTAATACTTTCCTTGTTAAAGCCTTCTATAAGGATTTTCTGTTTTAAAATCTTGAGATGGAACCAGCTGTAGTAGAGGACTTTTTCTTATTCGCTTATTTATTTATTTTTGGTATTGGGAATTGAGCCATGGGATGCTTTACCAATAAGCTACATCCCCAGTCCTTTTTCAATTTTATTTTTAGATAGTGTCTTGTTGAGTTGCTGAGGTTGTCCTCAAACTTAGTATCCAGGTGACTCAGCCTCTCCAAACACTGGTATTACAGGTGGGTGTCACTGTGCCTGGTTTAGAGAAATTTTTCTAAAGAATGTCATAATTATTTAGGGATTGCCATTTAACTTAAGAGATCCATATGCATTTATTAATTATTTGTAGGAAGGATATAGTGGGAAATGGATTCATCTCTAATCCTTTGGAATAAAATTCAATTTGAGCTCTGTTCTCAAGCTTGATTTAATTTGGAATCATATAATATACTAACAGATTTGGGATTGAATCTGGTTCTCTTGCTTTTATAACCTTTGGATGGTTACCTGTGATCTGAGTAGTTTCTTCATCTGTGTAATGGAGATAGTAATACCTAAATGAAAATTTCATGAGTTGGGTTCAGTGGCATGTGTCTATAATCCCAGCTACTTGGGAGGCTGATATAAGAGGATTGCAAAATTTGAGACCAACTCAATTTTGTAAGACCCTGACTCAAAATAACAAAATAAAATATGCCGGGGAAATACTTTCAAATACTTTCTACATATTTCCCATCTTCATTGATTTTTATTTTCCCTGATTTTATGTAAAAATATTTCAACTTTTTTCTTGGAGAGATACTGGGGATTTAACACAGAGGCACTTAACCACTAAGCAACATCTCTAGCCCTTTTTATTTAATTTTGAGACAGGGTCTCACTAAGTTGCTTAGGGCCTTGCTAAGTTGCTGAGGTTGGTCTTGAATTTACAATTCTCCTGCCTCAGCCTCCTGAGTCACTGAGATTATAAACATGTGCCACTCTCCCCAGCTACATCTTCCTCCTTTTATACAGGGAATATTTATGGTTCTGTGTTTTGCTTTCCCTAGATATTCTTTCAGAAGGTCCTGTAGTCTGAAATGTAGAAAACATTAGGAGAGTAGCCGGGCATGGTGGCGCACGCCTGTAATCCAAGCGGCTTGGGAGGCTGAGTCAGGAGGATCGCGAGTTCAAAGCCAGCCTCAGCAACTTAGCGAGGCCCTAAGCAACTCAGTGAGACCCTGTCTCTAAATAAAATACAAAATAGGGCTGGGGATGTGGCTCAGTGGCCAAGTGTCCCTGAGTTCAATCCCTGGTTCCAAAAAAAAATTAGGAGATTCATAGTAAGAGCAATGGATCTTCCCTTTCCCCTGTTGGTACTGCTTTACTTAGTGTTTTTTTTTCTTTTTTATACTGGAGATTGAACCCAGGGTCTGGCACATGCAAAAGCAAGTACTGTATCATTAAGCTGCATCCCTAGCACTTTTTTTTTGTGATAGTCAACTTTAATTTTAGCACCCAAAGTTATTCCAGGTTATGTTCAATAAATGTCATTAGACTGTTGTACACATTCATTAAAGGGACACTGTACAGTGCCACTTAATATCTCAAAATTAGGAACATACTTTTGGATTGTTTAAACAATCCAGAAAATTAAAAACAAATTAGAAATATCCACAATTATAGTAGTTGTCAATTAAAAGTTTTACACTTGTTGGGTGTGGTGGTGCATCCATGTAATCCCAGGGACTCAGAGACTGAGGCAGGAGGATTGCAAGTTTAAGGCCAGCCTTAGGAACTTGGTGAGACCCTGTCTCAAAATTAAAAAAAAAAAGTGAACAGGGTAGAGGATATGGCTCAGTGGTAAAGCACCCCTGAGTTTAATCCCCAGTACCCCTCCCCAAAAGTTTTACACTTAATACTTGACATAATAGTCGAAACCTAGGTGTGGATGTTGAAAATGGTTTCATAGTCTCATCCTGTTGTATTCTATTGGGAAGGTTTCTTAAGTGAGATATAACTGTAAAATTTTTACCACAGTTTCTACTTTTTTCTTTGTCAGTTAAATTTGAACAGCTTGCAAACATAAAGTTACTTCCTTTGTTTTTGGTACCAGAGATTGAACCACTGAGCCACATCCCCAGCCCTTGTTTGTATTTTATTTAGAGACAGGGTCTTGCTGAGTTGCTTAGGGCCTTGCTAAGTTGCTGAGGCTGGCCTTGAACTCAAGATCCTCCTGCCTCAGCCTCCTGAGCCGCTGGGATTACAGGCATGTGCCATTGCGCCTAGCATAAAAATTCTTTTTTACAGTTCAGTAGGTTGAACAAAGGAATGAAGGGAAGGGGGAGACAGGAAAAATAAAGATGGGAATAAGTCTGAAATAATTTTCCTATGTGTTGTATATGAATACATATATACACATATAGGGGTTCTAACTAGAATAAGATATATTCCATGCTTGTATAATTATATCAAAATGGATTCTGTCATGTATAACCAAAGGAACAAATAAAAACAAATTATAAAAATCCTTCTTATTTGAAAAAAAGTATTAGTGTGTGGCAAAACATTAATAATCTCTGCCTCTAGAAAGATCAATTCCATATTTCATATTATATCAAAGAAAGATAAGTTTACTTTTTTTGAATTCCTTTAACAAGAAATACTTGAAAAGGAAGCTGTGAATAGAGTGAAATTAAGAATCCAAGTACACATTGAGATGCCTAAATCCAGAATGATTCCTAATATTTGTCCACATAGAATATTTTCTTCAAGAGGAGGAACAATAACAGGCTTGAGGAGCAGTTTTTAATCTCTAAATACAATGGGCATTTTGGTATTTTGGCCATTGATAAAAGCTGCAGCATCCAGAAAGGTCTGAGATGACTGGGAGAGGTGGTGTATACCTGTAATCTCAACGACTCAGGAGGCTAAGGCAAGAGGGATTGCAAATTCAAAGCCAGCCTCCACAATTTAGCAAGGCCCTAAGCATCTTAGTGAGACCTTGTCTCAAAATAAAAAAACAATAAAAATAAATAAAAAGATCTGGGAATGTGGCTTAGTGGTTAAACACTAAGTACCCAAAGTTCATTCCCAAATACGAACAACAAAAGAAAAGACTGTGATGTCTCACTTTTGTAGATTCCATTTAATGTATTTAAGGTTAACTAAAGTTTACATGATCATAGCAAATAATTCCAGGACATATGTCGAAAATTAGCAAACACTGTAATAAACTGTCTGAACTCTTCAAAAAAATTAAAGATAGGGCAAAAATTCTCATTAAAAACCTTTCTGTTTCTGTTTAGAGTAACAATTTCAGAAGTTAAAAATTATTTCACAGCCTGTGACATCAACTTGGCAAACAGCTCAGGTTACAAAACTGATTCATTCCTATAAAATGTAAGCTCTTTGAAAAAGAATGTATGCATGTAGACATATATTTTAAAGGAATCAGATAATCTTTGAAGCATCTTTGTTGTTTCCTTTAGATCAGTTTGGAAAGGACCATTGTATTCGTTTCATGGAAAGGATCATTGGGCTTCTTTGTATAAGACTAGCATGTTGATCATTTGTCTAAGGCTAGAAAGGTACCAAAATGATGTAAATCATAAGGAGAGAATGAGATAAGGACTTTTCCTGGCAGTTGGTAGCTAAAACTCAAGGGATTCTTAGAAAATGACACCATGGCAGCCTTTCTTGTCTCCTGTCTCTACCATTTTGTTCTGGTGACGTATGGAGACTCTTTTTTTTTTTTTTTTAAACAAATTCTCCTTTTTTTACAACTAGAATTCAATTTTATACCTTTATTTTATATATTTATTTTTAAAACATTTATTTATTTTTAGATGTTGACAGACCTTTATTATATTCATTCTTTTCTTTTCTTTCTTTCTTGTTTTTTTTTTTTTTGGTGGTGCTAGGGATTGAACCCAGGGCCTTGTGAGCTACCCCAAGCTATATACCAAGTGAGCTATATCCCCAGCCCTTATTCATTCATTTTTATATGATGCTGAGAATCAAACCCACACATGCCTCACACATGCTGGGCAAGTGCTCTACCACTGAGCCACAACCACAGCACCCATTCTTGCTCTTGAAATTTCCTCATAGCCTGGACAAGTTCATGGAAATTTTGATCTATATTCATTGTAATCTTTGCTGATTCCTCCATGTATGTTATCTATGTATTTATCTATTTATTTATTTATTAATCTTTTGTTTTAGTTGTAGGTGGACAAAATACCTTTATTTTATTTTTATGTGATGCTGAGGATTGAACCTAGGGCCTCATGCATGCTAGGCAAGCTCTCTACCACTGAACCATAACCCGAGCCCCCATGTATGTTATTTAAGTTGCCATGTTAACTGCTGTCTTTCTCCTGTGTTACTTGCCCTTGCTGATCCAGGTCTGCTTTATTACCAATTAAAGTAATTGGAATCTCATTACAATCGTTTATTCTGAGAATCTTATCTTTGAAATTTATAGATTTCTTCAAAACTTCTTTTATCTGTGACTGAAAAGACCAACAGGAAGCCCTCACCATTTCTTGTATACTGTGCTCTCATGACTCCAAGTTATTCTTACCCAGCTGTGTCTAAAATATCTAGCTGGGCTGCTCTGTCATCTATATATCACACTGCTTTTTGTAGGAATCTTCAATGGTTGGAGCATAATCAGTTACAAAATAGGACTAGAAATACTGGATGGTGAACTCTTGACTTTCCCATGCCACCCCACCTACCTACATGAGTCTGTTCTTCTGTCCAGAGTCTTCCTGCCAGCCAGCCATGGCCATGAAGACACTGTCAGCCCAGCTCAGGAGGGTTGGGCTGTTGCCCGCCCTAGCTCTGGGACACATATGGCCTCCACGCTGTAGAGGTGCAGGAGGGTGGGCATCTAGACCACCCAGAGCTGCAGGGAGAGTTCACTGGTGAGTCGGAATGGTCCTAGGGACGTAGAGGATCAGGGAGAGTGCAGGAGGCAGCAGCAGTAGGGTGCTCTCTTCTATACTTCTCTTCAGCGCCAAACGCAGCTTCAAGCTTAATTATACACAGTCTCCTCAGCCTTCCTCTACCTTTCTAAAAAATTTTATTTTAGACAGGCACTTACTAAGTTGCCCAGACTGGCCTGGAACTGGAGATCCTCCTCCATCAGTCTGCCAAGTAGGTGGGATTATAGGTGTATTCTACTACTTCTAGCTTGGACTACTTAGTCTTTCTTTTCTATTAGCTAAAATCTGACCTCAAAAAGCTCATAATTATTTTTTATTCAAATACCGTATGTCTAGAATATTTTGTAAATATCGTCAACATTTTGTAAATATCGTCAAATGAATACATGAATTCAATCCTTGTGAACAACAAATGAATTCTTATTGTTTATATACCAGATATTTTGCTGATATTATATGGGTTGATAGAAATAAATCTGCATAAAATTAAACTATTCAAAGAAGATTCTTACCATCTTTGATTTTTAAAATCTACAGGTACAATACTAATGCCACATTTGTGTTTTGTGCTACCATTGATATTGTACATCATACTTACTGAAATTTGAAGTTTACCAAAGGCAAGATAATTACTTTATATCATTTTTGAAGCAAAAATAAATCCACAAAGGAGAAAATGAGAAGATCAAAAAATGATGAGACCCCTTGCAGAAAACGGACACATACTGCTTTCTGGTTATTATGCATCACCCTTGATCTAATTGTCCGGAAATGCCGTCCTTAAACAGTCTTAAATGTCTTGTCAAAGGACTTTGTCCAAAGGCCTTAGAACAAAGTGAGGTATATCAAACTGCTTCTTAATATCACTTATAGGAAGGTCATTACTTATTCCCTGTTTTTTCCTTAAACAGTAAGCAGTATTTCATTGTGCTCATGAACTCCTCTCCTCTGCTCCTGAATTTTTTTTTTTAGTTTCATTTTGGATTAAAATATATATATTTTTTTGTACCAGGGATTGAACCCAGGGTTGCTTAACCACTGAGCCACATCCCCAGCTGTTTTTATTTTCAAAATTTTGATACAGAGTCTTGCTAATTTGCTCAGGGCCTCCCTAAGTTGCTTTAAACTTGAAATCCTTCTGCCTCAGTCTCCCCAGCCACTGGGGTTACAGTACCTGGCTGGATTAACATCTTTTACGAAAATTTAGAAGATTTCAAATATAAGTTTTTCAGTCAAGTAATGCTTGTAAAGTTCATCTGAATGGACTTTATTTAAAAATATTAATGCTCCACCAGTGATTTAAAAGGATTTTGGAGAAAGCATGAACATTGTGTGATCCCCAATACCACCACCAAATAAAAGTTGTATCTCTTAGCCCTGTTGCTTATATTCTTACTCTTAGATTGTAATTATTCTTTCCTTTGAGGCTTCTGACTGCTGAAAGGAACTGACTCATGATTTTTAAAAACTTTTTTAGTTTTTAATGGATCTTTTTATTTTATTTATTTATTTATACATGGTGCTGAGGTTTGAACCCAGGGCCTCACACATGCCAGGCAAGAGTTCTACCACTGAGCCACAACTCCAACCCCTGACTCATGATTTTTTAAAAATATTTGATAGTATTCCATTTAATGTAATATATCTAAAATATTACCACATCACTATGTAATTAACACAAAATATTTGTGTCATTGTTTACATTCTTTCTTGTACTAGATCTTTGAAATCTCATGCTTGTACTTCAGTTGCAGCTCATTTCAATTTGTACTAGCCACATTTCAAGTGTTCAGTAGTCACACATGGCTACAGGAAGCTGTCTCATTTTGGACAACACAAGGTTAAAGAGTTTTGAGAACCAAAGTGTCTATTAGGACATTTAGGCAAAGGAGATGACACTAAATCAGAGAATACAACCATATTTATGAGAACTATAATATAGAATTTGAGTGTAGAAATTCAGGTCTGATGCTCTTTCCCTGGCATCTTGATTTTGACATGTTTTACTTGTGTGACCTTGATCAAATAATTTATCCATACATGACCATCATTTTATTCATTCATGAAATGGAGATATCAGTATTATGTATTATATACAAGAATTTAGCTTTCTGAGATCAGACTTCTTTAATTACTCATATTACAATGGCATGAATCCCTGTTAGTTTTTTAAACAACTTTATTGATTTATAATTTATAATTTATTTTTTTATTTTAGGTTATTGTACACAAATGGAGTACAACTCATTTTTCTTGTACTGATTTATAATTGATGTACAAAAACTGCACATATTTAATGTGCACATTTTGAGAAGTTTGGATATATGCACTAATGACACTGTCGCACAATTAAGGTCAAAGTCTGTCACCTCCCAAAGTTTACTGCTGTCCCCCTTTTTCATGGTTTTTGTTTTTTTGTGGATAGTTTGTATTTGTTTTTGTAGTTATTCAACCCTAGGTCTGCAGTTATCCTGGTGTACTGTTTACTGATCCCAAAGAAAGAACTTGGAGGACTCATTGGAGATGTTTTGCACATTTTTTTTTTTTTTTGGTACTAGGGATTGAACCCAGGGGCACTCCACCACTGAGCAACATCCCCAGTCCTATTTTTGTATTTTATTTAGAGACAGGGTCTCACTGAGTTGCTTAGGGCCTCGCTAAGTTGCTGAGGCTGGCTTTGAACTTGCGATCCTCCTGCCTCAGCCTCCTGAGTTGCTGGGATTACAAGCGTGCACCACTGCGCCTGGCTATGTTTTGCACATTTTGTTACTTACTCCTCAGTGGTGGTGGGCCAGGATATAATGGAGGACTTTCCTGTACTTACAGGTTGGGACAATATATAAGATAGGTTGCATAGGTGGATTACCTTAGATATTTTATGAATACATTCCTTTACAACCATGATCACTCTGTTTAGATCATCTCCTAAGGATTAGAGATAAAGGGGCTGGGCATGGTGGCACAAGACAGTAATCCCAGTGACTTGGGAGGCTAGGCAAGGAAAATTGCAAGTTGGAGGCCAGCTTGCTTAGCAACTTAGGACCTGATAACTTAGCGTGATCCTGTCTCTAAATACAAAATAAAACAGACTGGGGATATGGCACTGTGATTAAGAGTACCCTTTTTTATTATTATTTTTTATTCACACAATTCATATAATCTTACATATACATAGGATAATACTGTCTCAGTCTACTATTTTTCCTTCCCCCATCCCCTCCCGTCCCATTTTCCTTTACAACATCCATACTTCTTCCATTCTATATATAATATTATCTCCCCCCTTTATGTATCAACATCTACTGATCAGAGAAAAGATTCAGCCTTTGGTTTATTGGGCTTGACTTACTTCACTTAGCATGATGTTCTCCAGCTTCACCTATTTACCAGCAAATGCCATAGTTTTATTCTTTTTTATGGCTGAGTAATATTCCATCGTTTCTTTATCCATTCTTCAATTGAAGGGCATCTAGGTTGGTTCCACAATCTAGCTATTGTGAATTGAGCAGCTATGAACATAGATGTGGCTGCATCCCTTTACTTTGCTGATTTTAAGAACTTTGGGTAAAAACCGAGGAGTGGGATATCTGGGTCAAATGGTGGATCCATTCCAAGTTTTTTGAGGAATTCCCATACTGCTTTCCAGAGTGGCTGCACCAATTTGCAACTCCACCAGCAATGTACAAGTGTGCCTTTTTCCCCACATCCATGCCAACACTTGTTATTGCTTGTATTCCTGATAATAGCCATTCTAATTGGAGGTAGAAGAAATCTTAGGGTGGTTTTAATTTTCATTTCTCTAATTATGAGCACTTTTTCATATATTTGTTAATAGCCTGTATATCCTCTTCTGTGAAGTGTCTGCCCAGTTCCTTAGCCCATTTATTGATTGGGCTCTTTGCATTGTTGGTGTAAAGTTTTGTTAAGTTCTTTATAAATTTTGAAGATCAGTGCTGTCTGAATGTGTGGAAAAGATTTTTTTACCACTCTGTAGGCTCTCTTTTCACATTCTTGATTATTTCTTTTGCTGAGAAAAAGCTTTTTAGTTTGAATCCGTCCCATTTATTGATTCTTCCTTTTATTTCTTGTGCTCTGGTGGTCATGTTGAGAAAGTCTGGTCCTAAGCCAATATGAAGAAGATTCGGGCCTACTATTTCTTCTATTTGGTGAAGAGTCTCAGGTCTAATTCCTAGATCCTTGATCCATTTTGAGTTGAGTTTTGTACAGGGTGAGAGATAGGAGTTTAATTTCATTTTAGTGCATATGGATTTCCAGTTTTGCCAGCACCATTTGTTGAAGAGGCTATCTCTTCTCCACTGTATGTTTTTGGCACCTTTGTCTAGTATGAGACAACTGTACTTATGTGGGTTTGTCTCTGTGTCTTCTATTCTGTACCATTGGTCTACCTGTCTATTTTGGTGCCAATACCATGCTGTTTTTATCACTATTGCTCTATAGTAGTGTTTAAGGTCTGGTATTGTGATACCTCCTGCATCATTCTTCCTGCCCAGAATTGTTTTGGCTATTCTGGGTCTTTTGTTCTTCCAGATGAATTTCATGATTGCTTTTTCTATTTCTGTGAGGAATGTCATAGGAATTTTTATTGGAATTGCATTAAATTTGTATAGCATCTTTGGAAATATGGCCATTTTGATTATATTGATTCTTTCTATCCAAGAACATGGAAGATCTTTCCATCTTCTAAGGTCTTCCTCGATTTCTTTCCTTAATGTTCTGTAGTTTTCATTGTAGAAATCTTTCACCTCTTTTGTTAGATTGCTTTCCAAGTATTTTATTTTTTTTGAGGCTATTGTGAATGGAGTTGTTTTCCTTATTTCACTTTCAGATGATTCATCACTTATGTAGAAAAATACATTTGATTTATGTGTGTTTATTTTATATCCTGCTATTTTGCTAAATTCATTAATTAGGTCTAAATGTTTCCTGGTGGTGTTTTTTGGATCCTCTAAATATAGGATTGTGTCATTAGCAAATAGTGACAGCTTGAGTTCTTCTTTTCTTATTCATATACCTTTAATTTCTGTGGTCTGTTTGATTGCTCTGGCAAGAGTACCCTTGTGTTCAATCCCCCATACCAAAAAAATGGAGATAAGAAAAGTAGTCAGCTTCCCCTCCCCATTTCCTTTGTTACCACATTCTTTAGAGACCTTATCTCAGCTTTTGTAGGCACTGATTAGCGTTTAACACAACAGTAGTAATCATTTAACCTGAGATCTACCCTCTTACAAATTTGAAAATACACAATGCCATATTGTTAACTACAGGTACTAAGTTGTATAGCAGAGCATTAAAACTTACCCTAGAATATTTGAAACTTTAGACCCATTAAATAACTCGTCCTTTCCTCTACTCCACAACCTTGGCAATCATGAGTATACTCTGTTTCTATAAGGGTTTTTTTGTGGGGGGGAGTCGGTCTTTTTCTTTTTTTGGAGTTGGAGTTGAACCCTGTGCTACATGCACATCTTAGCCCTGTTATATGAGTTTTTTTTTTAATTTTTCTAGTTGTAGATGCACATGATACCTTTATTTTACTTTTCATGTGGTGCTGAGGATTGAACCCAGTGCCTCACACATACTAGGCAAGTGCTCTACTACTGAGCTACGACCCCAGCCCTTATATGAGTTTTGACTATTACAGTAACCCATGGAGACAGAACCATGTAGTATTCATTTTTGTATGATTGGCTCATTTTATTGGCCATAATAATGTCTGCAAAGTTTATTTATGTTTTTGCAAATATTGAGATTCTCTTTTTTTAAATTTTTTTTTAGTTGTAGATGGACACAATACCTTTATTTTACTAATTTATTTTTATGTGGTGCTGAGGATCTTACCCAGGGCCTCACACATGCTAGGCAAGCGCTCTGCCACTGGGCCACAACCCCAGCCCAAGATATTCCTCTTTTTTAAGGCTGAATAATGTTTCCATTGTATATATGTACAGCACATTTTATCCATTTATACATTAATGACTACTTACTTTGTATCCATGTTATGGCTAGTGTGAATGATGCTATAATAAACAAGGCAATGAAGATGTTTCTTTGAGATCCTGGTTTCTCCTGCATTGCATGTCTATCTAGAATTGAGATTGCTGAACTATACCATAGGGTAGTGCTATTTTTAAGTTTTTGAGAAAACTCCATACTGTTTTCTGTACTGGTTGTACCATTTTACCATCCACCAACAGTACACAAGGATTCCAGTTTCTTGACAGCCTCTCTAATACTTGTTATCTTTTATATTTTTGTTTTTGGGGGGAGTTATAAATTTATTTCTAGTTGACAAATGAAATTTATGTATTACTGTGTACAATAGGATATTTTGAAGTATACATTGTGTAATGAGTAACTCTACCTAGTTGACATATGCATTAGCTCACATAGTCACCCTTGATGTTTTAAGAACACTTGATATCCACTCTCAGCATTTTTCAAGAACATAATACATTATTAACTATAGTCACCAAGTCATTCAATAGATCTCTTGAACTTATTCTTCTTGTCTAACTGAAAATTTTTAACCTTCGACCAACATTTTTCTGAAACTTCCTGCCCCTATCTTAGACCCTGGTAACCACCACTTTAACTCACTACTTCAGTGGGATCCAATTTTTAGATTTTACATGAGTGAGATCATGCAGCTCTTAGATACATTTATTTTTTCTGTTGTCCTTATACTCTGTTTCATTTATTTGTGCTTCGATCTTTTTTTTTTTTTTTTTTTTTTGGTACTGGGGATTGAATTCAGGGGCACTCAACCACTGAGCCACATCCCCAGCCCTATTTTGCATTTTATTTAGAGACAGGGTCTCACTGAGTTGCTTAGGGCCTCGCTAAGTTGCTGAAGTTGGCTTTGAACTTGCGATCCTCCTGTCTCAGCCTCCCAAATGCTGGGATTACAGGTGTTCACCACCGCCCCCGGCTTGTTCTCCGATCTTTATTATTTCTTTCCTTCTACCAGTAATGGGTTTAGTTTTTTTCTTGGTTTTCTACTTCTAGAGGCATAAGTTTAGGTTCTTGTTTGAAATCTTTACTCCTTTTTGATTGCTATAAACCTCCTTATTAGTCCTATTTTGCTGTTTCCTATAGGATTTGGTATGTTTCCATTTTCATTTGTCTTAAGAATTTTTTATTTACCTTCTGATTTCTTCATTGATCAATTGGTTCAGTTTCCACACATTTGTGAATTTTCCAAAGATCACATTGTTATTAATATCTAGTTTTACACCATTATTGTAAAAAAAGATAATAGGATATGATTTCAATCTTCTTAAATTTGTTAAGACTTTGTAACCTAACATATGATCTATCTTGGAGACTGTTCGATATATAGTGATGAGAAAAATATCTATTCTGTAGCTGTTGTGACCATTATTAGGTAAAATAAGGGCTACTTGATTGAGATAGCTAAGTTAACAGGAGAGTAGAATATCTTGTGTAGATAGGCTGGATAAAAGTTGATTCACCTCTTAGATGGAACAGATGGGATAGCAGAAAATTTTATCATGGTACTCAGAGTGGCATATGATAAAAGTTTGAATTGTTTATTCCAGAATTTTACATTTAATATTTATATTTTTTTGGTACTGGGGATTGAACCCAGGGGCACTGGGCCACTGAGCCACATCCCCAGCCCTATTTTGTATTTTATTTAAAGACAGGATCCCACTGAGTTGTTTAGGGCCTCGCTAAGTTGCTGAGGCTGGCTTTGAACTCGCGATCCTCCTGCCTCAGCCTCCCAAGTTCTGGGATTACAGGCGTGCGCCACCACACCCGGCTTACATTTAATATTTTTAGACCACAGCTGACTGCAGATACGTGAAATTGCAGAAGGTGAAACTATAGATAAGGAAGGACTACTGTACTAAATACTTTCTCTTCACAATCAGCATATTGTGGATCATACTGTGATATTCTGTGAACTGATAAGATTATCAAGTTCTCTGTGGATCCAAATTATGGTAAAAATTAAATCAAAATGATGAGAGTGCACTATAGTCTCTACTTTGTGAAAATAAATTGCTTAAGAACGGTGTGACTGATCAATCATTGATACTGTTGCCTGCTGCTGCTGCTTCTCTTGAGTGGGTCTGAGCAAAGGGAGGAAGCAGAGTTCACTGTGCTTCCCATTCTGTGTCCTCCCTCCCAAATTTGAAAATTTAAGTACAGTCCCAGACGTTAACATGTAATCTTGCCCCATTTGATGCTAACAGATTACCTTGGCTCTAGAGATTCCATGAATCTATAACAAACAATTTATGATAATTCTGAGTTCCCCATATCCACATCTTCTTTTTAAAATAGTTTTTTAGTTGTTGATGCACCTTTATTATATATTTATTTATATGCAGTACTGAGAATCGAACCAAGTGCCTCACACATGCTAGGCAAGTGCTCTACCACTGAACTGAAATGCTACTCTAGCCCCCACATATCCACGTTAATCACTGATGCATTTTAGCTATTGGGAAAACCTAAGAATTAAAAATTGATTCTGGCGAACAAGATCAGTAAATAGAGACTCAATTCAAAGTCAACCCAATAAGTTAATAAGTGCTCTGTGATAATACCAAGAAGTATTAAGGAAAGAATAGCAACTTGGAAGGTAATCTAGAAAAAGCAATATTAAAAATGACAGTATTTAAATGTTATAAAGGCATTTTTAGCCAGGTATAGTATTAAGGACTTCAAATATATTATCTCATCTAGTCCTTAAAACAGCACTATACATATTATATAAATAATATAACAGAGGTTTAAGTTAAATTGCTGAAAATCACTATAGAAGGAATAGCAGTTGAATCTGTGTGTGGCTAGTATCAGAGCCCCTATACTTAACCGCTGTGCTTCTTTGACTTAGTGGCAGTGAATTTGGTGCATGTACTTAGAGCCAGTTATATAGTAAAGGATGTACATAACTTCATTTCATATTTTTAGGAACAGTTTGGAAGAAGCTATAGGATTGGTTTACATGTACTGATGACCTAGTATAAGAAGGAATGAATGTGCCTATCCTAAAGGACTTCCTGATCCTATAGTACTTTTTTTAAAAAATATTTTTTAGTTGTAGATGGACACAATACCTTTATTTTATTTATTTATATTTATGTGGTGCTGAGGATCGAAACCCAGTGCCTCACACATGCTAGGCAAGCGCTGTACCACTGAGCCACAACCCCAGCTCCCCTATAGGATTTCTTGTTTCTTTTTATTAGAGTATGTACATTTTATAAATGTATTTTGTTTATCTATTTTTTATGTGGTGCTGACGATTTAGCCCAGTGACTCACACGTGCTAGGCAAGTGCTCTACTACTGAGCCACAACTCCATCCTGCCTTTTTTTTTTTCTTTTTGTGGTACTAGGGACTGAATTCAGGGGCACTCCACCACTGAGCTACACCCCTAGGTCTCCATCTTTTTTTTTTTTTTGAGACAGGGTCTCTCCAAGTTTTCTAGGGTGACCTTGAATTTGTAACCCTCTTGCTGACTAGTCACTGGGATTACAGGCTAGCACCACCATGCCCGACTCTAATCCTAAGGGAATTTGACATCTCCTGCAGTTGCCAAATTTATTGTGTCCTGGTTCACTCATGCTTAGATTATTGCTTCTATTTCTGCCTATCACCCTATACCAGAAATTTAGGAGAAATGGAATTTCAACACAGAAGAAACATGATAATGAAAGTATGAAAAAAATCCCATCAAGAAACATGCTGGGGCTGGGGATATAGCACAGTTGGTAGAGTGCTTGCCTCACAAGCACAAGGACCTGGTTTCAATCCCCAGTGCTGGGGGAGAAGGGAGATGCTGGATTTGGTGGCACTTGCCTGTAATCCCAATGACTGGGGATAATGAGGTGGGAGGATCACATGTTTGAGGCCAGCCTTAGCAGTTTAGAGACCCTCAGCAAGTTAAAGGGACCTTGTCTGTGGGCGGGTAGGGAAGAATGGAGGAACTTTGGATTGTACAGAGGGGAATGTGGGGAGGCGTGGGGTGGGGGGGATGGAAAGGATGGTAGAAGGAGACAGAGACAGACATTTTTATCCTATATACATATATGATTACAGGACCCGGTGTGACTCTACCATGTACAGCCAGAGGAATGAGAAGTTATGCTCCATTTGTGTACAATGTGTCAATGCATTCTACTTTCATGTATAACTAATTAGAACAAATAAAAAAGACCCTGTCTCAAAATAAAAAATAAAAAGGGCTGGGAGTGGGTTTTTTTTTCATATTATAAGCCAGACCATTGGCATTCTTCCACTGAACTGCGTGCCTGGCCCTTTTAATTGTATTTTGCGATAGGTTCTCACTAAGTGTCCCAGGCTGACCTTGAATTTGAATATTGTCTTAGTCTTCTGGATGATTGTCATTACACATGCGTACCACTGTGCCTGGCCAAGATGATTTATTTTTTCTACTAACACCTTATTTTTACTTGCTATTGTGGTGCTTATTTGTATATTGTAATAAGAGTAGTAACTTAGGCATGAGAAGTAAGTTACTTGGGCAGTTTCATGTGTTCGTATATGTTTTATTTAAAATTTAAGGAATAAGTGAGAATGTAAATAAGACAGTAGTAAAGACTGCAAAGAAAAAAAGTGAAAAACTCTGGGAATAGTACTGTGTTCACTGAAGGTGTTTTTTTACAAAAATTTTAGATGTTGATAGACCTTTATTTTATTCATTTATTTATATATGGTGCTGAGGATAGAACCCAGTGCCCCACATATGCTGGGCAAGTGCTCTATCACTGAGCCACAACCCCAGCCCCTACTGAAGGTATTTTTATGGGCATCTTAGTTTATCTCTTCATCCTTTTATGTATTCTGTGTTTTGAGGATTACCTATTAGGGTTAGTATTTTTGTATTCATTAAATTCTATTAGTCACTGTGTCTTAAGTTCCCCTGGGAGCTGAGGTATTTTTTATTGGAGCTTTTATTGGAGGTAGACTTCGTAATTTTCCCTTCAATAGTTCTGAATGCAAATCATTTACTTTCCTTATTGTATTTAGCAAATAAATGTCTTTCTGAGCCCTAGTTTCCTGTAATAAAGTTCTCATGAGGTTTAAATCAGTTCAGTATGTTAAGATACCATGTTAAAACGTTTTAAGATTATATAAGTAAAGCATTTGGACCCACCAAGAAATTTTTTGGGGACAGTATTGGGGATTGGACCCAGGACCTTGTGCATGATAGACAAAGGACATAAAAATTCTTTAGACAATTAGACTTTATTTTGTAGACTTACATAGTTAATACTTGAAAACTTTGGAAATGATTTCCTATACTTATACTTAAATAAGGACATGCATTAGGGTATTTTCAACATGTTAGTGAGTGGTACACTTGTAAATAAAAGAAGTGTGGAATCTGTTGGATTATTGAAAAGTTGATTGTTAAATACTGCTTAAGTTATAAGTGAGGTTATTGGTACTTACAAATTAATGAACTCTGTGTGTGTGTGTGTGTGTGTGTGTGTGTGTGTATTACCAGTGATTGAATCTAGGGGCATTTAACCACTGAGCAACATCCCCAGCCTTTTTAATAGTTTATTTTGAGATAGGGTCTCACTGAGTTACTTAGGACCTTGCTAAATTGCTGAGACTGAATTTAAAATTGGGATCTCCTGCCTCAACCTCCTGAGTTGCTGGGATTAAGGCATGTGCCACTGTGCCCAGCTGAATTGTATATTTTCTAATGTAAACATAGTAATCTTGACAGTGAAGACACATGCATGTGTCAGTAATTTCTTAAACAGAGGTAAATTATCAAGAAAATTTTGGGGAAAATTAGGTTTTTAACTTTTCATTTATTTTGAATTATATACATGTAGTAGTTTTACTTTCTTTCATGATACTGGGGATTGAAGCCAGGGGCTCTCTATCACTAAGTTACATCCACAGCTCTTTTTATTTTTAGACAGGGTCTCACTAAGTTGCCAAGGCTGCCTTTGAACTTGGGATCCTCCTGTCTCAACTTTACAAGCTTTTGGGATTACAGGTGTGTGGCACTGTCCCTATCCCCAGCCCTTTTTTGTTTTTTGGTACCAGGGGATTTAACCAGAAGTCCTTAACCACTGAACCACATCTCCAGCCTTTTTATTTTTTATTTTGAGGCAGGGTTTTACTAAGTTTGTTTAGGCTGTCTTGAACTTGTGATTGTCTTGCCTCTGTCCGCAAGCTGCTGGAATTAAGTCATGTGCCACTGTGCCCACCCCCAGCCCTTTTTAATTTTAATTTTGAGATAGTCTCCTGAGTTACTAGGATTATAAGTGTGCACTGCCATGCTGGACTTTTTTCATGCATTTTAAAATAGCATACTTTATAGACAATTTATAGTCTGCTGTTTTGGGTTAGCATTGTAGTTTGAACCATTTTTCATAGAGGGTGAGCATCCCTAATCCAAAATCTGACTTGCTACTACATCTGAGTCTTCTTCTTCTTCTTCTTCTTCTGTTTTTTTTTGGTACCAGGGATTGAACCCAGGGGCACTCTACCACTGAGCCACATCCTCAGCCCTATTTTGTATTTTATTTAGAGACAGGGTCTCACTGAGTTGCTTAGAGCCTCGCCAAGTTGCTGAGGCTGGCTTTGAACTCACAATCCTCCTGCCTCAGCCTCCCAAGTGCTAGGATTACAAGCATGCGCCACCGCGCCCAGCTCATCTGAATCTTTTTAGAGTGCAGACCTGATACCACCAGAAGTGGAAAATTTTCCATCTGACCTCACGTGAGAAGTTACAAAATCCAGACACTCTAAAAATATTCTGTAAAATTATTATCAGGCTACACATATAAGCTGTGTATCAAAACATAAATGAAAGGTTGGCACATGTCTGTAATCCTAGCAACTAGGGAGTCCGAGGCAGAGGATCACAAGTTGGAGGACAGCTTTAGCAACTTTGAGATCTTGTTTAGAAAATAAAAATGATTATTAAAAATAGGGGGCCTGGGCTTGTGGCCCAGTGGTAGAGCGCTTGCCTGGCATGTGTGAGGCACTGGGTTTGATTCTCAGCACCACATATAAATATATAACTAAAATAAGGTCCATTGACAACTAAAAAAAAAAAAAAAAAAAGGGCTAGGGGTGTGGCTCAGTGGTAGTGTCTTGGGGTTCAGGCTTTGCTGCCAAAATCACAAAAACATAAATGATCATACATTTTAATTGTTTAAAAGATTTTTCTGGTGTTGTGAATAGCTCAATATAGTCATGTTTTTGAGTAAAATTATTTATTTAGAATAGAATTATTTTCTTCAGATAGATAAAATAGGCAGAAATATTAGATCAAGGGATCCTTATGTTTATTGCCTAGTTGTTTTTTAGAAGCATGTATTACTGTGGGTCACCTATTGATAGTGTTTATTTCATTGCACTCTGGCCTATAATAAGTATTCATTTTCCCCCCTAAATATTTGATAGTTTAAAAATATAATACCGTGGAGGGAGGGGTATAGCTCAATGGTAGATTGCTTGCCTAGCTTGTGCGAGGCCCCGGGGTTTGATCCTTAACACCACACACTCGAAAAAAGGTATCACATTTATATATTTATTTTTTGATAGTGGAGATGTAACACAGGTCTGCTGTAACATTGAGCTACATCTCCAGGTCTTTTTATTTTTTATTTTGAGACAAGATTTCACTAAGTTGTTGAGGCTGGCCTTTGTGATCCTTCTGACTCAACCTTCTGAGTTGCTGGGATTACAGGCATGTGCCACTGTGCCTGGCTGTTCTACCAGACCTTTTTTTTTTTTTAAATTGTTCTGGTGCAGGGAATTGAACCCAGGGCCTTGTGCTTGTGAGGCAAGCACTCTACCAACTGAGCTATATCCCCAGCCGTTTTTTTCCTACCAGACTTTTAATGAAGAACTAACACCAATCTTTCTCAAATTATTCCACGAAATTGAAAAGGGAGGGAACATTCCCAAATATATTCTGAGGCCAGTATAACCCCTGTACCAAAAGGAGACAAATACACATCAAGAAAACAAAACTACAGACCAGTATCCCTGATGAACTTAGATGCAAAAATCCTTCATAAAATTTTAGCAAACTGCATCCAAAAACATATCAAGAAGATAATACGCAATGATCAAGTGGGTTTCATCCCAGGGTTGGTTCAACATATGCAAATCAATAAATGTAATTTGCCACTTATATAGAATTAGGAACAAGAATCATATTGTCATCTCAATAGATAAAGGCCTTTGATAAAATCTAGCACCTGTTCATTTAAAAAATGTTAGAGAATCTTGGGATAGAAAGAACTTACCTCAACATTATACAGGCTTCATGTGACAAACCCAAAGCCAATATCACACTGAACAGGGAAAACTTGAAAGCATTTCCTCTAAAATCAGGAATAAGAAAAGGATGTCCACTGTCACCACTTTTATTCATTATAATTCTTTTTGTGTGTGTGTATTGGAAGTGAACCCAGGGGCACTCAACCACTGAGCCACATCCCTAGCCCTATTTTGTATTTTATTCAGAGACAGGGTCTTACTGAGTTGCTTAGCACCTTGCTTTTGCTAAGGCTTGCTTTGAACTTGTGATTCTCCTGTCTCAGCTTCCTGATCCATTGGGATTACAGGTGTTTACAACTGTGCTTGGCCTCAATATAGCTTTTGAAATACTAGTCAGAGAAATCAGGGAAGAGAAGAAAATTAAAGGGATACATATAGGAAAAGAAGTCAAATTATCTCTGTTTGCTGATGACAGGATCCTATATCTATAACCCAAAGAAAATTCTGCCAGAAGATTTCTAGAGCTGATAAATGAATTCAGCAAAGTATCAGGATACAAAATCAACACTCATATCAATTGCTTTTCTACACTCCAATAGTGATTCTGCTAAGAAAGAAACCAGGAAAACCATCCCATTCGTAGTAACCTAAAACAAATCAAAACAGACACATTGGCATTAATCTACCTGGAAGACTGAAACAGGAGGACTGCAATTCAAGGGCAGCCTCAGCAATTTAGCAAGGCCCTAAGCAACTTAGTCAGACTTTGTCTCAACATATAAGCTAAAAAGAAGCTGGGCACGGTGGCGCATGCCTATAATCCCAGTGACTCAGTTCAAAGCCAGCCTCAGCAATTTAGCGAGGCGCTAAGCAACTCAGTGAGACCCTGTCTCTAAAGAAAATACAAAATAGGGCTGGGGATGTGGCTCAGTGGCCCAGTGCCCCTGAGTTCAATCCCAAGTTACCAAAAAAAAAAAAAAAAAAAAATCAAAAAAAGGGAAGGGGTATAGCGCAGTGGTTGATTGCCCTGGGTTAAATTCCAAATAGCATATGACCCCCACCAAATGACTGAAAGGATGATCAGTAGAGTAGATGAAGGAGAATAGAGGGAAGGAAGAGAAGAGAGAGGGGAACAGGGACTGAAATTAAAAAAAAAAGGGTGATGTGAGGGAATTAGAATGACACAATACTATATTTTATTTTGCTTTGTCAGTGCTCTACTTAATCGATGTTTTATTTTGGTTTATATTGTTAGTATTGATTTTTAGTATATATTTTATATACAGTGAACAAACATGTAATTACTAACCAAAAGATGATCCTAATTAAGTCAATAGTTGGAAATAGTTGCATGTAAAATGTTTGTGATAGAAATAATTGAACATGGTAATGAAAAATAAAAGACATTATGGAGATTTCCTTATTAAACTGAGCTTTTTTATTTCATAGGTAAGTCCCATCCAAAGGAAGGGTGGAATTTTTATTACACCATTTCACATATCTGCTTACAGTTGACACTATTAATAACTTAATCTACCATTTCTTTCTCATCTTTCAACTTTACTCATTAGGTTTCCTTCCCATCATTTTTTTTTTTTTTTGTACCAGGGATTGAACCCAGGGGCATCCACCACTGAGCCACATCCCCAGCCCTATTTTGTATTTTATTTAGAGACAGGATCTCACTGAGTTGCTTAGGGCCTCGCTAAGTTGCTGAGGCTGACTTTGAACTCGTGATCCTTCTGCCTCAGCCTCCCAAGTGCTGGAATTACAGGTGTGTGCCACCGCACCCGACCCCATTTCCTGGTTTTGAACCAATGCACCATGTATAAATTTGTAGACTGAGTTTTTTTTGCCATTATCTGTAGTTTCATCAAACTACTCTCCCAGTTGACAGAAAACTATTGTTTTTAAAGTATTATTGTGATTTGGGACTTGTCAAAAGTGAATACAATCTGGCTTTTCACAGTGCTGCTCTACTTCATGTTCTTAGCAAACTTTTTACTCTGTACCAGATACTTTCTTCCTAACAGCTGCTGAATGGTAGCCATAGTGAGATGGGCAGGTGATATGGGGAGTTGTATTTTGTTTTGGACGTGGGGTGCATGACTGTGGGATACATGTGCCCATGCCTTGTGTAATCCCTGCTAGTCTCCATTTTCACCCAGATCAGGAGGTACAAACCAGCTCTACCTGAACTAGGATGCAATTAAGGACTTTTGTGTGCCTTCTTCTACAAGCCTGGTTGTTCTATTTTAAAAGCAGTATGCTATTGTAGAAAAAAATTACATGTTTCTTTTAGATTTTAAAAACTAACCAGAATGTTGTAGCTAAAGCTCATGTCCCATTTCATTTGTTGTTTTTGAATTTTTTCATTGTTTTTATTTTTTGGTACTGGGGATTGAACCCAAGTGTGCTCTACCACTGAGCTCCATCTCTAGTCCTGTTTGTTTTTTATTTTGAGACAGGGTCTTGCTAAGTCGTTTAGGGCCTCACTGAGTTGCTGAGGCTGGCTGCAAACTTGTGATCCTCCTACCTTAACCTCCCGAGTTGGTGGGATTATAGGCATGCACAGTGGTGCCCAGTTACACCTTTTTTCTTTTGCAGTGCTGGGGATCCAACCCAGTGTCTTCCACTTTTTAGACAAGCACTCTACCATGGAGTTATGCACCCAGTCATTTTAAGTGTGCAGTCCAGGTACAGAAGGTACATTGTCAGTCTTCTGCAACCACTACTACTCCATTCCCAGAACCCTTAATTAGCACAAACTTTAAAGGCATAAACAATTCCCCTTTTCGCCCTCCTCCTGCCAATTTTGGTAATCTCTGTTTTCTCATTCTATGTAACTTCCCTATTCTAAATATGTCATAAATGCACACAATGTATTCTTTTTTATTTCTGGCTTATTTTATTTAATATAGTGTTTTCAAAGTTGAACTGTATTGTGGAGCATGTATTAAAATTTAGGGGAATTGTATTCCTTTTATTATATTGTATGTTTATACAACATTTTATTTATTCATTCATCTGTTGCGGAAGGACAGTTTGATTGTTCCACCCTTTGAATCTTAGGAATAATGCTCTTTTGAACTGGGCACAGTGGCACATGCCTGTAGTCCTAGTCCCAACTACTTGGGAAGCTGAGCCAAGAGAATCCTTTGAGCTGGGGAGTTCAAGACTGGCTTGGATGACATAGGGAGACATTGTATAAAAAATGTGATGCTACGAACATTGGTGTGCAGTTATCTTGAGTCCTTGATTTCATTTCTTTTGAGTATGTACCCAGATGTGAATTGTTGGATCTTTGAAGAAGCTTATTTGATACTGGCTCTACCATTTGACATTCTTCCCAGGAGTGCACCAGTGTTCCCGTTTTTCTACATCATCACCAATGCTATTTCCCTCTTTTTTTTGATGACAGCTTCCTAATGGGTGTGAGATAGTAGCTCATTGTGATTTTGATTTGTATTTCCCTGTTGGCTAGTGATGTAGGGCATATTTTCCCATGCTTTTTGGCCTTTCGTATGTTTTTGGAGAACTGGCTATTTTTGAAATGGATTCTTTGTTTTGTTGTAGGAGTTCTTTCTCTTCTTTTAATTTTTTTTAGTTGTACATGGGTACATTTATTTATTTATTTATTTATATGCTGCTGAGGATTGAACTCGGTACCCCATGCATGTGAAGCAGGCGCTCTACCACTGAGCCCCAACCCCCGCCCTAACCCCCTTTCTCTCTTTTTTTAATTTTTTTAATTATTATTTTTTTTCGCAGTGCTGGGGATTGAACCCAGGGCCTTGTGCTTGTGAGGCAGGCACTCTACCAACTGAGCTATATCCCCAGCCCTCTTTTTTTTAAAGGAATTTTTTGTAGTTGTAGATGAACAGAATGCCTTTATTTTATTTGTTTACTTTTATGTGATCCTAAGGATCAAACCCAGTGCCTCACACATGGTAGGCAGGTGCTCTGCTACCGAGCTACAGCCACAGCCCAAGGAGTTCTCTCTCTTTTTTAACCACTAGAACCTGTTTAATCTGTTGAATTTCTGCTTAATATATATCAGTTTAACTCTATTCAACAGAATGGACCCTTTGTAGCTCTTTGATCATTTCAGGCCAACAACAAATGAATACCCAGATTTTGAGTGCAAATAGTGAATTCAGATAGCACACTGCTGAAAATGTGCAGCCAACTTGTGTATGCAGCGAAATGTACACTTCATATTGCTGAGTCTTGGAATGGCTTCACTGGGCAAGGATACAATCAAATGATCATTTTTTTCAAAAATGAAAAGCATCATACCAGAATCAATATTGTTTTAGTCAGCTTTTTTCTGCTGGGATTAAATGATCTGACCAGCACAGTCATAGAGGAGGAAAGGTTTATTATGAGGGCTCACAGTTTCAGAGGTCTTAGTCCATAAAAGGCTAGCTGCATTCCTCAGGGCTTGAGGTGAGGCAGAACATCATAGTGGAAGAGCATGGCAGAAGGAAGCAACTTGCATCACCAGGAAGCAGAGAGAGGTTCTACTGTCCAGATACAAAATATATACCCCACACCCTATCACTTCGGTTAATCCCACCAGGGTTTAATTCAGTGATTGGGTTAAGATTTACAACCCAATCATTTCTCCTCTGAACCTTCCTGCATTGTCTCACATGTGAGCTTTTGGGGGACACCTCACATCCAAACCATAACAACTATTGTATCTAATAAAGCCATGACAAAAACAAATACACTGATATCCCTATGAAAAATAAATTAGCAGATTGTTGGCTACCACTGTTTGTAGAGCAAAGGACAAAACAATTTAATGCATGTGAACTTGAAGACGTGGAGTTGAGGAGCAGTTAGGGAAAAATTTCTCAAAGTTGGATGATCACTAATGTTAAATAGAAGCTGGGTTTGTAGCTTATTTTACTCCTTCCTTTCAATTTGAATTGTAATACTATATTTTAAATAGTCATGAAGTGAACAAAATTTTTAAATTATTTGCTCTTAAATTTTCTATAATGAAAAAATTTTGGTCAGTATACACATGATCACTTATCTAAATTTCAGAGAAACTTTGTTTAACTTACTTTGTCTTCATGCTATGTCTTAAAGACAGGAGCCCATCTCTGGGAACACAGATTAATAGGTGGGAATAAAAAGTAGTTTTGTAAGATGTTGCCATTGTGGGAAATGGGGTAAAGGGTATATAGGCATTCTGTTTATTATATCCCTTCCTCTCCCTCCTCTCCCTTTCTCTCATTTCCCCCTCCTTCCCTCTCCTTCCTTTCCTTTCCTTTCCCTTCCCTTTCCTCCCCTTCCCTCCCTGCCCCTCTCTTCCCTTCCCTATTAAACCCAGGGGCACTTTACCACATGCCCCTCCTTTTTATTTTCTGATAGTGTCTCATTTAGTTGCTGAGGTGGCCTCTAACTGTGATTCTCCTATCTCAGCCTGACAAGTTTGTGGAATTAGAGGCATGCATCACCAGGCCTGACCTTTTCTATTATTTCTTAAAACTCCATGCCAATCCATGATTATCTCAAAATGAAAAGCTTAATTTTTTAGAAAGTACTATGTGCATATAGTTCTTTAGCAATAATAGTGTACTTGTGTGCAGAAGAGGTTAAAACAGTGAATAATTTTTTGAATTCCACAATTATGGGAAAAGTATGAAGTAGTGAAAGGGAAAAGAACATGGCCTGTGATTAAAAAGTGATGCTACAACCTAAAATTTACCTGAAACCCAAGTTATTTATGAGGTTATTAGCTCATATTAGAAATTCAGATTTTTTTTTGGTACTAGGGATTGAAACTAGGGGTACCTAACCATTGAGAGCTTTCTCCCCAGCCCTTTTTAAAAAAAATTTAAAAAATTATTTGTCCTTTTTAGTTCTACATGGCAGTAGAAAGTATGTTGACATTTCATACATAATTGGAATGTAACTTTCCATTTTTGTGGTTGTACATGATGTGGAGTTACACTGGTCATGTATTCATATATAAACATAGGAAAGTTATATCTGAGTCATTCTACTCTCTTTTCCATTCCCATCCACCCTCCCTTTCCCCCACTCCACTCCCCCCAATCTGGTGAAACCCCCTCCCACTACAGGGTCTCACTGAGTTGCTTTGGGCTTCACTAAGTTGCTGAGGCTAGCTTTGAACTTAGGATCCTCCTGCCTCATCCTTCCAAGCTGCTGGGATTACAGGTGTATGCCACCATTCCCAGGTCAACTGGGCAACTTAGTGATAACCTGTCTCAAAAATAAAATCATCAAAAGTGCTGGGGGTGTAGCTCAGTAGTAAAGTGCACCTTGGTTTAGTTTCTAGTGATAAACACAACAGCAACAAGCCAGGTGTAATGGAGCATGCTTGTAATCAAAGTGGCTTGGCAGGCTGAGGCAGGAGGATCCTGAGTACAAAGTCAGCCTCAGCAACTTAGTGAGGCTCTAGGCAGCTTGGTGAGACCTTGTCTCTAAATAAAATACAAAAAAAGGCTGGGAATGTGGCTCAGTGGTTAAGCGCCCCTAGGCTCAATCCCCAGTACCAAAATCAAAACAAAGTAAAAGCAAACAAACAAAACACCAACACAACAACAAAACAAGAACACTACACTTGGTCTGGTATTTTTGGAATACCAATTTCAATAGGACACACACATTTCTAAGGACCATCTCTAAATTGTGATTCTAGAAATTAGATTTTTAAAATCTATATCAGAACATATATATGCAAATTAATGTTTTCCTTTTAAGTAGTTATGCTGGAAGGCCATACAGATACCAATCATGATGTCATTCCTGAGGACATTTAGATCAAAGTCTGTAATTTATCAAGGTTGACAATTGGGCAAAAACTTTGGTTCCTCTTTAAGTGGTTTTGCCTCATACTAATTTTCCCAATGTAACCTGAGTGATATTTGTTAGAGTCAATCCTCTGGTGATGCATGTCACCAGCATTACCCCGGACACCTGGGTGCTTCCAGTGCTTGCTGAGGTGGCTGTAGCCATGACTCACTTGGTCCCTGTTCTAGTTCTTTCTCAGTCTGAATGGCATGTCAGTGGCTGAGACAAACAAGTCCAAAGACATTTTGAGAACTCTCCTTTTGTAAACAGTTTAGAAGTTGTTTAAGAAAAAATTTCTGCTTTCTTTAGCAGATTGTTTTCATTGACCATGCATGTTTTAGCAAGTATTATTATTCAGTATTTCATTCCTTCTTACTGGGGTGTAAATTCCATGGACAACACCTCATTTAGTTTGTTCACTTAATAATTGCTTCCTACTTTCTTGCTGTTAAGAAAAATGCTGCTATGAACATTTTTGTAAAATTTTTCTGTCTGTGAGCATGTTTTTATTTCTCTTGGAGATTTATAAATATGTGTGTGTGTGTGTGTGTGTGTGTGTGTGTGTAGAATTGCTGAGTCAATTTTATTATCCTATTTTACTGTTTTTGTTGTTGTTGCAGTTCCTAGGTGTCAGAACCAAAGCCTTGCACATGCTAGGCAAGCATTTTAGTAGTTTAACTTTTTGAGTAACTTCCAAAATATTTTTCATAGTGTCTGCACCATTTTACATTCCTTCCAGCAACATCCATGGCTATTGAGTGTAAAATGGTTTATTGTGGTTGTGATTTGCATTTCCCTTCTGAGTAATGAATGATCTTGCATGTTTTCATGTGCTTATTGGTCATTTATATTTTTTCTTTGGAAAGATGTATATCTAAGTTCTTTGCCTATTTTAATTAAATTAAGTAATTAATTTGCATTACATGTGGTTGATCCGAGCAGTGCTTTACTACTGAGCTACATGTCTAGCCCTATTTATTTCTTGAGACAGGATCTTTTTGTTTTTTTGGTTTTTTGCTTTGGTACTGGGGATTGAACCCAGGGGCACTCCACCACTGAGTCACATCCCCGGCCCTATTTTATATTTTATTTAGAGACAGAGTCTCACTGAGTTGCTTAGGGCCTCGCTAAGTTGCTGAGGCTGGCTTTGAACTCGCGATCCTCCTGCCTCAGCCTCCCAAGCACTGGGATTACAGGTGTGCACCACTACACCCGGCCAGGGTCTTGTTAAGTGCCAAGACTGGCCTCAAACTTGAAATCCTCCTGCCTTAGTCTCCTAGTTATCTGGGATTACAGGTTTGTTCCACATCACCCAGCTTCTTTGCCCATTTTTAATTTGAGTTTTTTAAAAATTTAATTGAGAGAATTTCTTGTATATTCTGGATATTGGACCCTTTTGAGATATATGTTTTAACAATGGTTTTCTCCTATTGTGGGTTGTCTTCACTTTTTTTAATAGTGTCTTTTAACACAGAAAAGTTTTGAATTTTGATGGAGTCATATTTCTATTTTTCCTGTTGCGTTTAAATTTAGAAAATCTTATTTTCCTAAAAATGGTTGATGTATTTTCTGCATTTAAACTTTGAATTCTTTGCAACCTTGTTGGATTATTATATAATTTGTTTAGGCTATAAAATTTGTTATATAAACATTTCCCTGAAAGTCTAAACTCTTCCAACTCCTTTTCTTTGTTTTATTTGTCAGTCAAGTATGCAATTATTCTGTGCCAAGCAGAAGATAGTATAATTATAAAAACACTGCAGAGACCTTCAAGATACTAAATGTTAAGTAAATATATTTGCTAAATTACTGATACTTTTAATGTAAAAAAAGTCTTTGCTTCCATTATTTTGGATGTTGCCAAGTTCAAATCCTTCTTGAAAAGCTATGTTTTGGCTTCTGAGGCTTTTCTGTATATAGCCTGTGTACAGGTGAGAGAAAATAATAATGACTGAAATGCTTAATGATAATATAAGATTTATAAAATGGCCTGCTATTAATAGAGAAAAAAGATGGATGCAGTTAAAATTAAAATGAAAAAAAAAATCCCCAATTTTTCATTTGGTTCTTTTAAAAATCTCTTATCATAGGGAAGCTTATTTTTTAAAAACATGAGGTTAAGGGTAGCATTTTGTGATCCATTTAAAATGGTATAACATAAAGTGTAACTAATTTTGTTTTAACACATTAGTAATAGCACATTTAAAGTTCTCAACATCTGAAAGTGTTCAGTGAGTAATATTAATACTTTCCTTATATGATTTTTAGATCCTGGGTAAGTGTACAGTTATGGTGTATTATTTATATCCTCAGTGATATAAAATTCAATTCCCTAAATTTTTACTTTGAATATTTATACTCAGAATATTTGCAGTATAGATAGGTTTTTAGTTTGTTAGAGATTTATATTTAAAACATGGCAGGCTAATTAAGGAAATTCTTTCTTTAAATTTTTGTTTTGATAGTGAAAGCAAGTTGAATACATTGGTGCAGAAGCTTCATGACTTCCTGGCACACTCATCAGAAGAATCTGAAGAAACAAGTTCTCCTCCACGACTTGTGATGAACCAAGGCATAGGTAAATTGAAAAAGAATCTACTTGTAGACTTTTAAAAGAATTTATATTTGGAGGATACAGCTGTTAATGAATTTCCGTTTATGAGCTGGGTTGTGGCACACCTGTAATCCCAGTGGCTCAGGAGGCTGAGGCAGCAGGATTGTGAGTACAAAGCCAGCAGGGGCAATTTAGTGAGGCCCTAAGCAATTCAGTGAGACCCTGTCTCAAAATAAAAAATATAAAAAGGGCTGGGGATATGGCTCAATAGTTTAGTGTCCCTGGGTCCAATTCATGGAACCAAAAAAGAAAAAAAAATTCCATTTGCAGAAAATGAGATTACCAAGCTTTTTAGGAGCCCCTCTTGTGTATTTTTAGTAGAACCTGACATGAGATTTTAATTTTGATAAGTAAAAATGTAAATTTGTGGTATTATAGGAATTTGGAGAAGGAAGCACTTAATATAGTTTTATGTGTAATTAGAAGAAGTGGGAGTAGTATAGAAATATTTATCATAGTAGTTACTCGTGTATTAGGAGTTAAAATTTTATATTGTTTGAGAACATCTCTGAGTGGATTTGGTGAGTATTTTTTATAAAACTACTTAAGCCTTTCTCTCTACCTCCCTTTCTCCTTAAAAAAAAACAAAAAACACAAATGGAAAAATCCCATGTAATGTGATGATTACCAGTTTAGGTAGCTACACTTGGGCATGGGTCAGGGTGTGGAGGTGGGAAGTGGGAGAGAAAGAAAAGTTACGTAGAAAAAGTAAACATCACAGTGAAGTTCAACCATATGTATAATTAAGAGTTCCAGAAGGAGAAAAGAATGAGAATCCTAACCAGGATAAATATAAAGAAAACTATGTCTACTCATATCATATGAGACTACTAAAGTAAAGAAAATATTATAATTAGCTAGAGAAAAAAATGATATTACTTTCAAAGGAACAACAGTGATATCAATGACTTATTAGATGCAGAAATGAGAAAATAAATGACAATGAAATAATTTCTTTAAAGTGCCAAATGAACATGCTTGCCAGTGTATAATTCTGTATTCAGCAAAAACATCCTTTAAAAATGAAGGGTGGAATAAAGACATCTCCCGACAAACAAAGTGAGAGCTTGATGTCAACAGAACTACACTAGAGGAAATACCTCTATACTGGAAGAAGGGTTAAGGGTTTTATGAAATAAGAAGGAAATAATTTGAAATAGCAACACCAAAATATAGGACACAAAGAATAATAATGGGAAAGGTAAGTATGTAGGTAAAACTTAATTTAGGCTGTTATCTAATTTACTGCCCCTATTTTTTTTTTATCATTTGTCCCAATGATGTTCATAGGTAAGGTTTTTTGCCTCTCTGTCCAGGATCTAGTTCAAAATTATACAGTCCTTATAATTGATGTGTCTCTATATTCTTTTTAAAACCAAAAAAGTTTCTCTGTCTTTCAAAACAATGACTTTTTCCTTTTTGTAGTACTGGGGATTGAACCTAGGGGTGCTCTATGACTGAAATTCATCCCCAACTCTTGATATTTTTTATTTTTTGATAGGATCTCACTAAGTTGTCAAGCTTGACCTTGAACATGTGGTCCTCCTTCCTTAGCTACTGCATTGATGGGATTGTAGGGCCACACCACTGTGCCCAGTGACTGAGAAGTTTTTTTTAAAATTTTTTAAATCTGTTTTTTTTATTTTTTATTAAAAAAAATGTTCTTCTGATCAATAAGCCTCCATCCCTCCAGCCTAGAGGAGGCAACTCTTCACAGCTCCCAGCCAGGCACTGGTAGAGAAGAGCCAGTGGAAACTGTCATGTATGGCAAAGGCGTCCAAGCCGTGCACCCCGCACCAGTGGGAGAGCCAGGTGAATGGGTTGCACACAGATGAATGGTCACTCGACTGAGAAATTTTTGACATGTGCAGATCTAATATTTTGTTGAATGGCCCTGTTTAGTTATGATTAAATTTAGGGTATATATTTTTGGCAAGAATACTATGTAAAGTGATATTATAGTCTTCTTAGTGAGTGCATCACGTTGCAAGGTACATAGTAGGATTTGTCCTTTTCTTGGTGATATTAACTAGGTTATTTTAATTGTTCTTGATATATTAAGATTAATCAATAAAATTATGACTTGTTTTTCTTCTTTTTTAGGACCAGGGATTGAACTCAGAGGCATTTAACCACTGAGCCACCCCCAGGCCTTTTTATTATTTATTTATTTATTGATTGATTGATTGTGGTGCTGGGAATTGATGGAGATTGAATCCAGGGCCTTGTGTTTGTGAGGCAAACACTCTACCAACTGAGCTATATCCCCAGCCCTTATTTTTTTATTTTGAGAGAGGATCTAACCAAGTTCTGGAGGGCCTTACTGTGTTGCTGAGGCTGGCCTTGAACTTGAAATCCTCCTGTCTCAGCCTCCCAAGTCACTAGGACTGCAGACATTTGCCATCATGCCTGGCTGATTTATTCTTTTTTTTTTTTGATTTATTCTTCTGCAACTAATAAGTATTTGGATGAGGAACATTTTGAGATAACTTTCTACTTAGGTACTCATTTTATCATTGAAAGTTAACTTACTGTGTTTTCTTTTATGAACAGTCACAAAATTAGTAGCTTAATACAATCCCAGTTTATTATCTCATAGTTCTATGGGTCAGGAATCTGGTGATATTTTCTGAGCTCTTCTTAGGGTATCACAAGGCCAAAGTTAGGGTGTCAGTAAGACTGTGTTCCATTCTGGGTGCTCTGTGGAAAAATCCACACCTAAACTCATTCAAGGTCTTGGAAGAATGCAGATCTGAAATCCCCATTTTCACTTGCTGTTGGCCCAAGTCCTTTTAGCTGTCCACATTTCTTCTCATGTGGCCCCTCCATCTTTAATGTGAACAACAGCATATTGAATCTTTTCCAAGCCTTGAATCTCTGACTGACCCTTTTGCTTGCTCCTCCTGTTATGTTCTGTTAATAGTTGGAAAAATTTTTTCTTGCATGGATTAGATTAAGACTCATAACCCCTCCCCCCATTTCTTTCTTTTTTTGGCAATGTTTAAAATTTTTTTAATTTATTTTGTTTTGCCAAGTTGATGTGATTTTTTTGTACACAAATGGGATACTTTCCATTTCTATGGTTGTACACAATGTAGATTCACATGATTCATACAATCTTACATATACATAGGGTAATACTGTCTGTCTCAGTCTACTCTTTTTCCTTCCCCCACCCCCTCCCATCCTTTTTTCCCCTCCCCCCTCCCCTTTTTTTTCTCTTCCCCCCCCCCCCCCCCAATTTCTTTTGTTACTCTCATATTTTGTTTCTTTTGGTACTGGGAATTGAACCCAAGGGCACTCCAACACTGAGCCACATCCCCAGCCCTATTTTGTATTTTACTTAGAGACAGGGTCTCACTGAGTTGCTTAGGGCCTCACTAAGTTGCTGAGGCTGGCTTTGAACTCGAGATCCTCCTGTCTCAGCCTCCCAAGTGCTGGGATTACAGGCATGCACCACCACGCCCGGCTTGTTGCTCTCATATTGAAGGTTATCTGTGCCAAGTTACATAACACAGTTATGGGAGTGGTATCAAATTTCTAGCTTCTGGGAATTGGATGTATAGAATCTTTTGTTTTGATTTTTTGTTCTGTTTTTTTGGGTACGGGGGATTGAACCCAGGGGTGCTTAAACGTGGAGCCACATCCCCAGCCCTTTTTAATATTTAGAGACAGAGGCTCACTGAGTTGCTTAGGGCCTTGCTAAGTTGCTGAAGCTGACTTTGAACTCATGATCCTCCTACCTCAGCCTCCTGGTAGATTTATAGAATTTTATTAGCCATTCCAAGAAATTCTGTGTATGACAACATCCATTCCTGATTCCTGGCTGAATGATCCCTCCCTCGCTCCCTCTCTCTGTCCCTCCCTTCCTCCCTCCCATCCTTCCTTCCCTCAACTGCTCATTTTTATTTTATTTTTTGCAACTCATATTTTATCTTTTTCCTCCCTCTGGCTGAGCATGATGCATAGTCACACCTGTACTGTAAATCATACATGTATGTAGGGCAGTAATGTCCATCTCATTCCATCCTCCTTCCCATTGCCATACTCTCTCTCCTCCCCTCACTCCCCTCTGCATAATCCAAAGTTCCTTCATTCCCCCCCCCTCCCATTATGGATTAGCATCTGCTTATCAGAGAAAATATTCTGCCTTGGTTTTTTGGGTTTGGGTTTATTTTGCTTAGCCTGATGTTCTCCAGCTCCATCCACTTAACTGCAAATGCCATGTTTCATTCTTCTTTAAGGCTGATTTGTTTATGTACCACATTTTCTCCATTCATCTCTTGAAGCATATACAGGTTGGTTCCATAGTTTAACTATTATGAATTGAACTGCTATAAACATTGATGAGACTGTGTCACTGTGGTATGCAGATTTTTAAGTCCTTTGGGTATAAACTGAGTGGGAGAGCTGGGTCAAATGATGGTTCCATTCCAAGTTTTCTGAGGAATATCCATGCTGCTTTCCATAGTGTTTGTGCCAATTTGCAGTCCCACTAGCAATGTATGAGTGTACCTTTTCCCCCTCGTTCTCACCAACATTTATTATTGCTTGTATTCTTGATAATTGCTGTTCTGACTGGACTGAGGTGAAATTTTAGTTTTGATTTGCATTTCTCTAATTGCTAGAGATGATGAACATTTTTTCATAGATTTGTTGATCAGTTGTATTTCTTCTGTGAAGTGTCTATTCAGTTCCTTAACCTATTTATTGATTGGGTTATTTGTTGTTTCAGTGTTAATTTTTTTGAGTTCTTCATATATCCTGGAGATTAGTGCTCTGAGATGCATGTGGTAAAGATTTTCTCCCATTCTGTAGTCTCTCTGTCTTCACATTGTTGATAGTTTCCTTTGCTGAGAAGAAGCTTTTTAGTTTGAATCTATCCCATTCATTCGATTTTTTTTTTTTTTTTTTTGGGTTGGGATGGATTGAATAGAGTGGATTTTGTGTGAAAAGCAAGTTTTATAAAACCGAACTATATCCCCATTCATTGATTCTTTTTTTTTTTTTTTGGAGGGAACTTGCTCAGGGACACTCAGCCACAGAGCCACATCCCCAGACCTATTTTGTATTTTATTTAGAGACAGGGTCTCACTGAGTTGCTTAGGGCCTCACTGAGTTGCTGAGGCTGGCTTTGAACTCGCGATCCTCCTGCCTCAGCCTCCTGAGTCGCTGGGATTACAGGCGTGCGCCACCACGCCCGGCTCCATTCATTGATTCTTGATTTTACTTCTTGTTCATTAGGAGTCTGGTTAAAGGAAGTCAAGTCCTAAGCCAACATGGTAGAGGTTTAGGCCCCTTTTTCTTCCATTAGGCGCAGGATCTCTGTTCTAGTGCCTAAGTCTTTGATCCATTTGAGTTGAGTTTTGTGCAGGGTGAGAGATAGGGATTTAGTTTCATTTTGCTGCATATGGATTTCCAGTTTACCCAGCACCAGTTGTTGAAGAGGCTATCTTTTCTTCAATGTATGTTTTTGGCACCATTATCTAGTATGAGATAACTTTATTTATGTGGGTTTGTCTCTGTGTCTTCTGTTTTGAACCATTGGTCTACCTGTCTGTTTTGGTGCCAATAACATGCTGTTTTTGTTACTTTTGCTCTGTAGTATAGTTTAAGGTCTGGTGCTGTGATGTGAAGCCTCCTCCTTCACTTTTCTTGCTAAGGATTGCTTTGGCTATTCTGGGTCTCTTATTTTTCCAAATGAATTTTATGATTGCCTTTTCTAGTTCTGTGAATAATGTCATTGGGATTTTAATAGGAATTGCATTAATTCTGTATAACAGTTTTGGTAGTATGACTGTTTTGACAATATTAATTCTGTCTATACAAGAGCATGGGAGATCTTTCCATCTTCTAAGTTCTTCTTCAATGTCTTTCTTTAGTGTTCTGAAGTTTCTTTAGGGTGGTTGATTCCCATGTATTTTATTTTTTGAGGCTATTGTGAATTGGGTTATTTTCCTAATTTCACTTGCAGTGGATTCATCACTGATGTATCAAATGTATTTTATTTATGGGTATTGATTTTATATCTGCTACTTTACTGAATTCATTTCTTAATTCTAGAAGTTTTCTGGTAGAGTTTTGTGAATTGTTTAAATGTAGGATCATGCCATCAATAAGCAGTGATAGTTTGAGTTCTTTACCTATTCATATCCCTTTAATTTCTTCCTTCTGTCTGTTCGCTCTGGCTAGAGTTTCAAGGAGGATATTGAGTAGAAGTGGTGAAAGAGGGCCTCCCTGTCTTATTCCAGTTTTAGGGGGAATGTTTTCCATTTCTCTGCATTTAGAATGATGTTGGCCTTGGGCTTAGCATATATAGCTTTTATAAAGATTGTGGTATATTCCTACTATCTCTAGTTTGTCTAATTTTTTAAGAAAATAGTTTTTAGTTTAGTCTTCCTTTCCTTTCCTTTTCTTTCGTTTCCTTTGTTTTCCTTTCTTTTTTTTCCACTGAAGCTCAAACCCAGGTCCTCACACATGCCAGGCAAGTGCTCTACCACTGAGCCATAACACCATCCCCTCTAGGGTTTTGAGAATGAAGAGGTGCTGTATTTTGTCAAGTGCTTTTTCTGTATCTATTGAGATGATCATATGATTGTTGTCTTTAAGTCTATTGATGTGATGAGTTATGTTTATTGATTTCCATATGTTGAACCAACCTTCCATCCCTTGGATGAATCCCACTTGGTTATGGTGCAGTATCTTTTCAATATGTTTTTGTATGCAGTTTGCCAGAATTTTATTGAGAATTATTATATCTATATTCATCAGGAATATTGATCTGAAGTTTCCTTTCCTTGACAAGTCTTTGTCTGATTTTGGTATCAAGGTGATACTAGCCTCAGAGAATGAGTTTGGAAGGGTTCCATCCTTTTGTATTTCATGGAATAATTTGAGGAGTATTGGTGTTAATTCTTCTTTGAAGGTCTTGACTGAGAATCCCTCTGGTCCTGAGCTGTTCTTGGTTGGTAGGCTTTTGATGGCGTCTTCTATTTAATTACTTGAAATTGATCTCGTTTGTTTTTTCTTGATTTAGCTTGGGTAATTCATATGTCTCTAGAAATTTGTTGATGTCTTAAGAGATTTTTTATTTTATTGGAGTATAAATTTTCAAAATAGTTTCTAATTATGTTCTGTATTTCAGTAGTGTCCGTCATGATAGTTCCTTTTCATCACAAATTTTAGTAATATGAGTTTTCTCTCTTCTCTTCGTTAGTGTGGCTGAGGGTTTATCAGTTTTTTAAAGAACCAACTGTTCGTTTTGTCAGTTTTTAAAATTGTTTCTTTTGTGTCAATTTCATTGATTTCAGCTCTGATTTTCATTATTTCCTGTCCCCTGTTGGTTTTGGTGTTGATTTCTTCTTTTTCTAGGCCATTCATTCGTTGATTTTTCTATTCTTTTAATGAATGAGTCCAATGCAGTGAAGTTTTCTCTTAGCATGACTTTCATAGTGTCATAGAGATATTGATGTGTTGGTGCTGTCATTTACCTCTAACTATTTTTTTATTTCCTCCTTGATTTCTTCTGCTATCCATTCGTCATTCAATAATGTATTCTTCAGTCTCCAGGTGTTAGAGTAGCTTCTATTTTTTATTTTATCTTTAATTTCTAGTTTCATTCCATTATGATCTGATAGAAGGCAGGGTAGTACTTCTCTTTTTTTTTGTATTTCCTAAGAGTTGCTTTGTGGCATAACATGCTCTGTTTTAGAGAAGGATCCATGTGCTGCTGAGAAGAAAGTGTATTCGCTTGATGATGGATGAAATAATCTATATATGTCCATTAAGTCTAAATTATTGATTGTATTATTTAATTCCATAGTTTGTTTTTTAAATTTTTTGGTTGAAAGTTCTATCCAGTGGTTTATATAGGGATTTTTAATAGATACAAAACCTTTATTTATTTATTTATTTATTTTGGTACTGAGTAACACAGTGCCTCATATGTGTGAGGTAAGCACTCCACTACTGAGCTACAACTCCAGCCCCTATATAGGGATTTTTGTTTGGAAATAAGGTTGATTAATAGAGGGGAAAAGACAATGTAGCCAGTGGTGAGAGAGGAATGTTAAAATCACCCAGTATTATAGTGTTGTGTTATGATGTATTTGATTCTTGAAATTGAAAAGCGTTTGTTTGATGTACATAGATGCTCCATTGTTTGGGGAATAAATATTTATGATTATTGTGTCTTACTGATGTATAATTCCCTTAAGCAGAACGAAATGCCCTTCTTTGTCCCTTCTAATTAACTTTGGCTTGAAGTCCACTTTATCTGATATGAGGATAGAAACCTCTGCTTGTTTATACAGTCCATGTGAGTGACATATTTTTCCCCAAACTTTCACCTTCAGTCTGTGGATGTCTTTTTGTAAGAGGTGTGTCTGTTTTTTTTTTTTTTTTTTTAACACAAAAGGAGGAACAGTTATTGTTTCATGGGTTGTACAAAAAGTAAAGTAACACCATCTGTGCGCTCATGCATTTACACAGGGCAATGGTATCTGTCACACACTCTGTTATTAATTTTACCCCCCACCCACCCCCACCCCTCCCTTCCCTCTATGCTAGCTATCTTTCCTCCATTCTTGCCATCTTTCCCCCAGAGGTGTGTCTTTTTTTAAGATTTTTTTTTAGTTATGGATGGACACAATACTTTTATTTTGTTCATTTGTTTCTTTGTGGTGCTGAGGATTGAGCCCAGTGCCTCACAAGTGCTAGGCAATCGCTCTACCACTGAGCTACAACTCCAGCCCAGAGGTGTGTCTTTTGAAGATAGTATATTGTTGTTTTTTTTTTTTTAATTGAATCTTCTAATCTGTGTCTTTTGATTGATGAGTTTAGATCATTAACATTCAGGGATTACTGAGATATGACTTGTATTCCCGGTCATTTTTGGTTTTTAACTTGACTTTGTTTTTCCTTTGATAGACTTTTCCTTTACTGTAGTTCCTCCCTTTGGTGGTTTTCTATGTTTTATTTTTTTCCCATTTCCTCCTCGTGGAATATTTTGCAGAGAATGTTCTATAGTGCAGGCTTTCTAGTTGTGAATTCTTTTAACTTTCATTTATCATGGACGGTTTTTATTTCATCTTCAAATCTGAATCTTAGTTTTCCTGGATATAAAATTCTTGGTTGACATCTACTTTCTTTCAGAGCTTGATGTATGTTATTCCAGGATCTCTTGGTGTTGAGGGTCTGGGTTGAGAAATCAGCTGAGATCCAAATTGTTTTCCCCCTCTATTTAATTTGATTTTTCTCTCTCATGGCCTTTAAAATTCTATCCTTATTCTGTATGTTAGTCATTCTCATTATAACGTGCCTTGGTGAGGGTCTGCTGTAATTTTGTACATTTGGGGTCCTGTAAGCCTCTTGTAGTTGATTTTTCCATTTCATTCTTTTGATTTGGGAAATTATCTGATATTACATCACTGAAAAGATTGTGCATTCCTTTGGTTTGTATCTCCATGCCTTTTTTATTCTGATAAATCTTATATTTGGTCTTTTCATATTATCTCATATAGAAGATTTAGAAGTTCTGTTAATGGTTTCTTACCATCTTCTCTGTATGGTCAACTTTATTTTCAAGAATATGTATTTTGTCTTCATTGTCTGGTAGTCTTGTCTTCCCGGTGGTCTAGTCTGTTGGTGATACTTTCCACTGAATTTTTAATTTGGTTTATTGTTCCCTTCATTTTTGGGATTTCTGCCTGATTCCTTTTTATAATCTCTGCCTCTTTATTGGAGTGATCTTTTACTTCCTGTGTTTTCTCTCTTAATACCATCCTTTTTTTTTTTCAAAGATCAGTCTATCTGTGTACCTTCTAAACTTCTTCTCTGACATTTGTTTTACTGTGTTGTCTTCGGATTCTATTGTTGGAACATCTTCGTTTGTTTGAGGCACTCTGTTCCCTTGTGTTTTCATGTTGTTTGTGTGTCTTCTCATCTAGCAGTATGGAGCTAAGACAGTATAGATTCTACTCTATAGCCTTGTAGTGTCCCTGAAGGCTTCCAGTACCTCACCTTTAAGGGACCAATATTAATAGCACCCAATGCAAGCAATATGTCACATTAAACCAAATAGCTCTTATTATGGCATTTACAGTTTTGTTTCAGTTAACAAAAATGATGTCTTCAATTATTATCTTCAATATAAATAGTAAGTTTGCTAAAAGGTTTACCATTTCAAATGATGGACAAAGAGGGAACAGAAGTAGTGTAGGATGTGATGTTTATAAGGGAAAAGGAGAGACAATAGAGGTAAAAATTTGTGGTAAGAGTGAAGGAGGAATTAATATAGGTTGGCTGTTAGCATGAGAGAAGTGAAAAAGAGAATCCAGGGAGACAGGTAGGTGAAAGAAAAAAATATGTACAGATTTAAAACAAGTAAAAATAGAAGAATACAGAACCAAACTAATATACTATTCAGACATCCCCCTTCTCAATAAATTTATCTGGGGTTAGGGTTGTGGCTCAGTGGTAGCACACTTACCTAGCATACATGTGGCCCTGGGTTCAATCCTCAGCACCACACAAAAATAAAATAAAGGTATTGTGTCCATCTACAACTAAAAATATATAGATTAAAAATATTAGGCCGAGCCAGGAGGATTGTGAGTTCAAAGCCAACCTCAGCAACGTAGTGAGGCCCTAAGCAACTCAGTGAGACCCTGTCTCTAAGTAAAATACAAAATAGGGCTGGGGATGTGGCTCAGTGGTCGAGTGCCCCTGGGTTCAATCCCCAGTACAAAAAAAAAATTTATAAAAAAATAAATTGATCCATGAAAAATATTTGGGTTCAATGATGGTAGAGATGTGAAAGGGGGGAAAAAGGGAAAGTCTCTATGTAAAATTGATGGATTGCTTCCATTGGCTTTTAAATATTTTATCAGCTTTACTTCTCCACTAATAGGTGGAGTTGTCTGATGTTTGATCTTAGTCCCAGTCCAGTGGGTGCCAGACCCACTGGGTGGGTGTGCTGATAGTAAGATGCCCTCATACCCTCTTCCAGTCTTCCCACCCACCTGTTGTAGCTGGCTCCTTCCATTTCCACGTACTTCAGGATTCAGTGAGCTAGAGAGAGCCCGCTTTTCTCCAGTTTTTCCAACTTGTGTTTCCCCCTGGGGACCTGCCCCCCAGTCTCTGGCTTTCCACAGGCTTGCCAGGCCCAGACTGGCCCATGCAGATGGAGTTGCAATCTGACAGACCTGGGCTTCAGATTCCCCAGGCTTTCCCTTCCTGCAGCCCGAAGATTTCAGTCCTATTTCAACTTGTAGAGAGACTACCAGGGATGCACTTACACAAAGGAGCACCCCTGCAAAGAGGTAGCCAGATGGAGGCAACTCACACATCTAGCAGGAAGACCTCAGTTGCAACCAAACCTGCAGGTACCCTGACAGTTTATCTCCAGGCCCTGGCCTGTGTCCCCTGGCTGAGGCAGCTGCACCCTGAGATGTCGGCAATGGTGGTGGCAGATCTGCAGTCCCTTTTGGCCCTGGACTCCCAAGACCTGGCTGATGTCTCAAGTTGGCAGCAGCCGCATGTAACCAAACCTGCCTGTACTCTGACAATGGACTTCCCTCTGACAATGGACTTCCCGGGAGCAGTGGGCAGCAGGTGCTCTGTGGGTGGTCTGTGGGTTTTTTGCAGGCAGAACGCTGGGTACCTAGTGGGGTGGATGGCAGGCAATGGGCAGGCTAAAGGTGGGCAAACAGGGAATGAATGAGCGATCTGCTTAGGTTAGCGAGAGATCTGTGTACAAAAGATGGGCGATAGATATCCTAGCAAAGAGCTGGTGATCATGGCAGAAAAATGGGCAATAAGGAATGCAGCCTCCATGTAGTTCACCTTCTTGGATCTCTGAATAATTTATCACTACTTTCATTAATTGAAGTATTACTAAGGGAGTAAAGGAGGAGTTTATGTTCTACACTCCATTTGTTTATATTAATATTTACTAATACTTTTATTTTTTCCGTGAACATTTTCTTACTATCATTATTTAGTTGTATTCTCAAATTCTACCAATTTTGCCCTTGGGGTGGGGGATATTCATGCCCCACCCCAACCATGGAGTCAGTTATTTCTCCTGTAGTTTCTGATTCCTTTTAGTGGAACATTAAATTTTGAAACCAGTATCAGGGTGAATGATGTGCTTATTACCACCAGAATGTCCTTGCTTCCGGGCCCTTTCACAGGGAAAGCCAATATATATGCGTGTTAAATTTTCATGAGTTAGTATTAACTTCTAATTTAATACCACAGATTTCTTTCTAGTCTTCCCCTTTTTTACATTCACAACTTTGTTTCTCCAACAGAAAGAAAGCTGACTTCCATTGTCCTCAATTTATGTTTTCCTTTGTCTTATCCTTATTCTACTCATATAATTTTAGAGTTACTAACCATATCACCACAAGAAGAAACCTACTCTTCAATGTTTGTTTAAAATTCTTTTTTTCTCTAGAATTAAGTTATATTTTCAGAGTCCTGTGTTCACTTTCTAGTTGAGGAGTTCTGCTTCCTTTTTTTTTATGTGCATGTGTGTTGGGGGCAGTCAAACTTGGGATCTTGCACATGGTAGGCAAGTGTTCTATCACTGAGGTATTTTCTCAAGCCTTTTTCTTCTTCTTCTTCTTCTTCTTCTTCATTTTTTTTTTTTTTGCAGTGCTGAGGGTTGAACCCAGGGCCTTGTGCTCGACAGGGAAGCACTCTATGAACTGAGCTATATCCCCAGCCTGCCTTTTATTTTTTTCATTACTATTATTATTATTATTGGAATTGGGGATTGAACCCAGGGGTACTTTACCTCTGAGCTACATCCCAACCTTTTTTTTTTGTAAACTTATTTTAAAGGAGTTCTTGCTAAGTTGCCAAGGCTGGCCTCAAACTTCAAATATTTCTGCGAGTCGCTGGGATTGTAGGCATGTGCCATTGCATCGCACTTATTTTTTTTTTTAATTTTTATTTTGAGAGCCTGTTACTCAGGCTGACCTCAGAGACCTTGTGATCCTACTGCCTCAGACTCCTGAGCAGCTGGGATTCCATGTGGGCTCCACTGTACCTAGCAGAGAAGTTCTGCTTATGGGGTATAGTAGCTCCTGTTGAATAAACATATTGATTACAAATATTGGTTGCTATATAAACTCTGGGCAGTATACCTAAGGGACTAGACATAAACAAAATAAAGAAAATGGAAGAGGAGGCAAATCAGGAAGAAGGAAATGCCAGTGACTGAATTCCTATTGTTAATCCTTTTTGCTCCCGGGATGGATCCAGTTAGTGCCATCTATGATAGTTAAGGCTTAGATTACAAACTGCAGTATTATTTGATGTGATAGTAAGGAAAACATTTGGGATGACCATAAGCAACTATAAAGTGAGTAGGGAGATCCCATTTACAAGAGAACCACTGAGTGGGAGTTACAAATTTTATGTAGTAGAACCCCCAACCATAAAATCTCTACCCATTTGTAATGCTGGCTGAATTGACTAAGTGAAACCTAGGTTCCAGGCAGCCTAGTTAGGGCTATGATAACAGAACAAAGGTTTCTGTTGTTTTCTCCAGAGTAGAAAGAGTTTGGTTTTGATTTCAGGTAAGTTAACTATCTGCTTTCACACAATTACCAACTCTTTGGAGGAACCTATCTGAATGAAGGGTCTTCAATGGATCTTCTTTAGTGTCCAGTATCCAATGTGATATACTAAATAGACCAAGAAAGGAAATATCACCCTTGCTTAAAAGGAAAGGGAATCAGTGAAGACCAGCTCTCATATTGAAATTTGCAGACCAGAATATAAGCAGCTATTTTAACTATGCTCAACTGCAAAAAACCAAATATGTGAATGGACAGGTAGGAAATTTCAGTAAGAAATAGAACCATAAGAGGAAGACCAATTTCAAATTCGCTACCTGAAAAATTTAATTTTTTTGTGCTTCTGGGAGTTGATCTCAGATGTACTCTACCACTGAAGTATATCCTCAGGTCTTTTTAATTTCTTTTTTTATTTTTTTATTTGGTGCTGAGAATCGAACCCAGGGCTTCATGCATGCTAGGCAAGGGCTCTACCACTGAGCTACAGCCCTAGCCCTGTTTCCTTTATTTTTGAATTATTTTAGTCTTGCTAATTTGCCAAGACTGACATTGCACTTGGTGATCCTTCTGCCTCAGCCTACCAAATATTAAAGAATTAAATTCTGAAAAACAAGTTATTGTATTTAACCTAGACACTAGAAGTAGCAGAAGGGCCAGTGATTTGGTGATAGGCTAATAGAAATTATCTACTCTGAAAAAAGAAAACATTAGAAAATGTATAGAACAACTTCTTAAATTCTCTCCCCAAGAAACAACTATAAACTATACAACTATAAAACTAAACATATGTAAAGAATAGAAATATTACTGTAATCTCAGTGATATGGGAGGCTGACACACAGGAGGATCACAGGTTGAGGCCAGCCTCATAATTTAGTGAGACCCTCAGCAATTTACTTAGACTCTTTCTTGAAAATAAAAAGAAATGGTCTGGGGATGTAGCTCAGTGGTAGAGAGCCCCTTGATTTAATCCATAGTACTAAAAAAGAAAATTGTGAGTCTGGAGATCTCTCAGTAATGTGCTACTTGGCATGTACAAAGCCTCAGTTAAATCCCCACCTAGTACTGAAAGATTAAGGGAGGGGAGGAGGGAGGAAAAAAATGAACTTGGGAAAATTATGAGTAGAAGCTCTTTGTCAATTTTGTGTATATACTAATCTTTCATATATTTTGTTAGATTTTTACCTAGATATTTCAGGTTTGTTAGCAGTTTTTTAAGAATATTTTTGTTTTGCTTTTGGTACTGGGAATTGAACCCAGGGGTGCTGAACTACTGAGCCACATCCCCAGCTCTATTTTGTATTTGATTTAGAGACAGTTTCTCACTGAGTTGTTTAGTACCTTGTCCTTGTTGAGGCTGGCTTTGAACTCATGATCCTTCTGCCTCAGCTCCTGAGCTGCTGGGATTATAGGCGTGTACCACTGTGCCCGGCCTAGAATTTTTGAGAAGGATCATGCTATGTTGCCCATGCTGGCCTCAAACCCTTGATTCAAGTGATCATCCTGTTGTAGTCTCCCAAGCAGCTGGAACTATGGGCGCATGCCAGTGCACCCTGCTTGGTTGGTATTTTAAAATCTATTGTTTTAAAATTTGAGATTCCATTTGTTCATTGCCAATATGTAGGAATTCAGTGGACTTTTTAATTTTGATTTTGTATCCTGTGAACTTCCTAAACTTAGTTATTAGTTCCAGTAATCTTTTTTCCCCCTCCTTGTAGATTCTTTGAGATTTTCCACTTAGACATTCATGTTGTCTCATGTAGAGACAGCTTTATTTCTTTCTTTCCATCAGTGTGTCTAATTTTCTTTTCTTGTCTCATTATTTCAGTTAGGGCTTCTTGTATATAAAATACATTATAAAAATGTTATATTTAAGAAGAAGAATAATAACAGACCATGGTATTTTTAGTTTTAGTGGGAAACAATTCAGTCTTTCACAGTTAAGTTTGATGTTTATTGTATAGATTTCTTATAAATGCTTTCTATTAAGTTTTGGATATTAACCTCTACTTCCAGGTTACTGAGGTTAAAAAACTGAGTTTTTATTGAGGTAATTGTAGATTCACATGTAGTAGTAACAACTGATACAGAGAGAGCTCTACTCTTTGTTCATTTTCTCCCAATTGTGGTATTCTATAAAATAGTAATGAAACATTACCAGAATATTGATGTTGGTAAAATGTGCCAATCTAAAAATCTGTTTCCTCACTTTTACCTGAACTTGTGTGTGCTTACTATGTGATATATTGTTTTATTACCTATTATTGACTCATGTATATATTACCATAGTCAAGATATAGAACAGTTCCATCTTGACAGGATTCCTCACTTTGCCCATATATGTGTGTGTGTGTGTGTGTGTGTGTGTGTGTGTGTGCGTGTGTATTTTTTTGGTACTGGGGATTAAACTCAGTGCCTTGCACATGCTAAGTGTTTTACCACTGAGCTATATACCTAGTCCTTTTTCTGAAATTTTATTTTGAGAAAGGGTCTCATTGCTCAGGCTGACCTCGAACTTGGATTCTTCTCTTCATCCTCCTGAGTACCTGGAATAACAGTGTGTGCCATCAGACTTAGCTCCCCTCTTACCCTTTTGTAATCACACTCACCACCTTCCCCCTCCCCTTTCCTGTATCTAACACCTGGCAATGACTAATCTGTCCTCCATTTAAAAAAATTTGTCATTTCAAAATGTTCTATAAATTGCTTTATATAGTATATAATGTTTTCAGATTTTTTTTATCATGTAGCATGTTTTCTTGATGATTCATCCTAGTTGTCACATTATCAATAGTCCTCTGCTTTCTGTTGCACATTAGAATTCATATGGATATATCACAGTTTAACTGTTCAGCTGATAAAATAAATCTGGACTGATTCCAGATTTGGGTTGTTTAAAGCTGTGAATATTTGTGTACAGGTTCTTGTATGAACCCAAGTTTTTATTTCTCTAGGTTGAATGCCCAGGAGGACAGTTGGTGGGTCATATTATGGTTGCATTTTGATTTATTAAAAGAAACTCCTAAACTGTTTTCCATAGCAACTATACCATTTTATATTTCCACAGCAATGTATGAATGATCCAGTTTCTGCATCTTTGCCAATATCTGATGTTAACATTATTTTTAAAATTTAGATAGTCCAATAAATATTTAATGATACCACTTTGTGACTTGTGTGAGGGAGGAGTCATGAGAAATTGAACCCAGGGGCATTGTACACCTGAGCTATATTCCCATCACCCCCACTTTTTAATTTTGAGAGAGGTCCTCCCTAAGTTGCCCAGTCTGGCCTTGAACTTAAAAACCTTTTGCCTTATTCTCCCAAATAAATGGAATTACAGATATGCACTGGGCTCATTGTAGTTTTAATTTACATTTCCCTAATAGCGGTTTAGTACAAATTTTTAACCTTAATAGAGGTAGAGTTTACTTACTGTACAATTTACTCATTTAAAACGTATAATTCCATGGTTTATGGTATATTCATAGATGGGTGGAGCAATTACCACAATTTTATAGCATTTTTTTCATATGAAAAGGAAACCCTAAACCCTTATGGTGTCAGTAGTATACTTTCATATCTTTATAGATTTCCCTATACTAAACTTCCATATGAATGACATGATAAATATTTGGTCTTTTATGACATTTTTTTTCCACTTTGACCATTTTCAGGGTTCTTCCATGTTATGTATTAGTACTTTTCTTCGGGGTTTGGGATGTAACATAGTGGTAGAACACATGCGTAACAGGCATGGGACTCTGGGTTCCATCCCTTGTACCTCCCTCCAAGAAGGTACTTTGTTCCTTTTCATGGCCAAATATCTATTATATGTATGTACATACACACACACACACACACACACACACACGCACACTCATGTAGTGTATTTATTTATCCTTTGATCCATTTATGGGCATTTGGCTTATTCCTACATTTGATTATTATGAATAATGTTGTTATAAACACTTGTGTAAAATTTTGTATGTGACCATATATTTTCATGTTCTTTAATATAGGTTTGGGATATATGGCAACTTTTAAATTGTTTGAGGAAGAAGCAAACTGTTTTCCAAAGTATCTATACTATTTTACAATCCCACCAGTAGTATATGATGATTCTGATTTCTTTGCACCCATTCCAAATGTTGTTAATTGACTTTTTGATTTTAGCCATTCCAGTGCATGTCAAATGGCATCTCATTGTGGTTATGGTTTTCAACTGCTTGATGGCTACAAATATTGAGCATTGTTTTGTGCTTATTCATAGTTTGCACGTATTTTTTTGGGAGACATGTTTATTCAGATTCTTTGCTAATTTTTAAAATATGTGTTTGTCTTTTCATTGTTGATTTGTAAGCATCTTTATATATTTTATGCTTTTATTGTGGTAAAGTATGCTACACAGAATGTGTCATTTGAACTGACTTTAAGTGTACAGTTCTATAACATTAAGTGTAGTTAATGTGTAACTATATAATGTGTAATGTTGCCACTATCCATCTCCAGAATGTTTTTATGATCCCCAGTTAAAGTTCTGTACCCATAAAGCACCAGCTTCCCAGTTCTCCCTCCCCTCTTAGCCCTGGCAATCATTCAACATTGTCTCTATTAATTTGATTACAGAAATCCCCTTTTATATTAAGGGATGCCTAGAATATTATGAACCTCGTATTTACTTGTTTTTTCCTTACACAAACATATCTGTGATAAACTCAGATTTTATTTAATGGGAATACTTTATAGTTTCTTTTTGGAGTATTCACAGTGCTCATATCACTTCTAGTGCACTTTCAAACCATTGTTAAGGTAAGGGTAACTTAAACACATACTGATGACCAACTTGACTACTAATAATATGGGAACTATATATAGTGTGAATACACTGGACAAAAGAATGATTCATGTCTCTGATAAGGAGTGGAAACTTTCAAGATTTTATCATGCTATTCAGAATGGTATACAGCTTAATTCTTATGAATTGTGGCCAAGGTGATAATGAATCCCTATATTCCTAGTTACATGGGAGCATCCCTTGTTTGAGGCCAGCCTAGGCAATTTTGTGAGACCCAGTCTCAAAATACAATTTAGAATAGGGCTGTGGATGTAGCTCAATGGTAGAGCACCTGCCTGGGAGATATAAGGCCTTGGGTTTAATCCCCAGTACAGAGAGAGAGAGAGAGAGAGAGAGAGAGAGAAAGAAACACCTTATGAATTATTTTTTGAATTTTCTATTTAATAAATATTGGTCCACAGTTGCCCACTGAAACTGCAGAAAGTGAAACCTTGGGTAAAGGTAGACCATTGTACTCTAGGAACCTCAAGTAAGCGGAGTCCTATAATCTTTGCCCTTTTGTGTCTAATTTTATTTAGCATAATACCTAGATTGTAGTCCTTTTTAAGACTTCATAGTATTTATACGACATTTCATTTATTCATTTCTCATTGGAAACTTGGTTTAGGTATGTGATTTGAAAATATTTTATCCATTCCATGATTTATCCTTAATTGAAGTATAAAAACCTTTTGATGAAGTATAATTTATCTATTTTTTTTAAATTTTGCTGCTTATACCTTTGGTGTCATATCTAAGAATCCATTACCAAATCCAAAGTCATGACACGTGTACACACACACACACACACACACACACACCGTTTCTTCTAAGAGTTTTTCTTTTGGTACTGGGGATTGAACTCAGTGGTGCTTAACCACTCAGCCACACCCCCAGCCTTTAAAAAAAATATTTAGGGGCTGGGGTTGTGGCTCAGTGGTAGAGCGCTTGCCTAGAATGTGTGAGGCACTGGGTTCGATTCTCAGCACCACATAAATAAATAAATAAATAAAATAAAGTCCATCAACATCCAAAAAAATATTAAAAAAAAATTTAGAGACATGGTCTCACTGAGTTGTTGTTTAGGGCCTCACTAAAGGCTGACTTTGAACTCCGTGATCCTCCTGCCTCAGCCTCCATAGCCACTGGGATTACAGGCGTGCACCACTGCCTGGCTCTTTATAGATATTATGCTTTTATTGTGGTAAAGTATGCTACACAGAATGTGTCATTTGAACTGACTTTAAGTGTACAGTTCTATAACATTAAGTGTAGTTAATGTGTAACTATATAATGTGTAATGTTGCCACTATCCATCTCCAGAATGTTTTTATGATCCCCAGTTAAAGTTCTGTACCCATAAAGCACCACTTTTTTTTTTTTTTGGTACTGGGGATTGAATCCAGGGGCACTCGACCACTGAGTCACATCCCCAGCCCTATTTGGTATTTTATTTAGAGACAGGGTCTCACTGAGTTGCTTAGGGCCTCGCTGAGTTGCTGAGGTTGGCTTTGAACTCGTGATCCTCCTGCCTCAGCCTCCCAAGTGCTAGGATTACAGGCGTGTGCCACCACGCCCGGCAGTTTTATGCATTTAATTCTTACATTTTTGTCCTTTATATATTCTGAGTTAATTGCTTTTTATGTTGTGTGAGTTGGGAATTCAACTTCATTATTTCATAGAGGCTAGCACATTTTGTTGAAAACTATTCTTTCTCTATTAAATGGTCCTGGCACCCTTAAAAAAATCAGTAGGCTGTAGCAATAGGAGATTATTTCTGGACTTAGTTTTGTTCTGTTGATCTGAATGAGCATGAAGCTTCCTTTTTATTTATTTAGTTGTTGAGATTAATTGCCTGAGTTCCTTTCAATTTCACATGAATTTGTGTGTGTGTGTGTGTATGTCTGTGTGTGTTGGGTATTGAATCCAGGGCCTAACACATGCATTCTACCACTGAGCTATACCCCCTGATCACCATATGAATTTTAAGAAGAAGCCCCTCAGTTTTTTCAAAGAATTCTCTTTTTGGATTCTGATAGGGATTTTTTTTCTGTAGATTAGTGTGTGGGGTGTTCCTGTCATAATGAGCATAAGGTGTTTTCTCCTTGATTTAGATATTCTTTAATTCCTTTCAACTATATCTTGTAGTTTTTAAAGAATAAGCTTTACACAATTTTTTGGTGTTAGGGAGTATCTTGCTATGTTCCCCTGTCTGGCCTTGAACTCCTGGACCCCAGCAGTTCTCCTCCTTTAGTCTCCCTATTCACTGGGACTAAAGGCGTATACCACTTTACCAGGCAGGTTTTTGCTTCCTTTTGTTAAATTTATTTCCAAGTACTTTATTTCTTTTGATTCTGTTGTAAATGGAATTGTTTCCTTAAGTTCATTTTCAGATCATTCATTGCAAATATATAGACATACAATTGCTTTTTGTATATTGTTCTTGTATCCTTCAACTTTTCCAAACTTAATGATTCTAGTAGTGTTTTCAGTGGATTTCTGTACATACAGGATCGTGTCATATCTGCATAGGGATTGTTTTACATTTTCCCTTTTTCAATCTTGATATCTTTTATTTATTTTTTCTTACCTACTTGTTCTGGCTAGGAACTCTAGTGCAAAGGTGAGTAGAAGTGGCAAGAGCAGGTTTTCTTGTCTTATTCCTGATCTTAAGGGAAAGCATTCAGTTTTTCACAGTTAACCATGAGGTTACCTGTGTGGCTTTGGTAATACTCCTTTTTTCTTAATTTATTAACAAGCAGACATTTTGTGGAGCTGTTTTGTTATTTTTTGAGCTGTTTTAGATTAAAAGCAAATTTGAATGAACATGCAGTGAATTTCAATATGTTCCTGTCCTCCCACATAGTCCCCTTCTGTCAACAGGGTTTTATTTTTGGATACTGGGGACTGTACCCAGGGGAACTCTTCCACTGAGCTACATCCACCTCCCTTTATATTTTATTTTTTAATTTTGAGACAGGGTCTTAGTAACCTTGCTAAATTGTTGAAGCTTGCCTCGAACTTGAGATTCTTCTGCTTCAGCTTCCTGAGTTGCTGGGATTGTAGGTGTGTGCCACATCATCCAGTATCACTCAACTTTTTGCAGTCTCCATAGCTTTGCCTCCTTTTCAGCATGTCATAGTTAGAATCAAACATGTGTATCCTTTCTAGATTGGCTTCTGTAACTTAGTAATATGCTTTTAGATATACTCTAGGTTTTATTGAGGCTCGATAGTTCATTTATTTTTATCTCTGAAGTATTCCAGTGTCTGGATGTGCCACAGTTTAGTTTTCCATTAACCTCCCAAAGGCCATCTTGGCTGCTTCCAAGTTTGGTAATTATGAATAAATCCTCTTACAAAGATTTTTATGTAGCTGGGCGCGGTGGCGCACGCCTGTAATCCCAGCACTTGGGAGGCTGAGGCAGGAGGATCGCAAGTTCAAAGCCAGCCTCAGCAATGTAGCGAGGCCCTAAGCAACTCAGTGAGACCCTGTCTCTAAATAAAATACAAAATAGGGCTGGATTTGTGGCTCAGTGGTGGAGTGCCCCTGGGTTCAATCCCTAGTACCAAAAAAAGTAAAAAAAGATTTTTATGTATAAAAATTTATATAAATACAGATATTTATAAACCTGTGTGCAGATTTTTTCGTGGACTTTTGCTTTCAATTTCTTTGTGTAAATGAACTTGTAGCTAGATCATGTCGTAAGAGTGTGTTTAGTTTAAAAAAAAACTAAATTCACCCTGTGTTTGGTGGTGCTTGTATGTAATCCCCAGTACTGCCAAAACCAAAACAAACAAAAAACTGAGTTTGTGCCATTTGCATTTTCACCAGCAATAATGAAAGTTCCTAATACTTCGCATCCTTACCAGCCTTTGGTGTTCTCAGTATTTTGACCATTATAATAAGAGTGTACATGTTTTTTTCATTCCTCTTATTTACTTACTCTTTATGGTACTAGAATTAGGCCTAGGAGTGCTTTTTTTTGGGGGGGGACACTGGAGATTGAACTCAGGGGCGCTTAACCACTGAGCCACATCCCTAGCCCTATTTTGTATTTTCTTTAGAGACAGGGTCTCACTGAGTTGCTTAGGTCCTTGCTACATTGCTGAGGCTGGCTTTGAACTCGGGATCCTCCTGCCTTAGCCTCCCAAGTTGCTGGGATTACAGGCCTGCGCCACCACCCCCAGCCCATTTTATTTTCTATTTTGAGACAGGATCTCTCTGAATTAAATAGCCTGGTGTTGAACTTTTCCATCCTCTTACCTCAGCCTTTCGAGTCCCTGCAATTACAGGCATGCTCCGCCATACCTGACAAAATGTAGGTAACTAGAATGGTTACCCTATTCTGCACTGGGGTTTGAACCTAGAGCCTCAATCTCATGCTAGGCAAGTGCTGTCTCAATTAGCCACATTCCCAGTCCTCATTGCTCTTTTAATTTGTAGTTCTGCAGTGACATATATTGTTGAGCATGTTTTCATGTGATCATTTACCATCTGTATATCTTCTTTAGCAAGTGCCCAGATACTTTTTGCCCATTTTAAAATCAAATGGTTTAATTATTTTTGAATTTTGAGTTCTTTGTATAGTTTGAAAAATTGTCCTTTATCAGAAATGTGATTAGTAAAGACTTTTTGCAAGTTAGTGGCTTGAGTTGTCCATTGAAGTTTTCTAGTATTTTGTTGAGGACTTCTGTGTCTATACTTCTGAGTGATATTGGCTTGTAGTTTTTTCTTTTTTTATTGTCTGGTTTTGTTATCAGAGTAATGCTGGACTAAGAAAATGAGTTGTGAAGTATCCCCTCCTTTTCTATTTTTTAGAAGATTTCATAAAGAATTTCTGTTAATTCTTTTTTAAGTATTTGGTATAATAGAGTGGTTAAAACATCTGAGCCTTTGCTCTTTTTCCTGGGTAGTTTTTTATTAATTTAATCTCTTCAGTTGTTATATCTATTTACATTGTCTGTTTTTTTCTTGAGTCAGCTTCAGTGCTTTGTATGTTTAGAAGCATGTCATTTCATGTTATTTAACTTTTGTCATACAGTTACTATTATTCCTTTCATTTTGGTGAGGTTGGTAATTATGTCCCTCTTTTATTTTTGATTCTAGTAACTTATGTCTGTCTCTTTTTTACCTGATCTGTTTAGCCTAAGTTTTATCCGATCTTTTCAGAGAACTAGCTTTTGATTTCATTGGTTTTTCTATTGCTTTTATATTTCCTATTTCGTTAGTTGTATTAATTCAATTATTTATTATTTTCTTCATTCTGTTTGCTTTAGGTTTAGTTTGCTCTTCTCAATTTTTATGGTGAGATGAAATGTATTTTAGTATTTCGACTTTTTTGTTTAAGGTGGAGATTTTCTTTTAATGGGAAATATCTTAGAAAATTATAACAGGAAATGTTTTGAAACCAGTGTACTCTGTAGAAATTTCATGTTTTATAAGAAGCAGTGTGTCAAATGAGAGTGATTCTAGTCAGAATACTCATCTTGGAATATTTTAATATGAGTATTACCAATACTGTAGTACTTTGCAACTTGAAAATGTATTCATGGGGTCATAGGTATTGTTCAATTTGATAATTTTTGATTTGATAAAATATCAAAAAGATAATGTTTGGTATTTCTAATTTTTTAGATAAAACCAGTGGTTCTGCGAATAACTCCGATATGATGGAAAATAACAAGGAAGAGGTAAGAATAATTTGAAGCATTTTAAAGATTTACTAATTTCCAATAATGAACTAGAGTATATGTCATTTTATTGTTTATAGTCAATACCTATCTGTGTATAAGGCTTTTGTTTTTTAGCTTGGTAGTTGTCCAGTTTGAGATTTTCATTGTTTTTGATATTGTGCTGCTTCAGTTGAGCAGTTTACCTAAGTCAGAAGACTGAAGGATTACTAACAGATAGGTATTTAGCAATAACCATATATAAAATGGGTATTTTAGCAGTGGTGTTCGAGGTAAGTGTTGCATGACTCTATAGGTCTTAGATTTTTAAAAGTTGGTATTCAGAGTCTCCTGAGCAACCCAATACTGAGTTCTTTTACCTGATATGCAGGTCAACATTATGTTTTTTTTTTGTGTGTGTTTTTTGTGGTCCTGGGGATTGAACCCAGGTCCTTGTGCTTGCAAAGCAAGCTCTCTACCAACTGAGCTATATCCCCAACCCCAACACTTATGTTTTTCAGGTTCTTTCTACCTAGTGGCAAAAGAGGGTAAATTTAGTATGTCAATGCAAGTTATAGAAGAGACTTCATGTAATATGTTAGCATCAAGAAAAGTTCTAAAACTTTAGATCAGAAAATTCCCTTCCTGCTTTGGTGTCTGATTACCTCTGTACCTTTGTTTTATGTTTTGAACAGGGCAAGGATCATCTTATAGCAGTGTATCACCTCTGTTCCCCTAGTATGCAATAGTGATGTTTAAAAAAGACATATGAGTCTTCAGCTCAGTGGTACACCACTGGCCTAGCATGTGTGAGGCATATGGTTCATTTTGCAGCATCAGAAAAAGAAAACCAAAGACATAAATTTGGGGCTGGAGAAGTAAGCTTAGTGGTAGAGTGCATGCTAGAGGATTCAATCACCAGCCCCCAAAATAAAAAAGGAAACGAATAAAAAGGCAGAAATTTTATCTTCATTCAGGGACACCTGACAGTAAAAATGAGAATTAGTTCATTTGAGGGTTTTAGGGATTGCATCCAGGGCTTTGCACATGCCAATAAGCATGTGCTTTATTGCTGATCTATATCCTCAGCCCCTGAGAATTAGCGTTTGAAATTCCTTTTAGGGAATTAATTTAAGCCTGTAAAATATCTCATTGTATCACTATATCAAAGATCTTATTATTTAGCAAAGTGGATACTGCTTTGAGAGTTTTAATCACCTTTGTATTTTTTTCTCATGTTTAGGGAACAAGCTCTTCAGAAAAATCCAAACCTTCAGGATCATCACGATCAAAGAGGTTGGTTGATAGTGAAGGGAAAACGAGTTATCTTTTTCTGGCTGTTTTATTTTCTGTTTCCAAAAAATATAGTTCATTTTCTGAATTTACCTCAAGCACTGTTCTGAAACTTTTATAAAAACATGCATATTTAAAAATGAGCAATATGGTATAATAAATTTCCTTGTATCTCCTGGTTTCAACAATGATTCATTCTAACTTTGAATTTTAAAGGAATTATTAGAGAAGGATTTATTATGTAGCAGTGGTCCTTGCATTTCTTTTGATAATGATTGTGCTTAAAATGGAGAAAAGAAGAAAAGTTAAATGTGTCAGACACCATGATTTTTTTAGGATTATGTGAAATTATCTAGGATGTGGAGTAGTCATAGTTGTAATTTACAAGGAGATCAAAAAGTGCTAAAAGTTTTCTTTTGTTCTGAATTCTCAAATTATACATAAGGACAGACTATTTCCAAGTATTCTTAATGTTCAACATATTGTCAAATGTTGTTATTACTGGAAGTTTGCCGTTTAGTCTATTTTTTGGAGATTTTTTTTTGTTTTTTAGCAATAGGAATGTTTCTGAATAAACATAGCTTGCATGTGTTATTAATTTATTCTCTAAAGTAGTGCTTCTTAAAGATAGCCAAAAATCCCCTTTGTAGCTTTTTCAGGATGCACATGCCCTGGTCCTACCTCAGGCCTACTGAATCATAATCTTCTGTGTGGTAAGGTATAGAGATGTATGCTTCCCTAAGTGATTTTGATATACATACATATCTGCTTGAGAGCCACTGCTGAATTGAAACATGTTTATGTTCTTGGAATGTTGGTCCAGTTGTCAGACATGTCCATAATTCTATGGACTTAATTGTTTCATAGGAAACCTTCAATTGTAACAAAGTATGTAGAATCTGATGATGAAAAACCTTTGGATGAAACTGTGAATGAAGATGCTTCTAATGAAAATTCAGAAAATGATATTACTATGCAAAGTTTGCCTAAAGGTAATGTGTATTAATTTTTCATATGAAATTAAAAATGAAATTATTTTAAGATGTCATTGTTATAAAATTGGAACTTGATTACTGCTAGCTATATATAAAGGACCAAAATTGGCATTTTCCTGATAGTGGTCTGGAAATGTATTAGTATGGTCACAATAACATGTTGTTGAGGTTACAATTTTGGGACATTCAGTTATTTTTCAAAAGAACAAAATTAGGTATTTTTTCTTTCTGTTGTGTTTTTTACTGGGGGGTGTGTTTCAGCTTCCAAATTATACTTTAATGTGGAAATAGGTTTATAAGTTTCATATGTTCTTTTGATTCAGTAAATGTTAATGTTCTTACTTTATGTAAACAATTTATTGAGTATTCAGAAAAAGTGAGAAAAAACATTTACAGTTTAGTTTATTCCTATTGCATTCTTATTTTTTGTGGTGCTAAAGATCAAACCCAGAGCCTCACACATGCTAGGCACTGCTTTACTGCTGAGCTACTTCCCCACCCCTGTCTTACTAGAGTCTTTAATTCCCCAAGGCTAAAAGCCAAAGGTAACTATTAAAGTAGACAAAAGTGTATTTTTTAATTAATCTTTTTAAAAAACCTTGTCACATACCTCTCAACTCTTAAGAGTTCTAACTGTAAAAGAATATTAATTAGATTGAGGAAAAGGTCCAAATGAAAATCTTGGACTGTCATAACTCAATTTCGAGAGCAGTGTGATTGCATGATGAGAGAATCAAAAGGAACTTGATAATTTTATGGTGTTTCAAAGAGTCGAAATGTTAGTTTTTTTTCCCATTGTTAAGTATGTTCAAGTTTCTTAGTGGATTTAAAAAAATTCTCATAGTCAAATCTCTTATAATAGTGTTTATTAAACCTTGTTCCCTGTTTACATTTATGTTTTTGTGATATATTTTTTAAATTATGGAAGTTTAAGGAATATGGTGAGTAGAAAGTATTGTGCTTTGCTTATAAATAGGATAAATTTGGAGTTACAAAGTGAAAAGATAAATGAGGAAAGGGAATGATGGAAAGAAGAGAGGTTGAAGAAGAATTGATGGGCCTACCATTTACTTGGCTTTGTAAATCATGTCTGACAATTTTGTGTAATAGTTTTTATGGCCAAGGGCAGAAACAACTAACATGGGAGACTGAATACCAAAGGCAGTGACGCTTTGGATTTTTCGGTGTATGTCACTGGCAGTGCTGAATGATATAAGAACTAGTAATTGAAACTTTAAATGGTATTATGGAAGAAAGTCAGTATAGGATGTTCCTAACTAATTAAGCTAAGCTTAGTTCTGTCATACTAAAACACCTATTTCATAATCTTAAATCTGTTTGGTTATTTTTATTGTTAAATATTACAATGTGTATGTTTGGGTACCAGACTCTTAAAGAATAAACTTCTTTAATCCTTAAAACAATGCAGTAAGGCTTGTTTCTGTTGTTAGAGATGAAGGAACAAATTCAGAGGTCAAGGAATTTTTTTTCAGTTTGAAATTAAGAAGCTAAGATTTCAACCCAGGTCTGCCTTAATTCAGTGCTAGTGGATGTTCTTTCCAATTTGGGCTTTACTTCCAATTAGAGAAGAATCTTCAGGAAGGAAGGGCTCAATTACTTTTTGGTTAATTTAAAATCTTGAACTCTTTTCAAAATTCTGGGGCTTCTCTGAAAATATATAACATGAAGTAATATCATTTTTAGGAGGATGGGGATTATTTAAATGTTCCACAGCCTGTAAAATCTCAATCCTGTATGTTTCCCCCTTCTTCAGATATTTAGAAATTCATTTAACAACTAGATGCTATAAGTTGCTAAATATCTGCTTCTTGATTACCGTAGACCTATATTTCAGAGGGAGGACTGGCAACTATCTGCTTTTTACTTTCTTAATTGTTGTCAGTAATAGCCAATTACTAATCTGAGCAATGTAGCTAAAAGTTGAGATCTGGATCCTTTTTACTGTGCTTGTTTAATTTGCTCTTTAGAAAATATTACATTAACTTAAAATGATAACCTATTACCTTAATCCACGTTTTATAGTTAAGAAAGAACATTCTAAAATATTTTAGTAAAGGCACCAACAAATGATCTCATTCTATAATTTTATTAAGAACACTTCAGCTTAAGTATCTTAAAGTAATTACCACTCAAGAACTTTGCAGGGCAGTGCATCTTTGACACACTATTTGGGAAATGTTGTAGAATAGGCATGGCAGTAATAGAATGAATGTCATTGTCCCCCTCCACACATTCCCACAAAGTAAAATAAAACAACACTTAAAAATCTTTTTCCGATATTCTGATTTGGATTATGAGACAAATAGGATGCCTTTTCATCCTCTAGACTACTCATTTTATGAACTCTTCGTGGAATTTAGTCCGAATGTTCATATTCGTAACAGCTTTTATGATAGTCACTATAAAAATTCAAAACTGGGATGAAGCTAATTTGATTCATACATTTCTATTACAATTAGTTCCTAATACTTCCCCCTCCTGAACTATATTCCAATAAGTAATCTGATTGTTGAAACCTGGCCCTTTATCTACTTCCCATTTTATTTACTTTTGTGAGATCCTTAGACAAGTATTTTAAAGCTTGAAAGAAACAAACTATGTACCAGCAATGTTGGCTTTATCTGAACTGAAGTCTTGTACTTCACTTGCACATTTAATATGTGTAATGGTTTTTTAAATGAAATCATTCTAGGTACAGTGATTGTACAACCAGAGCCAGTGCTGAATGAAGACAAAGATGATTTTAAAGGGCCTGAATTTAGAAGCAGAAGTAAAATGAAAACTGAAAATCTCAAAAAACGCGGAGGTAAATACAAGTGAAAATGAACCATGAGTTTAAATTGCTGTTTATGACCATATTAGAAAATCTTATGTGCTTACTAAAAATACCTCCACTTTTCTGCCCATTGTTTTTTTAAAAGCACTATTTAAAAAATAACTTCTGTTTCTCTTTGAGCTCTGAAGCAGAAAAGGTTTATACACAATCTAAACTCCTTTGCCTTCAGTGGCTATTAAGTTATCTCAAGAAACTTGGCATTCCCTTCTTCCATATTAGTTCTATAATACCTATATACCAGAATACCATGTGTTTCCTCTTAATCAGAAATTTCAGATTTGTGCAAAATCTTGCCCATGGCCTTTAGGTAGCTGCATACATATTCAGAACATTGTTACATAGAATGACAGGCATCTGTGTTCCATATTTCCTGGGGTACTTATTAAAAATGCAGATTTTGGGGGGCAGTTAGCAGAGCACTCAGCCACTGAGCCACGTCCCCAGCCCTATTTTCTATTTTATTTAGAGGCAGAGTCTCACTGAGTTGCTTAGGGCCTCACTTTTGCTGAGATTGGCTTTGAACTTGTGATCTGCCTCAGCTGCTGGGATTACAGGTGTGTGCCACCGTGACCAGCAAAAAAAATGCAAATATTTTGACTCCACTCCTAACAAGATAGAATTTCTGGGGATGAGGTCAAGAATGTGCCCCAATTTGTCCTTAAAGTATACTCAAATTTCAAATCCATTGATGTAGTGCAGAGATGAGTAGGAAAGAGAAGGGAGCTAGAGCCAATAAACCTCCCTCCATCTGTCTGAGCCACCTCTCCCTTTGTCTGTCATCACTTATGTTCACAGCCAGATTGGCTGACAATCTATGTAAACTTAACATCATGAGAATTCATTTAGAAATTTTATGAGAGTGGAGAATGTTTCCCACTTGTTTGTTTTTTACTTTTAATTAGTGCCTGTATATCCTATTTGGGCAGATTAACAGAGCCAGGAACCATAAGCATAAAAGAAATGAATCTCTTAAATATAGAACATGACAATAAATTTCTAAATAGAAATGAAGGTGTGGCAATTTAATACTGATCATGTTATATAATTGTGAAATAATAGTGAAGTTATTATATTGGTGAAATTTTGTGCAGTTTTTAATTTAATTAACTTGATGGAACTAGCAAAATATATCCGTAGTTATAAAATATCAGTTTTCAGATTAAATAATTGGTGAGGTTGGTGGTGAAAATCAAGGAAATGTTGTTTGGTTTTTGTCCACAAGGTGGTGATCAACCCTTTTGAGTATAAGGAACATTTTTTTGAAATTTAGTACTTAGTAGGGAAATTGCCATTGCAGCAATACGACTCGGTTGAAGCTAAATTACCACTCTTAAAACTTAGAGAATCAGCAAGTAGAAGGTGATGGTAAGGATTATAATGTGATAAGAGTTTCTTTCCTCTGAGCATGAGTCCTTTAGCAAAGACAGACAATTATGTGTACTGCATTGTGTCAATTAATGTTTAAATGGTGTCTTTAGGGAAGGAACTCTAGAGCAGTCAGTGTGAGAAATGTGGATAGGACTTGAGAGCAGAATAAAGAATCATTGTTGGGGAGGGTATTCCTAGTGCCACTCTGGTATGCTGCTGGTGTTTGGTCTCAGCTGATATTGTTTTCTGGAATATTTTGTTGAATGCTCTGTGTAAGAATGTTTATATCATGCTTAAGTGAACATGTATGTTTATAGCCATATAGTTGCACTTAAATCTTTTATGTTTATTTTTGTCTTAATGATTTGTTAACATCTGTAAGCTGTCAGCATTCACACAGAAAATTTCATTTTAGGCTTACTTTATATGCATGTGTGAATAAACTAGTGATCTGAGATACTGGATTGCTATAGCTAGTATTCAAACTTTTTGGTAAAATTAGTTCCAAAACTGAAGCCTAATTTAGAACACTGTCAAGAATGAAAACTTTATATATAAAAATAATATTTTATTGATTTGGAACAAAATTATAGCACAGTGTCATAGTTAAAGTGAGCATTCCAGGAACCACATTTTAAAAAATATCATAGCCTGTTTTGACATACTTTTCCCAGTTTAATTGATAAAAAATATGTTACACCTAACTTTTCTACATGGCAAAATAATTTTATTCTCTTTAAAACACCAAAATGTATTGAGCTCAGAAATGAAATGTTTTTTCCATTTACACAGTTATAATCTTTAAGATATTTCATAACTAGATATTAAAATTTAAAACATAACTTGTAACAGAAACAAGTACATAAAATAAAGTAACATTTCAACATTTTACCATATTTGCTTCAGATCTCACTTAAATAAAATATTGGTTCAGTCCTACTCTCATCCATTTCCCCTTCTTCCCACCCCACAGGTAATGATTATCTTAAAGTTTTATGCATGTGCATGTGTATGCATGTTTTCTATATATGTATTTATTCAAAAAAGATTTTTCATTTAAAAAATAAAAAATAGTATGCTATATATTTATCTGTCTCCTTTGGGAACATTTAGCATTCAACATTGTTTTTGAAATTTATCCATGTTGGTAAATATACATCTAGTTGATTTTTCACTGTTCTACAGAATTTTTATAAAGTTATTTATTTCCCAAATATGAAATTATTTCCAGTTTTTTATTTTCTAATTTTCTAATTAGTGTTCTAGTGAACATCCTCATTTATAATTCCTTTTTCACATGGAAGAAATTCTACAAAGGATCACCTATTTTAAAAAAATTCTTGAGTGATACATATGCAGTAGCACTTAGAAAATGCTTAATTAATAGTATTTAACATTGGGTGCATATTTAAATTCTAGCTTTCATTTATCTCGTTTATCTGAATGAAATTGTTATTTGAAATGAAAAGTACACCAAATATTTGTTTCTGTTAAAACAAATAACAGAATACATGAGTACCCAAGATAAAACACCAATGTAGGGCAATGTGATTAAAAATAAAATATTAATAACATATAATAAGCCTTGAAATTCTCTTTCATCCTTATGCTTTATACTATTTTAGCCTCTGCAAGTAAAGATACAAAAATCTTTGGGTCCATGTTTGCTTTGGATCTTAAAACTAACAAAACACAAAATAGAAAATTATAAGGTGAGAAATACATGTGGCATTTTGTCTCAATTTTTGGGTTTGTTTCTTCCAGTTGTCTCCTTTTTATTTGTGAATGAAGGCATTTTCACTGACCTCTTTTGAATCATAATCTACCATTTTATTTGGATCAAAGTCTTGGTTGCACATCAGGATCTTGTGCCAAAAAGAGAGAGAGGGTTGGGGAGGGATTTCAGTTTCTTGTTTTAGAAGTGGGAATGGCTGTCTGTGTTTCATTTTTTTGTTTTCTTTTTTTTTTCTTTTTCTTTTTTTGAGATGGGGTCTCACTGTGTTTCCCAGGCTGGCCTTGAACTCTTGGGCTCAGTCTCCCAAGTAGCTGGGATTACAGGTGTGTGTCTATGTTTTTAAAAAAGATTCTTCAGATGATTCTGATGTTCAGCTTAGATTGGGAAACATTGCTTTAGCAGAAGTAGGAACAAGAATGAGGCAGGAGAGATTTCCTCTAATTGTTGCTTGACTAAGTTTTCTTCAGCCTGTTTTCCTGCAGATAGTACAGAATGAGGCTATGCCTTTCCCCCCAGCTGTTGTTTTGCTGTTATATAGATAACCTTATAATGTTTTATTAGTAGACATTGTTGATAGGGAGTGGACAGTAGACATAGAAAAAAGGCAGATAAGTGGGGATTACAGATAGTGTTGAAGTAAATCTTAGGAAGGAAATGGGTAATATCAAATTGGCAGGTTTTCATGTATGCTGTAGATAGAATCTGTGCAGACAATTCCACTTTGAGAATAAAAAACATTTGTCATTTACTTCCCCATTCCCTAAGAACAGATAGTGTATTTATTTGTAAAGCAGTCACAATGAAAAAGAGCCCTTGAACTTTATTTTTAGAACTTCCTTATGGGTCTCTTCATGTTATGCCAAGTTGTGAGAAATGAATGGGGTTTCCGTATGTAAAAGGAAAGAAGATTAGGATTTATAGCTAGGAATTTGACAAGGTTGTCAGGTTTTTTAGAAAGTCCGTAAAATTGGTCTTTTTAATGTGTGTCCAAAAGGTCATTTCCCACAGGTTATGAGGTATTTCATTTCTAATACAAAATTTACAAAACGCTGACTAAGGTAAATATCCTTTTTTGTCCTCCCTGTGTAAATGTGTGAATAATGGTCACTCCTTTCTCCTAGAAGATGGGCTTCACGGAATTGTGAGCTGCACAGCTTGTGGACAGCAAGTCAATCATTTTCAAAAAGATTCCATTTATAGACACCCTTCATTGCAAGTCCTTATTTGTAAGGTATGTGAAGATTTATTGATCAGACTTACATTGTAGAGGGGAAGACTGATGTATAAAAGGTCTGAAAAATGCCATTTTAGGGGAGATATTGTGATTATGGAGCAGATAGGAAGCCTTTGTAATTAGGACTTGGTTGGCTTTCCAGTGGAGGTGTTATAAACTAATACCTGAAATGTGAATAAGAATTAGCCTGGTGAAGTGGGATTGGTTCAGCTCCTTCTAGGAAATACAACACAGTATTCAACAATTGAGAGGTAAAGGAATACCTGTTAAGTATCAAAACCTATGTGTTGTATATGTTGTGTATGCTTGTGTTTTCTAACCCTTCCTTTTATGTACCCTTCTACTTTAAGTCTCCATGTGGAAGAGGGTTTTGATGTAACTTGAGATAAACAGTTTAAATGTTTCTTATATTGATTATGGTTTTAATAGTCTGTCCACACCTTTTTGCTGGTAATACTGTGGAGTTATTTTAAAATATCTATGATATAAAGGTTGTGGGCTTTCCAACTCTTGTTAGTGCTGAGATGAATCCTGTGTTAGTTTCCCATTAGAACTCACCTTTGAAATACAGGGGCAGGCCATATTTTCCTGGGAGTTCTAGCTCTAGTTTTTATTTTTCATTGGGGTGGTACTGATGATTGAACCCAGGAGCATTCTGCTTCTGAGATATATGCCCAGCCCTTTTGTTTAAATTTTGAGACAGGGTCTTGGCAATTTGCTCAGGTTGGCCTTGAACTGTGATCCTCCTGCCTCAGCTTCTGGAGTTAGTTTTCAATTTTGACAGTTGAATCTCTTATTGCCTGATTTCTCACCTGCATTTCCTTTCTCTTATTTGCTTTTTTCTAAGGGCCAGTCTGTAAGTCTAGGCAGTTTTCAGTAATTGGTAGGTTTTTACAGTGGTTTTTGTAACCTTTCCTTTTCCTAGTCTCACTGGAATGGAATTTGAAGGTAGTGAAACTTGAATTTGCACAACAGCTTTGCCTCTTAATAGTTGAGTGATATTAGATTAATTTACATATTAAAAAACCTTATTTTTCCCCCTTACAATACCACCTACCTTGTGGATAGATATTTTGAGATTTAAAGATAATGTAGATTAATAATTCACTTGTACACATAGTAGCTGTTTGTGGTGATTGTTAAAATTAGGAAGTAGAATCATCTAATACATTTTTATGTACAGCTTTGTTAGCTAGTTGTATAGGACCAGAAATTTACTTTACTAAATCTTTAAAGCACTTTTTTTTTCTTTTTTTGGGGGAGGAACCAGGGATTGAACTCAGGGGCACTTGGCCATTAAGCCACATCCCCAGCCCTTTTTTGTATTTTATTTAGAGACAGGGTATCACTGAGTTGCTTACCACCTTAATCTTGCTGAGGCTGGCTTTGAGCTCGCGATCCTCCTGCCTGAGCCTCCCAAGTGCTGGGATTACAGGCGTGCGCCATCACGCCCAGCATAAAGCACTTTTATATAAGGAATAATGGTGCTTGATGGTAGGGAAATCTATTTCAAGAAGTTAATTTCATGAAATATTCCAATGTCTGGAAAAATACTAGTACTGGGTAGTACAGTATTCTACTTTAAGTGTTTGAAATGTGCACATTCCTTTTACTTTATTAATGGCTTAAAATGTTAATTTTTTGGAGTAGATGTAGCTCAGTGGTAGAGTCTTTGTGTAGCTGTATGAGTATCCCTGGGTTTAATTCCCAGTACTTTTACTTCCCCCCAAAGTTAACTTTTCGTCCCTTATGAATGTTAGGAATTTTGAATAAAATTTCCCCTTCCCCTTTTCTTTCAATAGAATTGCTTTAAGTATTACATGAGTGATGATATTAGCCGTGACTCAGACGGAATGGATGAACAATGTAGGTAGGTAATAAATTAATATCACCTAACATTCAGTGTCACCTATTTTGGGGGGGAATCTTACAGTCTTTTACTACATCCATCTTTTGTAATGTAATCATTGATGTCTTTAGTGGATGGTTATTCTTTTACACAAAGTGTTAAGTTTATGGTTAGCTTTAATCTTTCTGCTAAGTAATAGGCAGATGACCTGAACTACTACTAAAATTGCTGACAGGAAATTTTAAATTGCTTTAATAATGAAGAGATTAAAATTAGTTTAATTTGAATAATATTTTAATCTTTAAAACATTTCAGATGGTGTGCAGAAGGCGGAAACTTGATTTGTTGTGACTTTTGCCATAATGCCTTCTGTAAGAAATGCATTCTCCGCAACCTTGGTCGAAAGGAGCTATCTACAATAATGGATGAAAACAACCAATGGTATTGCTACATTTGTCACCCGGAGCCTTTATTGGACTTGGTCACTGCATGTAACAGTGTATTTGAGAACTTAGAACAGTTGTTGCAACAAAATAAGAAGAAGATAAAAATTGACAGTGAAAAGAATACTAAAGTATGTGAACATGCACCCAGATTTTCTCCCAAGAAGAATACTTCAAATTGCAATGGAGAAGAAAAGAAATTAGATGATTCATGTTCTGGCTCTGTAACCTACACTTATTCAGCACTAATTGTGCCCAAAGAGATGATTAAGAAAACAAAAAAACTGATTGAGACCACAGCCAACATGAACTCCAGTTATGTTAAGTTTCTGAAGCAGGCAACAGATAATTCAGATATCAGTTCTGCTACAAAGTTACGTCAGCTTAAGGCTTTTAAATCGGTGTTGGCTGATATCAAGAAGGCTCATCTTGCATTAGAGGAAGATTTGAATTCAGAGATTCAAGCTTTGGATGCTGTAAACAAAGAGAAAAATACCAAAGAGCATAAAGGTGTAGATGCTAAGTCAGAAACGAAAGTACGAAAAGGAGAAAAAACCTTTGCTTTGGAAAGGAAGGATATTTCAAAGTCAGAAGGTAAACTGTCAAGAAAACAGGTAGATAATGAGCACATAGATCAGAGTGTTCCAACAGAGGAACAAAGAGCAAATAAAAGTACCAGTGGTGAGCATAAGAAATCTGACAGAAAAGAGGAACCTCAGTATGAACCTGCTAACACTTCTGAAGACTTAGACATGGATATTGTATCTGTTCCTTCCTCAGTTCCAGAGGACATTTTTGAGAATCTTGAGACTGCTATGGAAGTTCAGAGTTCAACTGATTATCAGGGGGATGGCAACAGTGGAACTGAGCAAGAATTGGAGAGTTCATCTGTAAAATTAAATACTCCTTCAAAAGACAACAGAGGAGGTATTAAGTCAAAAACTACGGCTAAAGTAACAAAGGAATTATATGTCAAACTCACCCCTGTTTCCCTTTCTAATTCCCCAGTTAAAGGTGCTGATTGTCAGGACGTTCCACAAGATAAAGATGGCCATAAAAGTTCTGGTTTGAACCCCAAGTCAGAGAAATGTGGACCTGGACAGGAAAACGCTGATAATGAGCATTTAATTGAAAATGAAGTTCCATTACTTTTAGAGGAATCTGATCTTCGAAGATCCCCACGTGTAAAGACTACACCCTTGAGGCGACAGACAGAAACGAACCCTGCAACATCAAATTCAGATGAAGAAAGTAATGAAGCAGTTAAGGAGAAACAAAAACTACCAGTTCCAATGAGGAAAAAGGACAAGCGAAATTCTTCTGACAGTGCTATAGAAAATCCTAAGCCTAATAAATTGCCTAAATCTAAGCAATCAGAGATTGTGGATCAAAATTCAGATTCTGATGAAATGCTAGCAATCCTCAAAGAGGTAAGCAGGATGAGTCATAGTTCTTCTTCAGATACTGATATTAATGAAACTCAGACAAACCATAAGACTCTATATGATTTAAAGACTCAAAAAGGGAAAGATGATAAAGGAAAAAGGAAACGAAAAAGTTCTACTTCTGGCTCAGATTTTGATATTAAAAAAGGCAAATCAGCTAAAAGCTCTATAGTCTCTAAAAAGAAACGCCAAAACCAGTCTGAGTCTTCTAATTATGACTCAGAATTAGAAAAGGAGATAAAAAGCATGAGTAAAATTGGGGCTGCCAGGACAACCAAAAAAAGACTTTCGAATAAAAAAGATTATGACTCTTCTGAAGATGAAAAACACAGCAAAAAAGTGATGGATAATCAAGGGCAGAAAAGTTTGAAGACTGCACAAGAAGGATCATCTGATGATGCTGAAAGGAAACAAGAGAATTTGTCTTCAGCAGAAGGCACAACTGAGAAAGACAAGACCATAATGGAATTACGAGATCGACTTTCTAAGAAGCAGCAGCCAAGTGTTTCTTCTGATGTTGCTGACAAGCCTTCTTCAGGGAAAGAGGAGAGTTTAAATTCCCCAGAAGACAAAAAAGTTGTTGAAACTAAAGAGAAGAGCAAACATCTGAAAACTAAAACATGTAAAAAAGTACAGGGTGTCTTATCTGATGTTCCTGAGAAATTCCCAAAGAAAGAGCAGAGTGATGAATCCTCTGAAGAAGATAAAAAGCAGAACAAAAAGGGAACTGAGGAAAAAGAAACAAAGACTATAGACTTGAAGAAAAAAACAATTAAGACAGAACAGCATTATGAATCATCATCTGATAGTACTGAGAAATTACCTGAGGGAGAAGAAATTTGTCATTTTTCTAAGGGCCTAAAACAAAGTAAGAGTGACACAACTGATGGAGAAAAGAGAGGTAAAAAAATGAAAGATAAAGTTTCTAAAAAGAAGGAAGAATTATCTGATAATGTTGAAACGGTACCGGGGAAAGGAGATAGTTGTGACTCTTCAGAAGATAAAAGGAGTAAGAATAGAGCATCAGGTAGAGAGAAGAAAAGACGCAACTTGCCTGAAAAGAGTTCAGGGAAGAGACAAGATTGTTCATCATCGGATACTGAGAAATATTCCATGAAACAAGATGGTTGTGACTCTTCTGATAAGAGACTGAAAAGAATAGAATTGAGGGAAAGAAGAAATTTAAATTCAAAGAGAAATACCAAGGAAATACAAAGTGGCTCATCATCTTCTGATGCTGAGGAAAGTTCTGCAGATAATAAAAAGCAGAAGAAACAAAGAACTTCAGCTAAAAAGAAGGCAGGCAATGTCAAGGAAAAAAAGAGAAACTCCCTAAGAACAAGCAATAAAAGGAAGCAAGCGGATATTACTTCCTCATCATCTGATGTAGGAGATGATGATCAGAATTCTGTAGGCGAGGGGAGCAGTGATGAACAGAAAATTAAGCCTGTGACTGAAAATTTAGTGCTTTCTTCACACACTGGATTTTGCCAATCTTCAGGTATGCAAAGATAAGTAAAAATTTTATAATTTGTGCTTTCTAAACCTGCTTTAAAAGCTACATTGTTTAATTTTCCCTGAAGAATATCTAATTCAGGATTACTATTTAGGAAAAGTCTATTTAAAAATTATTACCAGTTTACTATAAGACCTTTCTTGATTTATATTTATGTCATCTTTGTAAAGTACTTCATACATTGCTAGTATTCTGTGTCAGGCAGATCAAAATTTTTGGGTAAATAACAAAAATTTTTTATAAGTGTTTAGTGCTATTTTTCTGGGGCAATGACCAATAAAATTTATGAAGGAAAATGAGACTGGTGCCAATAGTCAAGTAGATAATCATATAATGGAAATGACTGCTTGGTATCATGCATATGGCTTTTAAAATTGGAACAAAGAGCCTTTTATTGGATACTGGAGATTGAACACAGGGATGCTTCACCACTGAGCAATATCCCTAGCATTTTTCATATTTTGAGACAAGGTCTCACTAAGTTGCTGAGACTGGCCTCAAACTCTCAAACTTAGATCCTTCTCTCTCAGCCTCCTGAGTCATTGGGATTATGGATGTGCACAACCACTCCTGGCTTCAGAAGAGATAGCTGTGAGTCCCATGAAATCCCATTAAATAACTTAAATTTAGTGTATTGAAACTCTTTGTTGATATTCCTCAGCTAGATTCTGATAGTACAAACAGAATCTTCTCTGTTTAGGCTTCCCTCCTCCCAAGTGCTTTGCTTAAAACACTGTCAAAATGAAGAAAGAAAATCCAAACTGTAGATGGAATACTCCAGCCTGATGAGATAGAGAATTAGGAACATTAGGATTTGAGTTAATTGGTCAGTGATACCTAGAAACATAAATTTTTTAAAATAATTTTTTATTTGTCAATCGACCTTTATTTTACTTACTTATATGTGGTGCTAAGAATTGAACCCAGTGCCCCACACATGCTAAGCAAGTGCTGTACCACTGAGCCACAACCCCATCCTGAAACTTAAATTTTTTAAAAATAATTTTTAATCATTATTACATTTCTTTTCAAACATTACTTGTATAATAAGTGCACACTGGTTACTCGTATCGTTTATGTTTTTAGTAAGACCTGTTAGTTAACTGGGGACACTTCAATTTTGATGGAGTGGTACTAGGGATTGAACCCAAGGGTGCTTTACCACTGAGCTATTTCCTAGCCCTTTTTATTTTCTTATTTTGAGACAGGGTCTTACTGAGTTGCTTAGGGCCTGGCTGAGGCTGACCTTGAACTTGCTGTCCTCCCGATTCAGCTTCCTGAGTTGCTAGGATTATAGGCATAGAACACCACTAACCAACTCTTTTGGTGTGTGTGTGTGGGGGGTATACTTTGCCACTGAGCCATATGCCCAGCCCCTTTTAG